>JABFEA020000042.1:14777445-14791228 GCA_019775915.2 Cyphomyrus plagiostoma
TTTTGTTTTCCTTGCTAATTTTCCACCCTGGGTGGTTTCCTTGCTAATTTTCCTTGTTGGTTTGGGGTTGGCACCAGCCCCCCCCCCCCCCCCCCACCTAGTTTGAGAAGAGGATGGATGGGTAGATGGGTGCGCTGCCTCTAACCAGTATCAATATTGTCAGTTTCATTATGTTGTTACAGGAGTACTGGAACAAGGATGTTGTTACGGTATCATATCAGACATGTACGGGAATGTGAGGTTAAATGTCTATCGTTTTTTTAAGAAAACAAAACACAAGTGAGTGAAGGTAGAGCTGGACTTTGACAAAGCTTCTCTCTAACTTGTACATGTTATACTGACAAAAATCTGGTGTTTCTGCCAGGCAGAAAGTTTCCTGGGTTTTTATTTTGTTGGCATCCATCTATAGTTGCTGACCAGCTATTTGTAATCAGAGATGTTAATTTTATATAGCCTGAGTTTCACATTATAATTCCCAGCCCTAAACCACCATGCCACCTGCTGGCCATTGGTAGTTTTTTTTTTTTAATCATTCTGGGCATACGTAATGACTTAAGTTGAAATTATAGCGGGCAGCAGTGTTTTGCACCATTCTTGAAATGCATATGCCTATAACCTATACAAAACTTAAGATGTTAATAGAACAAGCAGAGAGAATTAACTAGAGTCAGTCATTTAGTTGTGGGAAGAAACTAGAGAATGGAAAGCTGGGCCGTACAAAGGTGGGGTGACCTGGCACATTTTGCCATAAGGCTCCCATATTGTCGATGACACATCCATGCACCTAAACACCTCACTGCACCAAGTGGCAGAGTCACTGCTGCTGTTTTCCTCTGTTACAGGATCTCCTACTGCACTGCAGATAAATCTCAGGACAAAGTGTTCGCCTACGTTTCCCAGAGTCAGTTCAGTGAGACCCTGGAGTGCCATGCCTACCTATGCCCCAAGAAGAAGATCGTAAGTTGTGTTTCACTCTTTGTCTTGAATTTCTCGGCTATACCCACAATACTGCTTTTTAATGAGTTCATGTATGTCAACAACAGCTGCTAGGTTACTAGTTTAAAAAGCCAGATAAAGATGTTTGGTGTATGGAAATGAAATATTCCTATGTCCCCTTGGTATGGTGTTTTGTCACCATCTAGTGGCTGAGTGAATCATTCACAGGCATGACTTACCGCCTAGGGGTAGCGTTACTTATATGTACTCTTGTAAATAAAATGAAAGAAATGACCTGTAACATCTTTACACTTCTATTTTTCTTTTTTGACATTGTTTTTCACATGGTTGGTGATAATCATTAGCGTCTCTCCCACTTCCACACTCCTTTCTGTCTCTGAGGTCTGCCATGTCCTACAGTTATGGAAGTTCTTGCATTTGTCCACCCTCAGGCTCAAGCCGTCACACTCACAGTGGCACAGGCCTTCAAGGTGGCGCTGGACCTTTGGGAGGTCGCACAGGAAGGTAGACTCTCAGCTAATATCCTGAGAGTATGTGCTAAAGAATTGTGTGTGCTAACGGCTAACACAGAGTGTGTGCTGTCAACTCGAGAGTGCGTGCTAATGGCTAACGGAGAGCATGTGCTATCATCCCGAGCGTGCGTGCTAATGGCTAACAGAGAGCATGTGCTAGCAGCTTGACAGCGAGTGCAAATAGCCCAATAGTGTTTTAATGGCCCGAAAGTGTGAGCTAATGATATGAAGCACATGCTCATGGCACGAGAGTACAGCTAATGCCTAATGGAGAGGAGCAGAAACTGAGATTCCACACAGCTCCTGTGCAGTGCAGAATATCACCCTCCTCCCTCCGCAAATCCTATGCAGATCTGTGTGCTTTAGTTTTGGAGCTTACAAAGGTGTATACAGCACAGTGTATACATTTATTATGAATGTATTTTGATTGATTTATAAACAGAAATCTCTCTTTATGTTTATGTATTAAGATGGTACACAGAGTGTAAAGACATAAACATAGTTTACTTAATATTTCAGATACTGGCAATAAAAGAAATAATAATACATAGTTCTTGTTTCAGACAAAATCAAGAAGGGCCATCCCTGCTGCTCATGTTCAGTAAAGACCTCGCATTCCGACCCAGGTATAGCGAATATTCATCTCTGTCCAGCTGTATGTGAAACCTCTATTTGCACCACTTTCTAAATAAATCTGATACGCTTGGGTCGGCCGATCCCTGGAGAATTTGATCAAGGGCCCAGTGGCACAGAGTCCTAACTCACCCGGCCCATACATGTTTAATAACATCTAACGGCATCTAATGGGTGGCGTGGAGGCTTCATATCTCTGGTTATGGGGTTGAGTTCTTGACTCTGGCTCTGTATGTGGAGTTTGCTGGTTCTTTCCCGTTCTCTAAATCCAGACCATGATTTGGTTTCAACCTACAAATTGTGCATAAAGAGTCACATTCACAGAGTACTCAACTGCTGGGTTTCAATGAAATCTTGGATTTATACTTTCTGAAGCCAAACTTTCCATCCCTGCCTATAGTGTGATAGGCCCGCATCCAGGCAGGGGCTGGGATAGACCTCAGCTTCATTGTGAAGCTTTGCTGGATAAGCGGTGACATTGATGCACACATTTATGCTTGCATAGATTTCAATTAGCTGCGTTGTGTGGGATTTTGGGGCCATTAACAGCCGACTTCATGCAGTTTGAACACAACCCTCTGTTTCTTCTCCTCCCCCTGTGGTTCAGATTTGGAGAAACACAAAGCTCTGAGCAAGGAGGAAGCCCAGAGGCGGCCATTTTCCTCCTTCCATTCACCTTCAGGACACAGCAACCCCTTAAAGAGACGGCCGATCAAGCACAACTCCTGGGTAGGGGGTTCGGTCCCTGCCACAGAAAAGCAGGAATCAATTAAATTTGTGCTCTTCCAGCTATGTGAATGACATTAGTGCCTGTGTGTGTTTTGATTTGGGGCTGTCTCACCAGTGTCCTAAATGACTACATTTAACAACAGGTTACTGGCCAATAACATTTGTTTGTCCTTCAGCTCTTTGACATTTCCTGAGTTTCAATGCTGCTTTTTGGTGTTTTTCCTGAGCCCTGTTGTGTTTCCGATTTCGTTTAGCGCACAGACATTTTAAAATGATTTATCTGCCTGCCATTTCAGGCCGGGCACTGAAGTAGCAGAAATTCACCACATGGTGGCAGTGTTTTCCCACATAACTGAGCCATTGACGATCCAATCCAGATTCTTCAACACTGAGATTAATTGATCAGTCCAGGGTGCATGAGATCATGCATCATTCTGCAATGTGTGCAAGGTTTTGTGGCCACATTTATAAACAGAAACATCTGCCACTTCTCATTTCTGTCAGCCCATAAATGTTTACAACTTTTAATTAAAGAATATGATTGCTGGTATCACTTAATCATCCTGCAACACACGTAGCTGCACATCTTCCACAATTGTGTGTTCTGCAGGCGGCCCAGAAGCAAGATTCAATAATGGGATATTTAAATACGAAAATATGTGGAGAATAAAATGATTAGTATTGAGTTTAGATGCATTTCTATATAACACACCAGGGCTAGATTTTATTTGAATTACTTGGTTTAGATTATTTAACACCGGTATGAAAATATATGGAAGATATTTTAATGGTCATTCTTCCAAGGCATTTTTGATGGTATATTTATTGTTTTGTTTTACTTTTAGGATGCGGAGGATGGTTTTGATGACGCGTTTTCAAGGTGAGTGCAGATTGTAGGTTTGTACACCTTGTGGATAGCTCACCTGTTCTCTTCAGCTGAAATGATTTTACTCATGTGCTGGTAAATGTAACAAGGAGTCTTGCATGCCTAAAGTGTACAATTTTGTCCATCTGAAGTAAAAACTTTCAAAATCAGTTCATGAAAATACATATAGTAGTTTTCATATTATCAGTTAAGTGTAGTTAAAGGTCATGTGACATGGAGATGGGAGGACAAAACACGGGATCTATTAGGGGAAGGAAGCTGAAAAGGGTCTAAGAAAATGGTGGAGAGGAGAGACAACAATGGCAGCCATTTTGGTGTCAGCAAAGACTGATAGAAGTGCCTGAAAAGCGTAATGCATTAGGTCACAGTGAAGAGTTCCAGCCGAAGGGATGAGGCAACGTTGGGGAGGATTACTCTATTTTCTTTATTATTATTATTGCTGTTTTACCACTAAACTTTACTCACTAACTAATACTACTAAAAATCAGTGGTATATAAGGCTTGAGAACAAGTAACTGGGTGCGTCTGTCATGTGACTTCTCTGAACCATATACCCTCCATGTGCATGGTGGACTACATCATGTGAGGTCTATTGGCTTCCATTCATTGATTCATTAATGTGTGTCACATATGTCAAACTCATAGACACACCAAATCTTAAATAGCTGTTACAGGTTTGCCAGACTGAATGCATAGCAAGCAGTTCACGTTAATTCGCTTTCTAGAGCCTACAGTGTCCTGGCAATAACGAATTGAACAACCTTTTGGTCTTCAGAGAGCTCCTGAAGAAAATTCTTCTGAGTGTCGACAACTGCTCTGTTCGCTTCACTCCCAGTCGACTCAGAATTGCAACTGCAGAAGTTCGTACTGTGGGAATGTGGCCCTCTGCTGTGTTTGGGGGCCAGAGTCTTGGCCAAACTTTCCCCTATAGTCCAGTTTCTTCCAGGAGGGGACTATGGGACATGTAACAATGGGACTATTTGGGCTACAAAACCCACAGCGCCAGGGATTATTTTACCATGCCAATAATTTATTTTTACTCCAGTTCCTATTTCTTACTCTGCTGTTTCACATTAGGTTGAACAAGGCAGTGATTGACAGCACACAGTTTTTCCCAACTACTGCAGAGGTCAAAGCATCACTGCCTTATCGTTTATGACACGGCTGCTCATCCTTGTAGTCTATGGGAATGCAACACCCTGTGTGACCTTGTGACATTTTGCCTGGAGCATCCAATACCTGGATTTTTTAAATTCTTTGCTCAAATATTATAGCAGGACTCGCTAAGCTAACCTACTACCTTCCATGTAATGGCACATACAAGAGATGGGCTAAAATATATCTTGCAATTTGATTCAATATGGTAGTTCTGGGGGATTTATGTGAAAGTCATGATGTTCTCGTCACAGCTGTATGACCTCATATGTCAGAGATATCCTTCAAAAGCTCATTGGATCATGAAAAGCATTAAAAAAATCATATGCATTCTTTTGCTGACTTTTTGAGAGTCACTCAGATCTCACTATCAAGTCTTCGTTGGTTAATATCAGTGTTTATTACGGATGGTCACAGATGGTCCATTTTCATAGCTATTTAGTCCGTATACAATCTCGTGAACCAGAACATTTTCCCAGGATGCACAGGGCCAAGGCAGGGGGCACACAAGATGGCTATATCACAGTCAACAGAAAGCGTAGACTTCAGGAACAATTCAGCAAAACACAACTATCAGTATCATTTTAATGTCTTAGAGCCAAGACCAAAGATTCAGTTTTCCATCTGCATTATGCATTTCCAAATGCATTTTTTTGCACTTACACCAAATGAGGGGTTATCACTTTGCCATTTAGAGAGAGATTTATCCACCCTTTTTAATTTATATTCAGAAACGTTGTAAATTCCAGACTTGTTCTGAGAAATAATAGGGGCATTTTAATGCATTTTTGACCATTTGGGATCAAACTTATTGCATCATACTACTCATAGATCAATGGGTATTCTCGTCTTTTTAGTAGTAAGGTCTTATTTTAGTGAAAGATGATTTTGAAATCAAGGTGTTCACTGGTTAAAAACAGAAAGGGTTTTGTGGGATGTCGGCTAGATCATGGCACGTTAACATGGGAATGTCTGTATTACATGCAGTAAGTTATTCTTCTTCACGGGGTGCTTCCGGGAATGCTGATCTGTGCTCTTTGAGGATGGATCACATCCTGTTTTTCATTATAACATTTAATTAGCTAATGTGTAATTCTGTCCTCAGCTGCACCATTATTTAACAGTTAATTGGCAACAGAGATGTACTTGAGTCCAGGGATGGGCTTTCAGTGTTTATGTCCCGAATATTTTTCTGAATCGCCAGTTTTTTTTTTTTTTTTAATCATTTATTCACAGATTTCTTATGTGCCTAGAACTTCCCCTCTAAGAGTCTAACAAACATTAAACTACATTGATTAGAAATTAAATGTGCACATAATAGTATGTAAAGTCCAGAATGCAGAACCTTCGATCTTATTAGTTGACATGAATTACAGTGGGCAACGTTGTACTTTTCTCTCTGAAATTAATCAAAATGAATACAGCTGGGTGCATTGATTATTGCACGCAATATACTTTGCGGAGTTAACTGCCCTTTACTGCAGAAAGCTATGCCAGCGCACTTGTGACAATGCTCTCAGCGTGGCATCAGTGAAAACTTGGGATTTGTGGTCTGAAAAAATAAATGAATGAAGAAAACTATGATCAGTAAAAGTCATTCGGTAAATATAGCTGTATAAGTTTGTTTTGCCAGCACTTTTGAAAAAAATCAATTCAATTCACAAAGAGATCCGGCTGCTGCTGGAAGTCAAAGCACCCTGTGGTTTTTACCCCTTCTGTGTAATAAACCAAGCAGGTTTGTTTAATTTATTTATCTATCTGTCAATCCAGCATGCTGACGCTGTGCCCGAAGTGAAGGATGCAGTGGATTTGTACTGCACCGGTGGTGCGAAATAAAACGACACTCCATTGGAACTAATCTCTGAAAACACTGTTTAAGCAGTGGGCTTATTACTGACATCTGCTTTAATCTCAGGCACTGTATTCAATAACACACTTTACCATATGCCGTTCCTTTAAACTGTAGTGTTTAATTCAACTATAAGTAGATGCTATAGGAATGACAACAATGTAAACAAACGGCCCTATCACCCATTCCCCCATCCCTACTTTTCTCTCATCCCCAACCTCAATAATCTCTAGCCCATACTCTGCCAGCTTCTCAAAAATATATTTAATAAACGCCTACATTGGTTTGACTTGTCTCAGTGTTATCAGGTTCACCAGATCTGCATCTGACTGGAAGTCTTTTTTAATTTACCACATTAGTAAGTTCAAGTGTCTTCTGCAGTCAGCCCTCCCTTTGCAAAACACAACTATCAGTATCATTTTAATATCTTAGACCCAAGACCAAATATTCAGTTTTCCATTTAAAAATCTGCATTATGCATTTCCAAATGCATTTTTTTGTACTTACACAAAATAAGGGGTTATCACTTTGACATTTAGAGAGAGATTTATCCACCCTGTTTAATTTATATTCAGAAACATTGTTCATTATTCTGAGAAATAATAGGGGCATTTTTTTGACCGTTTGGGATCAAACTTATTGCATCAATACTACTCATAGTGCTACATCATACTGCTACTAAGTGGCGTTGCATTGCTTTTTGGCATCATTTGTCTCAAATGAAATTAGACTTTACACACTTTCTTCTGTACAATGTTTCTTTGAATTTTGAAAAAGATCCAGCTAATACTTTTTTAGTTATCAAGCTAACAGTACCAAGCCTCTGTAGCTGCTACCACTGTTTGGCACTGGTTTAACTTTGGGGCAATGATTCTCATAATTTGATCAGTTACAAATCTTCACCCATACAATATGCTTGTAAAGTTTTTTTTTTTTTTTTTTTTTTTTTTTTTTTAATCCATTAAATACTTTTGAGTTATCATGCTAAAAAGCTGTTTGTGGCGGAAAGGACCTAAAACCTTATCGATTCCTCTAGGGAATACAAAAAGTGCTATTACCTCAAATGTTACACTTTTTGTCTGCAGTATATTATTAATCTGGTGCCTGGTATATTTTGTTTACTCTGTTATCAGATCAGCAAGCCATTATCCTGGGTGATTTGTGTTTTTCTAATGAACTTTATAAACTTCTGGTAAATTCATATACACTAATGTTCTAAGAGTTGTGCAAAAACAAACCGTTAGTTGCTTTTGACTGTTGAAGATCCATACAATATTTTCTATGAAATCCAAAGATTCAGATAAATAGACTTTCTATTACAAATAGGGTGATGGACTACACCTTTTAATGTACTTGGACCCTTATATGAACTTGTAGGTCCTGAGACAGAATGAGGTCAAGTTTTCAGACCCTCTGGGGAGTTTATCCGGTTTCACTGCTTCAGAAAGTGGATGCTTAATGTAGTTTAGTTACAGACAGACGGACAGACAGAGGTAGGCGATTGTGTTTTGGGTTAATAAGATGAATTAACAATACTTTGTTCTTTATTACAATGGACCATGAAGCACCAAACATGATTATTGCATGGAAAGCCACAGTTCATTTTGATAGAAATAGCATGCCTTGACAAATGATAAATCCTTTGAAATGGCCTGAGATCAGATTGTCCTTTTTGCTTTTTCTTTGCCAAAGTATTGTATCTTGCCTGAGACTTGAATGTATAATGAATCACATTTTACAAGAATTTCTCTTTTGGATCAATGAAAATTCTTAATGGATTCTAAGCTATTGATTACATATTGATTCTCAAAAAATGGACAGTGTCCAGTGTGAGAAGTTGGTTACTCTTTTCCTTTGATGAAATCTTCTCTCTCTTCATGACATGCAGCAATATGGACGTGGAAGACACAGACACAAGTAAGTGGGATCACCGAAGAAATGCGTGATTGTTTTTTCTTTCAAAAACAATTTTTCGTCTGTTGCATCTGCAATCATAATATTCCATAGACCTGCTTTTTATAGGGAGACAAATTTCAGCTTTGACTTTGAGGAGGCCACAAGAGTCTTGTAATAAATGTGGCAGTATTATTCCTGTTTGTTATACTCATGTATTATTTAGGCTTAAACAGCTCAGAGCGATTGTGCATGGATTTCTTCTGTAACAAGTTACATCTTTCCTTTTTTATTTCCATGAAATGAAGTGGATTGCAATACATCTTTGTTCCAGACTCCATAAGCATGACGCACCTTTGTGGAATGACCGTGGAAACTGCGTGTTTAATGATGATTATTGCTTTGAGACTGGATCTTAATTTAGTACTACTACAGAATGTAGATATTTAGCATAACGTGACATTGAGACTAAAACTTTGTTGCTTTCTCCTTGTCTCCAGTCTAGCGATCAGGTTTTTCACATCGGCCATGTTTGTGTTGGTCAGGTTGGCAGAGTCCAGATGCAGGTAACTGTCTGAAGATGCAGATGTGAGGTCAGGCAGGGGTGACCTTCAGGATCTAATGATTAATCACTGAGGACACATGGGATAATAAAACAAAAAAACCTTCTACATGTAGCTTTTTCAGACTGATGGCTATATATTGTTCTTTTCTCAATATTGAATAATGAAGAAGATTTTTTTTTTTCTGCTGGCAACCTTTCATAGAATAAATAATAATTTTTTCTGTACTTTTTTGTACACAGATTAAAGACGAACGCTTGCTGATATATATTTAACTAGAATTAATTGTGAACAACAGCAGTGTTCAGATGATGTTTTTTGGCTTATTTTGTTCCTTCATTTTTGTTTAATATGTGACCAAAGCTATGTTGTTATTTGCCGTCTCCTAAGTCACGGTCATGAGCTGGGGCTTTAAGTGGCTCGGGGGGCCGTTTAGCCATGTTAGCCTAGGGTCCCAAGAGAAGTTAATCCCCCCCTGATAGTGTGCTTTATGTCTTGCTGATTTTAAATCAGTCATTTGTATCCCTATAAGAACTGATAATTTTGTAATTCCGGTCTCAGTTCCCAGGTATAGTCCTTTTGTTTTGATTTTTTTGTGCAATGTAGCCATTACAGGGCTGCCTTGGCAATGAAACATGCTCCATTCGTATAAGATCGATTCCCGTAGCACAGATGAAATGTGAGCAGTCATTTCTGTGCAGTGAACTCAGGTATGGCTATGACAAAATTTAGGTTTATTTGACCAATTTTAAGGAAATGACTAAGTCACCAAATGTGAGCATTTTTAAGAAACTAAGGTTTACTGTATATGGTCTGCACAAGTTAATTGATTCATTTACTGCTTTTTCTTAAACATTTGATATTAATGCATCTATTTGAATGCATTGAGACTTTTTCATGATAATGTCACTAAGATGACAATGGTCAATGCAAATAATTTGGACACTTTTAGTCAGCATGGCAGCTAAATCGGAATGGTTTAATTTTCTGTAAGGGTTAAGTTAACTCCGAGTTAAGCGCTAAGTGGGAAGATTATTGTTTGATTCCACAAACTCGATGACACTTATAGCACTAGTTAAATTCTGGTTTAATTTTTCTTCATTTGAGAATAAAAAATCTAGGAAAAGTCAAAATGTTCATGTATTTTCAGCCAAATGAGCCACATATTGCAAATCATTAAAACTATATTTGCAATTAAAAGGCAGAAAGGACGGGCAAGAGTGATTACGATTGCTTTCTTCAGAGATAAATCTAAAGTAATGTCATTTAAAAACAACTGTTCTTGACAGCTAGACGTAAATTACAGTTAATCTTATAACTGACATGACTGAAGCCTGTTTAATAATAAGATGCCACATTTTCAGACGATTAAATGTTAAGCTTTTGGTTGTAGGACAAAATCTATTTTTAATCGATGTTATAATGCATATGTACTTTATCAGCAACATATAAAACTGAAGGTCACTATCACTTTATCTCCCAAAGGACTGTTTGGGCTTTATAACCCAGATTTTGACTACTGCAAATCCTAAAGTTAGAATGTTTCTTTCTAGGTGTTGCGCAGTGATGTACATACTCATAATTCTTTATGTGTTATCATTGGTCAAGTCAAAGATACAGGCCCTTCTGGTAGAGTTTCCCAAATTAACTCAGCATTTGAATGAAAAAGGTACTTTTCTAAGCCCACTATCACTCATGAAGTCTTTGAATTAAAAAAAAATGTTTTCTTGTGTGTTTCAGCTGTTTGTGGCATCATTTTATGAAAACTGAGTTCAGGAAATCAGGAACAAACAGTGATTAATCAATACAGTTACTAGTAGTTGGTTAAGACTACCTAGGCTGTACACAGATCGTTTAATATTTTGAGTTCTGCCATTTGTGAATTTCACTGTAACACTGAGAAAATGGGAAATTTCCCAGAGATTGCCAAAGTCCTTCAAGCCACAAGGGGGCGTACTTATGAAGATGCAACTTTATTTCTCATCTATATAACAATCAGGGCCTAGTGTGTACGAAACTCTTGTAGGCCAAAGTTATTTTGCTATCTTTTTCAATGATCAGTTTTTTTCTTTAATTTGCTTGAAAGGAAAATGAAGACCAGCATCAGTCTCTTTCATATATCAGCATTAAATTTAATTTAAAGTAAGTAACAGGTTTTATGTCTCCTGCCTCTTGAAAATCAGCTCCAGGGATATTAAAGTTTGTGTTTTAGCTGACGGGGGCACCTGGTGGTTTGAATCAATCCTGTCTGCCTTTGTGGTGTCATTGCTTTAGGATGAATTGATGGTCTTGTTTGGAAGTAGGTTGTGGGGGAGGAGGAGGGGAGATGGAGTTAATGCAATATCCAGCACTGGAAAATGTCAGTGCTCTGGATTTCCAGGCACACTTCCCTGCGAGAAACGCTGTCCTGTACACTCCTTTTTAAATGCCCAGCCTGTCTGAGAGCCCTCAATGGTGAATGTCAAACCTTTATGTATAATTAGGGATGTCCATTGTTACCTGGTAACAGAAAATGCAGGGGATTTACAACACACAGAGTTAAACCTGTATTGTTTACTCTTACTATGCCATGAGTGCCCAGGAAGAGGTCCTGACCCCAGGTGCGGCAAACAACACCTTCTCAGCAATAATCACGGTGTTTCCATAATGTTCCGCCATCTTACTACATGGCTTCCATGGAAATTCTGTAGCTTGAATAATGAGAGTGGGTAGGCCCATCCGTGCTCCTGGAACTGTTTCAAGCTGACCACGTTTCAGATTGCAGAATGACCACAGTGAAGAACCATCTGTCCATATCACCTTGAAGCAGCTAAATTTAACTAAGCTATTCTGATTTAATGGAGAAGTCATGGATGATGTCATTTAGCCTCACAATATTTCTTCAGTGGCAAATGGTTTTATTGTGTATATTGTGTTTTTCAAGCATTTGATTTTCTTTGTGAAAATGTTTGCTGTGCAATAGTTTCTTCTTATTAATCACTTTCTCTGTTGTGTTTATACATGTAGTTTGTAAATTTGAGATTTGCTTGTTACACAGGTTACACAGCTAGAAATTGTACAAGGTGCATTGTCTTGCTATATTTGGGCTTTCTTTTGAGAATCAAATATGTATTTTTAAAGATAAAATGAGTTTTCATTAAAGAGGTTGAGCAGTTTGAAATGATTTGCATGGTTTTCCTGAGTTCTCTGAAGTATCCTGCAGAATAACATGGTTTAGTGCTGAGAGTCTGTTTAATTATTTTATTTTATGGTATAATTAAGATGTATAATTTTGACTGTGGAAGAATCTAGCATAATGAACTGGAGAAGCTCTATCTTGTAAAAACACTGCCAAGGTACATATTAAAGTATATATTTTCAACTCCTGTCATGTTAAGTCGGGGTTATAATTGGGGTTTATTTTTAGGGTTCAATTAAATGGGGTTTATTTTTGAACAATGAATGGTTAAAATGCATAAGTGATGTATGTACAAGAAAAATACAGGTTATTATTTGGTGGTGGGGGTGGAGCCTAACCCAGCATAGGACACAAGCTTGCACTGATGTGAATAAGGGTGCAAATAAAAATAAAAGCCAGCACCTGGTTCTGTGTGTGGAGTTTGCGTGTTTGTGTGTTTGCCCTTGTTCACAGTGACCCTGTACTTAACTGGTGTTGGTTGGTTGGTTGGATGAATGGATGGGACCAAAATCTCATTGTTTTCCTTCCAATATTCTGTCTCCAACTAACAGGTGAATAATGTATGAAGTGTGACTCACACAATGAATGCATGGCTGTTACTCATGAAATTGGGATTCTGTCAAAAGAAATGCAATAGTCTGAGTATGTAAATCAAGCTTATAATTCTGCTGTTGTATATGCGTACGTATATTTGTACTTTTTTCCCAAGCAGTGGCATTTTAAGTGCACTTCTACATGCAGAAACGAATTTTTATGCTTCAGACTTCTGTCTATATAGAAATGATTTTCGTATGCTTATATAAGGTGAGCACAATAAGAAATACAATGATAGGTAGGACCATGATGAAGCATTGCTTATGTTTCTAGTGCAAAAATGACTTCCGTCAAAGTTAAATGGACCATGGATTGTGAACCTGTCCACACACAGACTATTGTGTCCCTGGAAAGACTTGTCTGAAAACTATGAGGGTCGGGTTCTTAAATACCATGTCCGTGGTAAAAATTGCATTTTGATCCAAATGTCCATCAGAATTTGTCGTGGTGTTGACCCACAGACCGATACGCGTGAGATTTTAAAAGGTTCATGATTAAGGTCTGATCCCAATTTAAGCAGAGGTCCGTTGTGTTGGATGGAAGCTTCTGTTGAAATGTTGGAAAGATGACATTGCCTGCCTCCTACACATCACACTCGCCGAAGACAACAAACGGCTCTGTGTAATCACTGCAGCATCACATGCCTGCTCTTAATGCCGGGGCATTGATTGACAATCTGCAATTGATGGTACAGGTGTGTGTGTGTGTGTGTGTGTGTGTGTGTGTGGGGGGGGGGGGGGGGGCAACAAAAGAGATAAAAATGAGAAGGTGTGAACCAAGGTTTCGATTTTAAAAAAATTGCCCAACAAAAGGGGGCAGCAACATTTTTAGAAA
>JABFEA020000042.1:14855720-14878373 GCA_019775915.2 Cyphomyrus plagiostoma
AGTTATTTCTGTGACCATTGTGAGTTTTTCTTTCATTGACTGAAGGGTACCAACAATTTTGTCCACGTGTGTATATAAGTGCAAATATTAATGTAGCTATTTTCCACAGTAATACATCAGGCTGATGCATGCATAAGGAGAGATTATCAGATTGTAGATGCTTACATGCAGAAAATGTCAGCCCAAGGGTGGGTTACTTTGGTCCTACACTGTGTGATAAAGAACTGATGCATGATCCAGACACATAGACATATTAAGTCACACCAAACCACTAATATCCATCTGTAATGTTCAGTAAAATGTTAAAGAAGACCCAGAAAAAGACAAGAAAAGTGTTGTTCCCAATGAAGGCTGGTGGGTTGTCTGCCAAGCACATGGAATCTCATAGTAGACCACACCCACATATGTCTCAAAATGTTTGGCTTTCACTGTTGGGTAGTCGACATGGTACTGACAAATTAAGATAGAAGATACGATATTACAGGCAGCAGAATCTACATGCAGTGAGGAGTGTTATACCCAGAGGTGGAGAGTTCGGGTCCATAAAGTACAAATCCAGTCCAAGATTTTGTTTCAGCCAACCAGCAGAGTCCTCTGTGACCGTGACTCTTTAAACTCAACTGGTTGGTTGCAACAAAAATCTTGGTCTGGATTTGTTGGATCTGGTCCACCTCTGGTAATATCTTTACTCCAGGTTTATCCAGAGTTCATATGGCTCAGAAGATTAAAGAAGAGCTTCATTGAATGGATTTCCTAAGAGCTACCAATCTAGAGCTCAGCTGGGTAGGCTGAGGAGATGCGACAGTTAAAGGTATGTCGGCACCTCTAAATTTTTCCAACCCCTTGTTCACCCCAAACTGTTCACACTTGTTTATAACAAGCTTTTTTATAGCATCGATGTAATGTTTCTTGGACAGAAACGCCTTGCTATACATTTCAAGCAGAACACATGGTGGAAAATCTGTAATCGGCGCAACCTGTTTTGTCAGACGCAGGCTTTTTTTATGAGTACCTGACCTGCTTTTGCATCAAAAGGCCCCCTTTGATGGGTCAAGATTCAAGATGTATTTGTCACATGCACAGTTACAGGGGTACAACTCGCAGTGAAATAGGTCTGGTTGTTAAGACTCCAAAGCAAAGGATTAACTGGGACTGAATTTCACTGTGAGTGGGTGCCTTGGGCTCGTGTTTCTACTCTACAAACCCTCTTCCATTAAAAAGATGTAAAAACTTAGGATGTGGCTGGTTGTTAAAGTAAAAGTCACGCATCAGTGACTGAAAAGGTTACTGGTTAGCTAAAAGGTTAGCCTTACAAAAGTTAGCTAAAAGGTTAGCCTTACAAAAGTTAGCTAAAAGGTTAGCTTTACAAAGATCGCCAGCATTCATCCTGAACTGGGTTTATTCAACCAAGCAGCATACCCCGAATGTACTGTTACCCAGCTGAAGCAAGAAATGAAAAGAATAGTGTGTATGTAGATATCATATATAAAAGCATCATAAATACCACACTTTACATGCACAATGACATCTTACAGAAGTTTCAGCTTGAAACTTTGATAAGAAAAAAATATTTCTTGCATTCAACATTTCTCTAGAATTTTAACACTTAACTAAGAAATTAGCGAAAAATGATTCACTGTTAGTTTTATTCATTTAAAGTTGGAATTGTGCCTGCTATGAATATAATTAAACTGGAACCTTCATCAGCAGCACTGGTTTTGAGGAAAAATATTTATGTACATACCTTTTATGTGACTGTGACTTGTGACTTTATAGTACATCTCATTTTGAACAGTCCTCACTTACAAAAGTGCCTCATGCCTGTTACCTTGGGTCTCTCTCTCTCTCTCACTCTCTCTGCTTCCCCCCCAACCCACCTCCCTGTCTTTTACTATCGCTAGCTTGCTACCACGTGACCGTGGCATTGTGCGCCTGAGACTTTGCCTGCTACAGTCAGGCGTGAGCTGTGGGACTTCCCACGAGACCACATTAGAGTGTAAATAAATAACTGAAAATACTGGCTTTCGTATTTGTTTACTCAGCCCCCTCCCATCCTGATTTCCTTTGCGTCCTCAAGGGTGATCAGCCACGTATAATTAGCATCATTCACGATAATGCATTTCCTCAATATCAAGTATCAGACGAGACATAGCGGGGATCAGCTACGTTGAACTTTATATAATGCACATAATAACTAAGCTCTAAGGCTCTTTTTGGACTATAAGAAGGACCCATAGTATGGGTAAGGTTATACGGTTATTACAGCGCCAAGTTTACTTTTATGTATGGTTTGGTGGTGATAGAAGAAGCATGATCACCAGTATTGCAGACAGCATTGCAAAGCACATTTAATTATGGGTGGATTCCTGCTGCTTTTTTTCACAAGTCAGTTATTTATAGTATGCACATTTATACATATACATTTACATTATGTACTTACTGGGCACTATAGTAAGAACACGTACATCTGCTAGTTCATAGAAATATCTCATCAGGCACTGATGCGGAGTTCATACAACAGTGCACACATGGGTCGAGAGCTACAGTTAATGGTCAGATCTCATGTCAGAATGGAGGAAAATGTGATCGAACTGACTTTGACCACGGCATGTTTGTCGGTGAAAGATGTAGTGGTTTGAGGCTTATCTCCTAGGATCTTCATGCATAAGTACCTCTGAGGATTATATAGACTGTTGTGACAAGCTAAAAACATCCAGCATGTGGACGTTCTATGGCTAATCCGCAAAGGGCAGGTGTAGGTGTATATGTGGTTTTTTGCTGCAACTCCCTAATTAGATTACTAATTAGAGGACTGATTGCCTGAAGAGTCCTCACACCTGGGTTTTGAACAGCTGACCTACAGGTTATCCCAAAAACCTGCATACACACTATGGTGTGGAAATGCTTTGTTAATGAAAGAAACCACAGGAGACTGGTTTAAGCTAATAGGAAGTCTTCAAATAAGCTTTCTGTACAACAGTGGTGAGCAGAAAGCTATCTCTGAATGCACGCCAGGTGGAGATGGATAATCTAAAATAGCTGAAGCTCACAATGGACTCCAGTCCTATCAGCCTGGAATATGAAACTGAGGCCGCAGTGAGCACAGGCTTCCAAGATGGTGATGATGTAATGAATCTCAATGTCAGATGCAACATGTAGATGGTAGGGTCAGAATCTGGCATAAATCAATGGACCTAGCATGCCTTGTGTGAACAGTTCAGACTGTTGGTGGTGATGTGGGAATGCGGTCTTGGCACACATTGGGCCCACTAATACCAGTCAAGCATTTTGAAAATTACATAGCATATCTGAGCACTGTTCATGACTATCAGCTTTGCACAATATATATCCATCTTTTAATTGCCACTCTCAGCAGTATAACGTGCCATGTCACAAAGCCATCTCCAAACTGGTCCAAACATGAGTTCAGTGCACTTCAATGGCCTGCCTAGTCACCAGATCTGAATCCAATGCACTATGGGATGTGGTGGAAGGGGGGCTTCGCAGAATGAATGCAGTCATGTCATCATGAACCGAAATCTCTAAGGAATGTTTCCAGCACCTTGGTGAGTCTATGCATAAAGAATTCAGGCGGTTCTGTGAGCAATGGGAATCCTTCCCAGTACTCAAATAGTGTTCCTACTTAGGTGACTAGGTAGGGTATTTATGCAGTAAATAAAGTGTCATGAAGTGTAATAGGTCGCTTTCACCAAGAGCATTTGCCAAATGCTGTAAATGTAAATGTATTTGAAAGAGGTTCCTCATGCAGTGTGGCATAAAAAATCATCTGAATGTGCTTGCAGCTCTCAGTGCATCAAATCCTACGACTAGTTATTAAGACAGATGAGTGTTCTGACCACTGTCAGGAAGATTTCTGACTGACAGAGGCACGTCTGTATCTGGAAAAAGTAAAACAAAATAAATTCTCAAATTCATCATTAAAAATGGCAACATCTGAAGGAAACTTTTTTTTTCTTCTTTTTTTACCCACACTCCATCGCTCTGGAAGGAGGTTATTTACTGGCCCACGCACATTCATTTCCTTTTTGGTCTGAGATTGTCGGCTTAAACCAGATCTGCAGAAACGCTGTTACTCTACGGCTGGAGGTGAGTACTACAGAGTTTGCGTGCCTACAGCCCCATTTGTGGGTCAGCAGGTTTATGTTAATTTCCATGACGCATGAATTGTGGAGATAACGCAGCAGAACACATTTCCCATGTGGGCTTAAGAACCAAACATCCCCAGATCAATTCTGCCACTCAAGCAGATCGAACCAACCACAGATACGCAGAGAAGGTCATCTGAGGCACTGTCCACCCACCGGGAACTTGCAAGACTCCAGCCAAGCAGGACACTGCCAGGTGCAAAGACCCTGCAGATCCATTCACACCAGAACTGATGGGGTTCTGAGCAGCTTGCCTTCCAGAGCTGGTCAACGTACCAACAGAGAGCCAATCTGGAATTCCTACTGTCCCCATGACAATTAGAAATTCCACCACGGGCTGCATTTATTATTACTTGCATGCAGTTTGCTGTGTCTTTTCCGTGCTAATTAGCACTAACACAGCATTCCTCTACATGCCAACATTGTTACTTATCCACTTGTCAAATTGCTGTGTAATTTTCTTTTTCTTTTTTCCTTTGCTGAGCAGAACAAAATGCCTGGTGTATTCCAAGTTCTTGCTGATGTACTTGGCTTCATTATAATTCTGATTCTGCTCACGCTTTATAAAGTGCTGCTGCTGGGAGAGATTCCATTACGTATATTCCAATATGTACTCACAGGTTTGTCAGTTTGAGTCCCACGCATCCACCAGCAGAAGCTGGCAGGCCATAGTGAAATACACAAAAAGTGTCTGCATGCAGGCTAGCAAGCTAAAGGTAGTGTCTTGCACGGCTACTTTCCCTTATTTTAGTGATGAAAATCTCACAGGAACAGATTTACAGATTCTACACTTGTGACCAGAACTTATGGAAACACCTAGCATTTCTGACATTACACTTCAGTAATTGCTACGTGAATATTGGCGGCAATGTATAAACAATCAAGAAATGTTTACAAATATATATCAGATGACTAAATAAGTAACTGGATTAACTGGAATAAAGTTCTGCAAACTCTAAAAACTGGAAGTGTTTCCACAGTTTTGGCCACTAGTGTACTTATGCCCTCATGTTTGCCTGGAAAGTAATTTTTTGTTCAGTCAGAAACGGAAATTGTATCTTTTTAAGGAACGGGCTGTGTGCATGCCCTTTGACTGACTGTATGCTCTCCTCCCAGTCTGCTCACCACACAAACATCTGAAGAGCTTCTCCTTTTCTACTTGTCTTGCCTTCTGACCCCTGTCCATGGTTCAGCTTCTATAAAGAGTTAATAATAGTTCTACAGCA
This sequence comes from Cyphomyrus plagiostoma, assembly GCA_019775915.2. Lineage (NCBI taxonomy): Eukaryota > Metazoa > Chordata > Actinopteri > Osteoglossiformes > Mormyridae > Cyphomyrus > Cyphomyrus plagiostoma. The sequence goes on from JABFEA020000042.1 coordinate 14,861,113, forward strand.
GCAGTATTGACCTGAAATGTCCCCCCATTATTTTGTTAGGAAGTCTGTCTCTCTCAGTGTAATTTTTGACAGGAGAATCTCTGTCTAATAGAGGCAATATTATGTATATACTAGTTTTCCTAGTTTCCCCACACTGTATAATTAGGAAGGTTATGTTGTAGAATATGTGTGTGTGTGTGTGTGTGCGCGCGCGTGCACACAGACCTGTACTCATATCTTTGTGGGGGCCGTCCATTCATTTCTATGGGGAAAATTATAATCCCAACATGACAACCTTAACCCCTACCCAGCCCTAACCTTAACCATAACCAAACAAAATACAAGACTTTTGGCATTTTTAGTTTCTGAATTTCCTCTTGTGGGGATGGTTCCCACAACATGAAAATATTTTTTTTTATTATATCGTGGGGACATTTAGTCCCCACAATGTAATGTATATCTGACACACGTGTGTGTGTGTGTGTGTGTGTGTGTGCGTGTGCGTGTGTGTGTGTATGTGGATCTTCAGTCCACACAAGGTAAGAAGAGCCCCAGGCACATCAACCCAAACAAAGCAGCCAGACTTGGCGTCCCTGGACGAGTGCTGAAGCACTGCGCAAGTCAGCTGTCTGCAGTCTTCACCAGCCTGTTCAACATCTCCCTAAAACAGGCCTCCGTCCCCACCTGCCTCAGGTCTGCCACCAACATCCCCATCCCTAAACAGGCAGCGCTCAGGAACCTGAATGACTACCGTCCAGTTGCCCTGACCCCCACTGTTACAAAGTGCTTTGAGCGGCTGGTCTTAGCACACATCAAGAAGAACATACCCCCCCCACCCCCGGACCAACATCAGTTTGCCTACAGGTCATCCAGGTCATCTGAGGATGCCAGTACACTGGCCCCCCACACTGCCCTCTCACACCTGGCGCAGTGGGACAGCTACGTGCAGATGTTGTTTATTGACTACAGCTCCGCCTTTAACACCATCCCCCCCATCTAGCTGGCCATCATACTGCACAACATTGGACTAAACAGAAACCTGTGCAACTAGGTCTTGGACCAACAGACCACAGACAGTGCGCATGGGTAACCACACCCACACCTCCATCACTCTTAAAACTGGAGCACCTCGGGGCTGTGTGCTCAGCCCCCTCCTCTACTCTCTCTTCACACACGACTGCAATCCCACCCATGGTTCCAACATCATCATTAAGTTTGCAGACAATACAACTGCGATAGGTCTGATCTCAAACAACAGCGAGTCAGCCTACAGGGAAGGAGTCGAACAACCTCGCCCAGAACTCCAAAAAAGATGAAAGAAATGATCCTGGACTTGGGGAGATGGAAGCACGTGGGGCACCACCCCATTAGCTTCGGTGGTGAGAAGGTGGAGGTGGTTCGGAGCTTCCGATTCCTCGGGGTTCAGACCAGCTGTGACCTGTCATGGACCAAAAACACCTCAGCCATTGCCAAAAAAGGACTTCAGAGGCTCCACTTCCTGCGGAGCCTGAAGAAAGCATAACTTCCTCAGCAGCTGCTGGTGAATTTCTACAGGTGCACCATAAAGTCAGTGATCACATGCTGCATCACGGCATTGTACTCTGGATGTACCTCGGAGAACAGGTAGACCCTGCAGCGCATCATCAGGACAACCCAGCGGATCACTGGCACCCAACCTCTATTGCTGGAAGAAATCCACCATAACCGGTGCAGCCGTAGAGCTGGAAAGATAATGAAGGACCCAACCCACCCTGGACACAAACTCTTTACATCTCTGCCATCTGGTAGATGCTCCAGAACCCTGTAGGCTCACACAACCCAGCTGAGGAACAGTTTTTACCCCACATCCATCACACTTCTGAACTCACAGCACTGATCTCATACATTCTAAAAACAACACCCCACATGTGCAATTTCCATATTTATGTGCATTTAATCCACTTGAAAACTCTACCTCTGCGAACTTGCTTACCAACACCTTATTGTGTATATATATATATATATATATATATATATATATTGTCTATATCTTGTATATATTGTATATATATCTTGTACATATATAGTGACGGTACATACTCTCCCATTCTATGTATGCTTCAGAATATATTTAATTGTAACTATACTGTGCATCTGCTGGCATGTTCTAAACTAAATCATATTGTACTTACAATGACAATAAAGCATCTATCTATCTATCTATCTATCTATCTATCTATCTATCTATCAATAGACTGGCATCCCATCCAAGATGTATCCCTGCCTGGTGTCCTATGCTGTCTGTAAGAAGCACCGGGCCGCTGGTGGCCTTATCTGGGGAAAGCTATTGGAAGATGGAAGGATAGAATAAATCTATGGAAAAACTTAATTTTGGGAACTTTTATTTATGACCACTAGAGGGCGGAAGAGTATCTAGTCTGAAAGCTTCTAAGTAACCAGCCTCCCATTTACAGAATGGAAAAGTGATATATGTCCCTATGGAGAAATCATCCCATCTTGCTCTCACACAGAGACAGATATACTGGCGATAACAAGTTCAGGAGTCATGGTGCAAGGTCAGCCAGTGTTCAGCAACCCTGGGGCAATTGGGGTTAAGGGCTATGCCCAGGGGCCTGAAGTTGGCATCAGTCTACTACTCAAGGGATTTGAACCAGAGACCTTCTGATCACAGTAGGCATAGGGTCCTAACTTACTGAGCCACACATGATCCCCAGTCATTTCATCATTTTTAATGTTGAATTAAGGTAGTTCATGTTTGTGTTTCTAGGCTAAGCTGCAATGTCTCTGAGTGGGTCTGACAGTTTGTCTGTCCATCTGTACCTGTTTGTTCTATGCAGGGTTGTGGAGTATATCTCAGAAGCTCAGGAGTTATAAGATAGGAAATGACCCAGGACAGGGTATGCACACGTGCCACACACACACACACACCAATGGACAATTTGCAAACTCTAGTTTACCTTAGCATGTTTTTGGACCAGGGAAGATGAATGAAGCTCCATAACTTAGGTAGGAGAACATACAAACTCCATTCACATAGAGTAAGGGGAGAAAAACTCAAACCCTGATCCCAGAGATGGGATGCAATAGTGCTTGCCACTCTGCCACCATGTCACCCCACACAGTGGCTTTCATTAAGCAAAAGATGCAGCTCAGATTTATCTAAGGGGAAACAGGAATGGCAGCCAAGAACTAAAGCACTGGGTTAGTAAGCCAGTGTCCATATGTGGGACTTATTGTCATGACCTGCTCGTTCGATCCTCGTGTGTGCCACGCCCACCTCATTACCTCGTGTTACTCCCCGATTGTTATCACCTGTTTCCTATTCATTTTGACTTGTCCTGTGTATTTAGTCCGTGTCTGTGTTAGTATCCCTAGGTCTGTAATTGACGTTGTTACTGTGAGTCCGGCGCTGTCTTGCGTTTATCCACAATAACCCCCGTTTTTGGGTTTTCGCCTGTCCGCCTTGTCTCTGCTCTCTCGCCTGCCTGACCGGCTAGCCGCGATCGCAACACTTATATCAATGCAGTAACACTAAACAGGGCAGTCTAGTTTTGCTAAGATCTGATGTCAAGGTAACAGGGTATAAGGGGTAAAAAGTTAAAGCGTTTAAAGGTTGAGAAATCTCTCCTGTGCCCCAGTATCACAAAACAAAATCTCTACACATTACAGCAATTAATTCCTGGTGTGCTTTACACACCTGTGCTCCCTGCTGTTTTCATTGGTTTGTCTCTATTTTTAAGATATGTTGCTGGAGAATGATGTACACAGTCTTGCACAGTTATTTAATAAAATTGTGTCCTTAGAAAGACAGATGAGACTTTTTGTACGTGACCTTTCTGTCTGTGTGCTACACGGTTCCCAGGTAAACAGAGATCAAAAGAGACAATGAGGTTGTGCACGTGAAATGATACAGGATCCGTCCCAATTTTTCCAACCCTGATTTCACTGTCGATTTAAAGTCAGCATTGTTTCCGTGCCTCCGGAGTGTCGCCTTCAGCGTTAGACATTCCGAGTCAGTGCGGCATGCACATTATGTAACAATCGGAGGATTTTCATAGTCTCCTTATTTATATTTTAAACGGATGTCACTTCTCAACTGCTTCAGCCTGAACAAATAACTGTTCGATCCGACAAATATAAAGCTGGAAGGCTATCGGGGTATTGTTAAAGCATACCCTCTTATCGCAGATTTTAAAAAGTAGCCCTATTAATTTCCATGCTGGCTTTCCATCAAGCCCCGTGCATGCGGAGGCTGCGTCCCGCGTGGAGAGATCCCTTGCACCGCATCCTGTGGACCGGAGGTCATAAACAAGCACAGGATAACCTGAACAACGGTGGGAAAATTGGGGGAAAAAGGGAGAGAGACGTGGGATCTTCCACTCGCTTGCCCGGCCAAGCCGCCGTTCACTGAGTTGCCGCTCACTCCGGGGGATCCATTGTGCGCCCATGATGGACACAAGGTCGCCCCCCCCCCGTTTTAATGAAGCCGCCACCCGCCTGCATTCCTGCCCTGTTCCGCACGGCCGGCTGGCTTCTGCTCCGCGTCTCCCCGAGCGCCGTTAGCCTGGATGATACGTCGGCCGCTTCCTCTTGAGAGCCCCCCGGTGCCAGGAGGCCCCCCGTTTCCTCCCGGTGTGGGAAAGCTCGGCCTCCGCACTCACACGTGGGTCAGGGGACGCGACCGCTCCAGCGTCCTTCACGAGCGCCGTGATGGACAATAAGCGGGGAACAATCGATCTCACAATGTGCTTAAGAGGCAATTGTGGAGCCAGAAGGACAGATAAGGTCAAATGCTTCCTAATTGTGTTTACTCAGGTAATTCCTTATTGTTTTTATGAAATTTGTGAGAATGGCCGTATTGGGCCGTATTAGGTCACTATGCAGTACAGTGACAAATACACTGTACTTTTCCAGTTGCACTGTTCACTATCTTAACGTCATTTCATGTGAATTTATTTAGTAATTAATTAAATGATGTTTAATATGAATAATATCAAATAGCCTATGTAATTGTACTCTCTTCATCTACATTCAGCAAAGGGTCACGGATCATGCATTGATGATTGACATCAAAATCCATAAGAATATTTACCCCCCAGGTCCATACTCTTGACTGTACCTGCCCCTTCGTACCGTCTGGTGCAAAACACGTGATGTGTGCACCTGCTTAATACAAAAACGGCCATTAACACAAACGAAATGTGCATTTCGCCCATGCATGGTGTTTATTCAAGAGATACGAACCCAAACTGTCGTGCAAAGTACGCGCGCATTCATCTATATTTGTCGACTGTTGCTATTGCGGAAAAACAGATGGGCTGCCGACACATGTCAGTTAAAGCATGGCGCTGATTCGCCTAACTTCTGTGATCCACATTAACACGAGCCCATGAGAGTGTGGATTTTTCTGCTAGCAACAGGTTTTTGTGTTGTTTTTCTGCAGCTGGGGACAATACCAAGTGTTGAGATAAACAAGGTAAGGGAAAACCCCCGTATTGTGCTGTGGAATACGAGCCCGTATTTCTCAGTGCTGGTTGTGGAAATAGATTTCCCCAGCTAACAGGTGCTTCCTTTTGCATTTCCAGTTATTTGTCCGCATTTTTAGCGCCGTTTGGGAAGTATGGCCTGTATCCAGACACTCGTGTGAACGTGTGGCCAATGTGCCCATCTCTGCTGCTATTCCGGATACTTATACTAAGCGTTTGTTCACATAAACTGCACATTCAAACATGGCTAGACTATTTCCAGCTTATTTTGGCCAGTGTTAAAAGAAAACATTCTTTAAGGGTAGAAAATGGGCTGGAATGTGAATTCAGTTCACAAATTGCAGTATCAGCGTTAATCTTTATTTATTTCAAGGGTGCCCGCATATCATGCATAATTATGAGACACAAAAATTATTATTGTCTTTCCTCAGCCAGAAGGTGTCAGTCTAGTATGAGGAGTTATTTTCTGGTAATATTTCGTTTGGAGTCAAATCAACCAGAAAAGCGTTTCACCAACATGAAAGTGTTAAACTAAAGAAAGCGTTGATCGAGTGTGATATATGACTAGGTTTATTTATGTAAAGAAATAAATATTGAATTAATTGTGAAGTCAATTTATGTGCATTTGATATTTTAGTTAATTATTGTATGAATTTAGTGAGAATCTTTGGCGCAGCATACAAGTAGAAATATTTCTGTAAGTCAAGTTTTTAAGTTGGTTCTGTTCCTTTGCCTGTGTCCCTGCAGATTGGAAATGCATGCTGGGAAACGGGAACCTCAGGTATTATATAGTGTTTTGTCAGCTGTTTGGTCCCCCTGCCATTTGGCATATGGTCGATCTAAGTGACACCAATTTTTTTATATCGCATTCCCCCCGGAAGCGGGGGTATAAAATGCAGGTGAAAGCCCTTTCATCAGACCGGCTGTCGGGCGTCCTCATTACATGCTATCAAAACGTTATGGTGATCTGTCTAAGCGCTAAAGAAGCCAAGCATATTACCTCTCGGGGATATTTTATTTGTTTATATTTATTTTCAAGAAATTTCTTTAACGAATATTATTATTATTAACAGCATTATTATTAATTAATTATATTATTATTGTAGTCTTTAATTATCATTTACATCTTCTGCAGGTGTTGGCAGGCTCTGCGGTGAGCGCGAGCTTGCAGCCCCCAGACCAGGAACCCAGACCCAGGAACGCCAGGAACTGCTCAGACTACCCCTGGAAGGAGCAGAACAAAATGCTGCTTCAGGTATCAGAATAACTGGGAATTCACTTTTAACTAACGGCCTTCCCTTTGATATATGGGGTGGGTTGCATTATTAATAGTTTGCTGATTTATACCTCAGAAATCTAGGGGCACATTATTTTTTTGAGGCAACCAACTGCAATTTGAGCTATTTAAAATTCAGTTTAAAAAAATCTGAAATTTAGCCAGAAAAAAATGGTAAAACATCTATGTAAATAATAATAATAAGTGTTTACAGGATGCATGAGACTTTGACACAAAGTGCTTGCTAGCATAATAAGCTAGAATCCAACTTCAGGAGTAAAGCCTAGGAGAATCAGTAAATACTCTAATAAACATGGCTCCGCCTACAGTTTGAATGATGGCAATCACACTGTAGAAGGAAGATTCAATTAAACAGCTAGGCACTGTGCACATGGTTCATTGATATTTTCATATTCCCAGTACTGCAGACCTGCAGCCCCACCCCATCCCAAAAGGATGCCAACACTTCCCAGTCCACTTATGTGAGTCTCGCGCTTTTATCCCAGCGGTGTAGTGTGTGAAAGTTCCCCCTCATTTGTTTTAGAAAAAGGTTCCTTCGTGGAAAAAGATGACTTAATACGGTCAGTTGTTTCACAGGCCATATGACAGACATGGGATGATTTCAATGCTAGAAATAAAGAGATAGACTAAGACAGAAATGGGGCAAAGTCATTTATGAAATAATCTGTAGTTTCTGTCAGTATGGTTACAATATATTTGTTCGTTGCTGATATTAAATTAATTATGAGTAGTGTTTGTTCTTATTAATCTTGTTTATGTGGCTTCCCCTGGCATGCATGCTGTATGCAACTTGGGAATTTCTGAGACTTAAAATGCAACGATTATTTGTTTATATCAGTCGCGCCACGGGGAACAGGGTCCTAGTGTTTCCCCTATATATCAGCTTGCAGAGAACGTGGTGTGTGGCTTTGTGGATTAAGACTCTGTGCTTGTGATTGGGAGGTTCCGGGTTGGAATTCTGTGTCCAGCAGTGTGACTTCACTGTTTGGCCCTTTAGTGAAGCCCTTAACCCTGATTGGCACAGGCTGCCTGTGCCTTTGGATAAAAGTGTCTGTTAAGTAAATGATTCAAATTCACTGCCGCAAAGTACCCTTGGATATAAATGTTACACGTGTGCTGCCCACTGAAGTTTGCTGGAGCAGCCATAGTGAGTGAATTCAGATTATGAAACTTGAAAAAGCATCGCAGTGGTCTCTCTGCTGCACATAAACAAATGCTTGTAATATATGAGAACAATATTTCTATGTTTTATCATTTTTTTTTTATTTACCTATATTTAACCAGGCAAGACAGATTAAGAACAGGTTTCTTATTTACAACTGTGGCCTGGCAACTGTGGCCTGTGCTTCAGGTTTCATTCAGCAAATGATCTCAGGTAGAGGTTGCTCAAACAATGTATTTACCTGTTCATTTTTTATTTAAAACTGAAATGACTGTGTGTGTGGAATATGTCTCTATAGGGCAAGTTTTTAGATCATTCTGAGATTTTAAAGTTGGAATTTATTGCTCCATTGACATAAAACGGTGCTGCAGATTTAAATTTTTTTAATAGTTATCAGATCATTACAATAAAAGATAATAGCCCCTTTTCATGGTTTTTATATATAGTTCAGTGCAGTAAACAGTAATACTAAGGCTTTTAAGTACAATACTTTAAAGAGATATATCTATTATATTGTTATTACAGTTATGGCAGCTTTCCAAAGTTAATGTGACATACCCCGTGTATAATTTATAGTACAGTACGCTGTTGAAATAATTCAATAATAAAGTGCTTAATTTAGTACTATTTGGGTTATGGTAATCTGGGTAGGTAATTTCCTTTTGAAACTAGTACATCTGTGCAAATATCGTTCCTCTTCTAGTCTACACAGATTTTTTAGGCAAATCCATTAAGGAGCCTTTCGGTTCTTCCAGTTCCTCATACACAGAAACTTACAAGTCTTGGTTGTGTTCAGTTAAGCCAGCATAACAGCAGATTCCTTACATTCTTGCTTATCGTTTTTGGGATAAATATGGCTCCTTTCAGCTTGAGATCTCTCCAAGCTTTCAGATATTCTGCATCCATTTGTGGAGGACACAGTTATCTGAACTATTGCATGATTACCTTTCCCTATGTCAGACCTCCTTACTAAACCTTTCTCCGTGGTGATCTCCTAACTCCTAAATATCTTCACCTCCTTGTTCCCAGCACCTTCACCTCGTCCGACCCACCTATTTCCACAAGTGTTCTCCTCTGAAATTTATTTGACCTCCATGTCGTCCATGCACTGGTGGATGATGCTACCGACCTCTGTCTCCGAGTCCTCTACATCAGCCTCTTCTCCATCCCCATACACCATATTTCTAGTTCTAGTTACATGAAATGAGGTCTCCTCTGTCGCCTGCATGGCCACACCATCATCGTCAGCATCCTGCCTTTCTGTTACGGTGTCTCCTGCACTCTTCGCATCCTGTTCTGCGTCAGAGACGTCTTCAGCTTCATCCTCTGCTTCAGCAGAATCACCTTGGTTACCCATTTCAGCACTCTCATTACCTGTCTCTGTGTCAGTCTCCTCCACAGCATCTAAGTATTTTCCTCTTGCCTCTTCCCGATCTCTGACTTCCTCCTCTGTTTCAATAGCTGCAATTTTATTATGATCTATAGATGCGTTTTCTATTTCACTTTGAATTCCATCTTCTACTTCAGACTCAGTAACCTGCTTTGACTCCGATGCCGAATTGTGAGCTTCACTGTCTTCAGTAGGTGCTACTTGTGACGCGACGTATCTTTGTTCATGTTTTTCACTGCCATCATCCATGCCTGTGACAAAGTGTTTTCATTTAAGTCTGTTTCTTCAGCACTGTCTGTTTCAGTCTCATCCTCCTCCGTTTCAGTATTTTCACCGTTTTCAGTTTCATCCACCTCAGCAGATAAAGAAAGGTCATGACCTTCAGCATCATGGTTCCTATCTGTCTTTTCACTTTCTGCTTCTTCATGCTCCTCACTATCCTCAAATTGTTCAGCGTCCACTTCACATTTTCCATCTTTACAACTTCCACAATCTTTTCTCTCGCCACGTTCACACTGTTCAGTTCTCACAGTTTCGTCGTCATCAGAAGATTCAGCTTCAGCAGTTTTACTCTCTTCATTTCCCTTTTCTTCCATCCCACTTGCATGCATTTCTGCACATTCTCGCTCTTCAGTCATTTCATCCTCAGTTATCTGACCTCCTTGGTCCGTCTCACTATTTTCAGCTGGTTCCACATACCCAGCTTCACCAAACAATTCAGCTTCATTTTTAGTAATTTCAGTTTCAGCTTCAGTTGTGTCACATTCCTCAAAGGTTTCTTCATCTTCTCTTGTTTCACCTTCTTCTTCTGTGTCCTCATTCTTTACTGTGTTAGCAACTCCCTCATCTTCACTTCCATCATCATATTTGAGAATTTCACTGTTGGGATTTTCATCTTCACCTGTTTTGGACTCTACTGCTTCATCTGGCATATTGTCCATTTCAGACATCTGTAGTATTTCTTCTTCTTCTGTTGATTTTTCATTTTTAGCTAAGTTGTCATCTTCAGCTGAATCTGTCTCCACAGCCCCGTCTCCTTTAATAGCTCCTATTTTCTCAGTATTTTCACTTCCACTTTCCATTACCCTGTCCTCTTTTTCTTCTCCAGTTTCTACACTCCATTCTCTATCTTGGACTACCTCACCACCCACGTCACCAAACTGGTGTGTATCTGTAGCTCCAACTCCTTTACAGGCTTTAAAATCCTTGGATGTTTCCGCAGTTGATTCAGTCTTCTCAGTTGTGTCCTCAGCACAGTTCCCTCCATCCTCTCTTATGGCATGCCCCTCAGTCATTTGGATTTCCATGCTATCTTCTTCTGAGACATCAAGTTTCTCCAATATGTATTTATATCCTTCATCTTTCTCCACCTCTGCTTCTACTGAAGTATTTTCTTTATTTAGAAAATCAGCAACATACATCTCATCTTTTCTCTCATTCTTTTCCATTGCTTCAGTCATGTATTCTGGGTTAATTTCCAGGACATTCCTTAAATTAAAATCCATCTTCACTGGTGCAGATTTTACAACATTTACCATATCTACAGCTTTGGGTATCCTTTTCTTTTTTATGTAGATATCACGAAGGCAGTACCGATCTGCACTACACTGATCGCTAAATTCAGTCCCAGCTTCAGTGTCATCCCCATCACATTTTTGAAGGGACATGTTGATAGATTCGATCTGCATGATCTTCAAACGACGTTGTCGTTGTTTGTTCTGCGCAGTAGACTCTCTTGACATGGCTTCCTTTGGTGGCCTTGGTGTCTTTCCTGCTCGACTTTTATTTTTTTTCAGTTCTTTGCTCATACTATCCTGGATCCTTCGATGGACTTCATCTTTGAATTCATTAACCATGATTTCAAGCTCATCATTATCCAAATTCCATTTTACATTGAACTCTGCCATTGTATTGACAAAATGCCCCATGATTTGTCTCTCTATTTTATTTAAAATTAACACCCATACTTGATCAAGGTCTTGGGAAATTTTACTGTATTGCACCTTTTCTACAAATGAAGATGTCCCAAAACTTGTTTCTTCTTGTAAGTCTATTTCTCTTTCATCGGATAATTTCAAAATATTGCTGTCACGCATGAAGTTCTTGTATGATGTTTCTCTTATTTCTTCTGAGGTGGAGTCATTCCCATCTGTTGGTTCCTCATCACTGTTTCCTGTTGCTTCACTTCCGAAGATTTCCCGTACACGACTAGCTATGTCAGGGGTGGCTGGATCAGACATCCCCACCCAAACATCTGCGCACGATGCATCGAAAGAACTGGGTCTCTCTTCAAGTTTGTTTTCCTCTTGTACATCTTGTGACACACTATCCATGCCTTTTGTGATTGATTCAGATATTATTGGCCAAATGGCCTTCGTCTGCACCATGGCATCATCAACGGTGCTGTTCCCCGAGGCAGCTGACCCACTGCTAATATCAACTCCTGATGAGGATCTAGGGTTGACTTCATCATCAACTGATCGATGGTCTTTCAGATTCTTTTTCTTTGGCATCTCCTGTACATCAGTGTGGTCAGGGAGGTCAGAAAGCCAGAGCGATTGAAAAATGTTCACGAGTTTCTTATATTTTGCATCTTTTTTTACTGAGTGTGAAGAACCCATATCTATTAACTGAAGATTAGTGAGACAGTCAAGTAATTCTCTAGCTGAATTGCTAAGTTTTCTTCCATACACAGGAGATACTTCAGGTAAGCTATTGCACCTGTCAAACTTTGGACTTAAAAGAGCTTTCATCACCTGTACTGAAGAATGACCGTTCTTTGTTTTGGCTTCATTTCTATAACTAGGATCATTATATGGTGGACAGTTCTTAGCATTTGGAGTCTCAGAATCATTTATCCCCTTGTCTTTTTTATTTGTTCGATTTTCATCTTTATTCTGTGTTTCCACTTTGATATTATAATTGACATTCGGTGTTACATCCTGCAGTTCATGTTGTATGCTCCTTTCAACAGTACTAATAACATCATTCTGTGCTTCTATGTAAGTGCAATTCTCATAAATGGCATCTTCCATCTCATTGAAACAACTGTCTGATGGTATGTTTTTCAACCATTCACTTACAACATCTGTTGCAGATGTGTTTGGTAAATCCAACAGTACAAACTCAGGATGCTCTTCCTCTGTTTTTAACCATGAGCAGCTATTTTTGATTTTCCTGTGTCTGCACACGCTGCTTTGGTTGCCCTTGCTCTCAGTGGCATCTCTGTTTGAGCGTGTTTCTTCAAGGACATCATATTCTCCAGGAACAGCTGCTGAAACTGACAAAATATTATCATTTGAAGTGCCAAGTTGTGTTACATGTCCTTTATTTTTTGTGATCTTTCCTTCTGTTGGGCTCAGATTTACAGAATTACATAAAGCAACAGAAATTTCTGGGGTATTCGACCTTGCAGAATGATTAGATTTGATATCCCTTGTTGAAACATTTTTATTTGATTGTGCAGAATAGACAGTTTCTTTGTTGTATTTAACCTCTGGTTTAATATTTAGTCCCATGACTTGCAATGATGAAATACTGGACAAATTAATCTTGGGTCTGTCTCTTATTTCAGAGGCCAAGACACTTGAAGCAGGTCTTGTACTTGCAGAGGAGTTGACTTCAGCTCTAGCTTTGGTCTTGTTATGCAGAGAAGAGTCTTTAGAACATGTACTTAGACGTTTATCTGCCTCGTCTATAACTCTGTCTTTCACTTCAATGTTGCATTTACTGGGACATCTCTCTGTATTTTTATGTTTAGTGTTTTTAACACCTTTGACTTTAGTACATGAATTATTAGTTGTAGGTTTTTTCTGAGGAGAGCAACTGGATGTTTGAGAGGAAGGTACTTTTTCATCTTTACCTTGTTCATAACATGTGTGGTGATGGTTGAAAGCTTCATTTTTTATGGACACTGCTGATGTTGGTCTGTCATGATTTATTCCTGTATCATCTTCTGCCTTGGGCTCTGATTTGGACTGTGCTGAAGAATTTGAGCTCAGAATAGCACAGTCAGATTTGTCATTCATGTCTTCGGCAACTTGGTCTTCCAGCAGCCCAATGGAAGCTGACACTAAAGAGGATGGTGTAATAGTTCTTTCGGAGGCACAATATTTTTTGTGGCTTTGCTTTTTATATTTTGTGCATGCCATGGATTTGGTATATGTATTACTACTGGCAGTGTCTTCATCCAGTGAATTATGTACATTATCCTGGCCCAAGTTTTCTGATTTTGAGTATCTTGACAGCTGTTCATTGGAACAGGGTTTGATAGACTCCTTTGAGTCATTGGACATCCTAGATGGTGATGGAGCATTTATTTCAGCTGACATAGTGCTACTTAGGTTCGTTCCAGTCTGCTCTTCATTTCCATCTGCAATTTCAGCAAAACAATTTTCAGATAACTTGGATTTAATAGAATGTGTTGACATGCTTTTTTTGGGTTTTGCCTCTGTTATATCTGTGTTCCCATGAGCAAACTGTCCATGTTCTTGTGAGTTTTTTGATGCTCTGGTCTTTCCTGAAACAGAGCTTGGTGGTCTTTCTTCAGTTTGTTTCTCTACATCTTCTTTAGTTTCAGCTGCAGATGCATATAATGCTACAGATTCACCTGACCTTACTGATGCATCAAACTTTACTGACAATATACTTGGAACGCTGTCTTCTGTTTCTCCGTTTCTGTCATCGTGAGGAGGTTTGTCTAATACTTTGCATCTCATCGACCTTCTTGAAGTGTCTGACTTTACTAACAACACACTTGGCACTCTATTTTCCCTTTCTTTTGTTCTCTCCTCATCGGGAACTTTTTCTGATACCTTGGATCTCATTGTTCTTGTCGAAGCGCCTGACTTTACTGACAAAACACTTGGCACTCTTACTTTTGTTTCTTCTTCTAAATTTTCATCAGCAGGTTTTTCTGAGGCATTGGGTTGTTCACGTCTTATTGAAGTATCTGACTTTACAGGCAAATCACTTGGAGCTATATCTTCAGTTTCTTCTAGATTTTCATCAGCAAGATGATTTTCTGATCCTTTAGATGTCTTCGATCTTGTTGAAGCACCTGACTTTAGAGATGAAACATTTGTCATTCTATCTTCAGTTTCTTCTAGATCTTGATCTATGGATACTCTGGATTGCTTAGAACATGCAGAAGTATCTGACTTTACTGACAAGGCACTCGGAACTGTTATTTCTCCTGTATTTTCAACAGACATCTGTGATCTTCCAGATGTTATGGAAGCATCTGATAATCCTGACCTGGTACTTTGAACTCTAGCTTCTTTATATTCAGTGTTATTAACATGCACTTCAGATATTTTGGAGTTTTTAATTGCTGTTGAAGAACTGTACTTTAAAGATTTAGCATTTGGATTTCTGTGTTCTGTTTTTTTAATGTTATCATGTGGTTTTTCTGATGCTTTGGACCAGCCAGATCTAGCTGAAGTGTCTGACTTTACAGAAACAGCACTTAGAATATACCCTTCTGTATCTTTCTGTATATCATCTTTCTCATGAATGATTTCTTTTGTTATTTTACAGTTCTTTGACTTTAGTGACAAAGTGTCTGATGCATTTAATCTCATAGACACTTGATTGTTTATCCTTTGTTTGTTTTTGTCAGCTAGGTCTGTTTTAATTGTGGTTAGAGCCTTGGACCTTTTGGATTTTAATCGAATGCATTTTCGGCTGTCATTTGCAATTTCTTCATCTTCAACATTAGTGTCAGAACATAAGTTTACAATGAACTCTCTATTAGTTGAGAGTTCATTATGGTCATCCTGGTCTCCTTTGAGAAACTGTGAAGAATTACTAATAGAACTTAAAGGTTGAACTTCCTGCTCTGAGACTTGCTTTATTTTAAAGCTAACCTGATCTTTTGGTGACTTCTTTACAATACCTGGATCTTTTCCCACAACATGTTCTGTAAACTCAGCACTTGATTGAGATACAGTGCTCATGCTCTCCACTGAAGACTTCCTACATATGAATGCATGTGAGAATGTGCTTGACCTGGAAGATCGTAAATGCTGTACATGGTCCGCCTGTGTAGAACTCTTCCAAATGGCATACCCCTGGCAGTGACTGCAGCAGTGTGGACAATGGGGAAGTTCCATGTGCCTTCGATGAAGATCAGTCACACAGGCATCCTCAGCTTCATATGGTGACAAGGTTTCTGACTCTGAGAAGCTTTCTAAGTGGGCTTCATCACTATCCAAAACACAGTCATTCGTGACCGCTGCAGACTTCTTAATTTCAGTGGACCAGTGTAGTGTCCTGTCATTAGGTACGTGGAAGAGTACTTTCATCTCTACTGAAAAGCTGCCGTCTTTGTTGACTCTCACCCTTTTCTCAGCGTCATCATTCCAGCTTTCGTTTGCGTAGTTTCCCAGAGACTGATAGCCCTGTCTGGGCGATGAGTTTTCTGATGTAATCATGAATTTGCCTGATTTGTTATGGCAGTCAGATCTTTGACGAATGGTACATTTTTCTGCTTGAAATCCATAGTCACCTGCAATGTTATATTGGCATATTACTCTGAATGTACTGTATACATCCACACCACGCATTATACATGCAGCACTTCGCAACTTAAGAAAGATACAGACTACAGAAAACTTGCGGAGGCCGTCCACTACCTATCAGACTTTGCTGGTAGTATTGACTATATTCAAGTTAGGAACATGCATATAAAGTGCTCACAAAAAGTCTTGGCGGGCTTAAATTAAATCAGTAAACATAAAACAAGAAACATTTATGTTTCTATCCCTTTGCCATCTAATGACTACACCTTCAATTAATAGCAAAATGGCAAGAAACAGACCTGATTGAGTCAGTCAAAAAATAATGAAACTTAATAAAAAGAGAATGTCTGTGTGGAAGATACATGCATGGCAATACGCTTTTTCGCACCATTAAGTTTCCAACATTTTCATAAAATTAAGCAAGCATCCCAAGAATTTCTGTAAGCACTGTATATGGCATATATCAGTGTTTCCCAACCCAGTGCTCGGGGAATCCCAGACAGTCCACATTTTTGCTCCCTCCCAGCTCCCAGCCAATCAGGGGCACTGAATACCTGGTATAAGTTCGCTGGGAGCTGAGAGGAAGCAAAAACATGGACTGTCCAGGGTTCCCCAAGGATTAGGTTGGGAAACACTGCCAAATATCATGTAATACTGATTGGGTAAGAGGGATGTGGACTGAAACAATATATTATTTTCACTATCCAAAGTACTTTGGATAGTGAAAATATCTCTAATATGATTAAACATAATTTGATTACATTTTAAGCAACATTTTAAAATTCAAAGAAAAACTTAAGAAAAAAATAGAAACAAGCAAACGGATAATGGACAAAACTCATATCAGAAGGGAAAAATAAAACCTAATTGCCACCTTGTTCTGATTTTAGCAGTAATTAGCCTGTAAATTTGTGCACCATTCTTGTTTTCACCACCTTCACTGTAGAGGTCGCTGTGAGATTTTGCGTCCAGCCTGGGCAGGCTTTCTTCTGTGTATTTTTTGATGGTGTCCAGTAGAAAAGGTCGAAAGGGCTCTTGTCCCACACAAACCAGTACATTAGGACTTTGCATCAGACTCTGAATGCTGTCAATCTGAAACAAAAACAAATCATCACTTGATTAGATACATTTTCATTGTTTAGTTGCATTTGTATATTCAGTTTTTTAAGAGAATGTTTCTGTCAACGGCTCAATGTCAGGCTCCTTTCACGAGTTCAAAGCTTTTAGCGAAAAATCCATTTTTCCCTGCTGCTTTAATTAATTGCATTGTTCTATTCAAACTTTTTGTGAAAGATTTATATTATTCACAGGTAACAAACAATTTCATTTTAAATGAAATCTAAAATATTATGTGACGTTCGCGGACAAAGGAGCGGACCCAGAAGTGCAAGGAGAGCTAGGTTTATTGCGAAGCTCCAAAAAGGCA
>JABFEA020000042.1:14899980-14916343 GCA_019775915.2 Cyphomyrus plagiostoma
GCTGTCTCAGCAATTTGTGCTACAGCAGCTCCCCTGTAGAATCAGAGCAGACGAGGCAGCCGTCGCTCCTCACCCACATCATGGAGCCTTGGGGACCCATGACCCCGATTCACTGGTTAGCCTTCCTTGAACCCCTTTTGGTAGGTACTGACCACTGCATACTGGGAACACCCCACAAGACCTGCTGGTTTGAAGATACTCTGACCCAGTCGTCTAGCCATCACAGTTTGGGTCAGGTCCTTACTCTTACCCATTTTTCCTGTGTCCAACACATTAACTTTAACAATGGACTGTTCACTCGGCCTTCAAAGCTGCCATTGTAATGAGATAATCAATGTTGTTCACTTCACCTGTCAATGGTTTAAATGTAATGGCTGATCACTGTGTACTTACACCCACAGATATAGATTGCTCGGAGTGGGAAAAAGTAATAGAAACACGAAACTACCATTAAAGCTGCAAAATTATTTCACATTTCAAAGGGAACTGTCTTAAAATTGTTCACTGGTCCTGCCAAAAAGGGACAAACTGCATCGGAAAAGAGGAACGCAGAATGAAGGTTATTGAAGCACAATGCTTATTAGAATCCCTAACAGCTGGCAGAGTTACTGCAGGTCTTACCACCACTTTGACCAAGTCTCAACAAAACACTTTCCCAAAGTTGGAACCTATGGTAATGCTGCCATTCAGGAACACCTTGTATCTAAGGACAGTACACAACAATACATAACCTGGACCTGGAGAAGTGAATGGGGGCTTAACTGGTCTCCATTAACCCACAAAACAGACACCAGTATAGCCTCACAGAAGTTAAACTGGTTTCAATGGACCAAACTTGGGTATTGAACGTCTTTTCTGAAAATTGCACCTGAAATCAGAAGCTTTCATATTGATAAAATCAATGTTCAAACCAAAGTTTTATACCATGCTGAAAAAAATCATCTTTATCTGAAGTATTATGTTAAATATAAAAATGTAATCAAGCATCCCTGCTGTATTTTAAATATAAACCAAGGACATTATGACTGTCTAGGTCTCCACCTCTATTTCAGCGTAACAGTTCTAACTGGGATGATTGAGACCAGTATCCTGACCTTTCAGTGGTGTGGTAAACTGTGTTATGTTGTCCTACCCCCAGGCCATGGAGAAAGTGGTGCGTGTCTCGTGGTGGGCCCACACAGTGCACCTGGGGAGGTTGACCCCAGAAGGGCCTGGAACTGAAGGCTCGCCGAAGACGCCGCCCCCATCCCGCTGCCCCTGTCACACTTGTCCCGAGACGCCAGCCCACCCCAAGCAGCCCTTCAGCTCCCAGCGTGTGTGGAGAGAGGTGCGGAAGTTTTGAAGGGTTAATATAGAAATTAACGGCAACATGTAAAATGTATATTTTTTAATGAGTCACGTACGCATAGAGCTTCCAACTACCACTGTTTGTCTTGAACCACCTCGTTACAGGAAGAATTTTAAATAAATGTAATTAATTTCGGAACCGAGGCTTCGTGTTTTCCACCCCGAGTGCATGGGCCAAAGAAGGCTCCCAAAAAATCAGGGCGTAAGATGTTAATCAGTGAGGCTTTATTTCCTCCCCCCCTCCCCACCAAACGAACACTGGGGTCCCCTTCCCTCACGACGGCGTTTTTAATACGGGGGAGCCGGCCCCATACATCCTGGTAGAGAGGCGTGCTTATCAGGCAGGAAACACCGCTACTCTGGCACATCCTCTATACAAGAAACGCGAGTCAACCATTACCCCCCCCGCCACCCCCCAAAAAAATGCAGGAAGACCAGCCAAGCAGACACCCGGATCTGCCAGAGGCACAGAATTCCTTTTATCAAAAGAATATTTTTTAAAAAAGGGGGGGACTGTAATAATATAAACCAGTCAACATTTCAGATTTATTTTTTCTTTTGTTTGTTCCCTTGAGATTATTAAGGTTTGCATCGACACAATAGGAGAAATGGCTTCCATGCTGGTAGGAGACCAACACAGAGTAAGACTGATGGTGAGGTAGGGGAAGCAGATGGATTTTTGGTGACAGTAACGGCCAATGTGAAATGTGACACAGAGCAGAGGAGATGAGGATGGCCCATTGGGGGCGGAGCTTAACGCTAGAAGGAAAGGCAGATCCACAATCCCATGGAGCAGTGGGTGTTGGGGGTGGGGGTTCAACCTGTATTTGAGGAGGTCATTGTCTGTTTGTTGATTCTTACGCCCCACGGTAGCATGGCAGAGCTTGGAGGTGGTATCTGGAGTGTGTGCCATGAGTACCTGCCAACAGGTACACCGCACAGAGCCTAATCTCTACCCCCAGTACTGAAGCGATTAGGCCCGTTTTCGGCAAACCGTCCCCGTGGTCACATTTCACGGGTCTTTGGATACGTGTTTGCAGTTTGCATGCAGTGCTGCGGATGAGGTCTTTCTTTTGGTCTGCAGTAAGACTCCTACTGTATCAGGCATTAATGTTGCAAATGTTTAAATACTACAGATCAGATTGGGTAAAATCACATACAGGTGGCAATTGAATAATAGCTATTATATAAATATACCTAAATCTGTTCATTCTGACTTAGATATCCAGTTGCATTATGAGTGTGTTGAATGTGTTAGGAATTTATACCAAACATAAGTCAACAGAAATACAAAACCAAAAATAAGTAATTTCCCTTTACTTATCTTGAGTATATTTACTTTATTGTATTATTAGCACTGATCTCCTTGGGTGGAACATCATTCTATTACAGATCTCACAGAATACAAAGAGCATCCACTATACATACATGTTTTCAACTGGAGTTCACATTACAGATTGTTATTTGGAGTATCAGCAGTGTGTATTTACACTATTATATTTCATAGGAGGCTACAGGACGGAGTAGCTTATCTTAAACACGTACAGCATGGCATCATCACACTTAAAGTACGACCACTTCATATTGACATGTACTGATGTCATTCGAGCTATTTATACACATATCTCCTCTGTGCTTTTCCATATAAATATAATTTTAGTCCGTTTCATTTTACAGTTGAATTCAGCAATCGGTTGATATAAATCTTCGCTGATAATGTCACCATGAGCAAATGCAAGGAACACAGTAAAAAAAAAAAAAAGGGTTCTCCTCCAGAAAACACATTCTCGTTCCATTCCATCGGATTAGGGTGGTGTAAGGATCCAGCACTATTTGAAAACAGTGTTGAGGTAAAACTCTCAGTTATATTTATACAATAAAAGGTCATACATAAAAAAGGTCACACATCTGAACAAAGAAGGGAAGAACAGAGATTAAGCAGTTATGTGCAACACTGAAATACTTAAATTATTTTGAAACACCTGTTCATGCCAAACTGAGAATATTTAAAGAAATTTAAGTCAAGACAAATTGGTCCATTAGATAGTCCCTTTGGAAGAGACCAACGTGGGAAAGACGTCACCGTTCGGCGGTGGATCCCTGAGGCGTCCATAAATAAATGTCTCTTTTTGTCATTTTGTTGTCATTCTCAGCCAACGTTAATGTTCAGTTTTAGATTTTAAAGCCATTTAAAAAAAAAAAAAAAAAAAGACCTCATTCATGTTAGAGTGTTTGGAGAGCAGTTTTGTTTAAGAGATGCCATAGTTATTGTAGTAGGCGGCGGTGGCATCGGCCAGCACGGAGATGAGGCTTGTTTCGGAAGCGCTGTTAGGGTGGGGCGTGGAGACCGGGGCGACCTGGATATGCCCCGTGATGGTCATGCTACCCGGTTCCGGGTGTCCGGTGGAGTTCAGATACTGGTCGAACTCATTCCTGTCCACCTCCTCCAGGAGCTCCGCCTGGCTCAGTTGCTCCAACGTCTCCAGGTTGCCATGCTCCGGAGGGGGGGAGAGCTGTCCCAGGTGACTGTGGAGTCCATGCTGGATGGGAGGAAACGAGGAGCCGTAATAGGACAGGGGGGCACTGGATATCAGCGAGGTGCCGCTCGCCGGCATGGCCATGTGACTGGGGTGTGGTCCGCCGCAGTGGAGGGACCCGTGGGAGAAGTCGGGGTGGTACGGCGGGCCGGCGCTCATGTGGGGAGGACTGGGGCGGCGCTCGTCGGGGCAGGAGGCCGAGGAGCCAGGGGAGGAGTAGAAGGAGGAGTGCTCGTGGTCCATGGCGTCCAGCGGGGACATCTCCGGGGGCGTCGGCAACCCGTAGGGGTAGGAGTCAAAACCGGAGCTGGAGCCGGCCGCCTCCCGGAAGGTGCGGATAGCGGGAAGACCGGGCGAGTAGCCGGCCTCCTCGTCCTTGTCCAGGGCGCGGCAGCGGGCACGGGCATCAGGCAGCACGTTCTGGTCGGGCCCCAGGCTGTTGAGCAGGAAGCCCGGGTCGACGCGCTTGCAGATGCGCTTCAGCTGTTTCTTGCGGCGCGGCCGGTACTTGTAGTTGGGATAATCCTGCATGTGTTGCACGCGCAGACGCTCAGCCTCCTCCACGTACGGCCGCTTCTGGGGGGGAGTCAGCGCCTTCCACGACTTACCTATGGCATGGGCATAGTCATGGGGCAGCCAGCTTACTATAGAGTTTGTGTGGTTTTTTTTTTTCCTTTTATTCTTTAAATACCATGTATCGGCGTGGTCAGTCATCGTTTAGTTATTCTAAAAATGTGTAAATCTATTAAACTTTCCAGCTACGATATTTAATTACAATTGGACAAGCGGCTTGAGAAAATGGATGGATGATGGTATTCAAGGCGCTCTTTGGTATCGAAGCATTTTATGTAAATTCCTGTATATAATACATTAAATATTATATATTGAGTTTTTATTCTTAAGAGGTTCATCATAAGCATATATTTAGAATTAGAAGAATCTTTTTCATATAAACAGTTCTTTATTTTGTTTTTGAACCTGTTTTTTTATAGCCAGAAAGAATTTATGACAAAATATAGCTAAAAAAATCTAGAGTGTGTTTATTTTTACTCTTTTTTTTAAACAGGCAGTTTGCCAGTGACGGTCTGTCTTATTTTGTGTCCTAAACTAAACTGAAACAAAATGAAAGCGATAACTTACTATTGCACTACTCATCCCACTTAAGTTAGATCTGCTTTTCACACTAACACAGATAAATTCCACTGTACTTTTAAGGTAACCTATAACAAAGCAAGAATTACTAATCAGAATTTTAAAGATTTTCAAGGTTTAAAGTTGCCTTAAAAGTGCTGGAATTAAAGAGAATTGGGCCTCAATAAAAGTTAAATGAATATAAACATCATGCATAATGACTGTTTAGCTACAATTTGATTATTCAAATTGCTGTAAAAGTATTAAAGGAGTAAAGGAAAGCAGGTTGTCTCAAAATTTCTTGACCTTATGTGAAACACAGATTTGTTGGAAATTTGGGACATGAATTTGTTTTGAAAGAAACAGTGGATAACCTTTTTAAGAAACCTATTTCTTAAAACTAATCAAGGCTGAAATTTTTGTGATATAGGTAATAACGTTATTCCAGGCTATTTAAGCAAAGACCATCCATGTATATATCTTCTATAGAAAAATGTGTCCTTCTTATACAAGTTGCAGTACTGAAGGATTCTTAATAATAATTTCCTTTTCATCCTTATAAAAGACACCAACTATTTTTAATAACTAATGAAACTTTCTGGCTTAAAAGTTGTGTTCACTATAGCCCACCACTTGCAAAAAAGAAAAGGAAAAAAATCTATAACTTGATAAAACTTTTTACAGTTATAATTATTGTCGTGAATGATGCTAACTTTAACCAACAGCAAAATTCCAAACATGAACAATAAAGTTTACCCACCTAACATTTTGCTCAGCTCCGCGTTATGAAGGTCTGGATTCTGGACCGCCAGTCGTTTTCGTTCATCCTTCGCCCACACCATAAAGGCGTTCATGGGTCTCCTGATGCGGGGCTCCGAGCCCTTGTCGGCGGCGCCTCTGTGTGTGCAGTGTCCGTCGGGCAGCTCCGTATCTCGCGGGGAGCGCTCGAAGCTCTCCGGCCACGAAGAGTAGGTGCTTATCAAAGCTGCCATCTGCGCCTAAGGTGAAATCGACTTCTGAAACTTTGTTTTCTTGTTTTAAAACCGGTATAACAACTACAAACTACTTATTATCCGTTTAAATTCATTTGGGGAAAAATTATTTTTGCAAACTGGCTTCCATTAAGGGGTGTATAAAATGTTGAAGGTCTGCTGAGAAACTCTTGGATGGTAAGCTGACGGTGCGCCTCTGGACAGTGAGGAGCGCTGATCTGCAGCCTGCGTCCTCGTCGGCTGTGATTCACTTCTTCCTTGTATTAGGGGAAGCGCTTTATATTCGCCGAGCAGGTTCCTCTGGAGCCTCGCAGGACGTCGAGCTCCTCCTTGATTGCAACTTGAGACATCATACGATAAATTTAGAAAAAAAAGTGCCTGTGTACTGATCAACTAACACTCCACTATGAAAATATAATCATAAATATTGTTCAAGATCTTCATTAACTCTAGGAAAGGTAGGCCTATTTGAAGCTTTTTGCTTGTTCTACAGTAAAACTCTCAACAATGAAATTACAATAAATTAGCAGTTATATTTTAACACTCGTTTATTACATTGTCATTGTTACATCTATTTTGCTATTATTTGTAGCACAAGATTAAGTTAAATGGTTATGCATTTTTTTTTCATTTAGTAAGACCCAAATAATACAAGTTGCAACTTAAAATAAAAAATGGATTTCCTTTTTCAGAAAAAACATTTAAGGCTATCAAATAACTTAGTGATTTGGATACCTTTAGTTAGTGACGCCTTTTAACTGAGTACGCGAAAACTATTAGCACTTTTAGCCCAGTTTGCAGATCTACCTTTGGAAGAGATTAATTTATTAATCGGTGTTTTTTAAAGTTAGGGTGAAACGGTATGACTGAGAAAATCGTGTTATATTAATGGTCAAATTCATGAAACTGGGGGAAAGTTTTGCTAGCGGCGGTGATTCCTGCTACTGGCCAAGGCGGGACACAGCGCAGGGTGCACCGATACTCCTCTGATTATCTACCATTGTGTCGGACCCCAGGCATTCAGATATGAGTATCCCATCAAAGCAGAATGACGTCATTACGATCGCAGATTATCGTAATGTATCAATAACAACCTATAATGAAAGTGAATTGAAGCTGTGTTGCTGGATGCAACTTGCAAGTGAAATTGCGAAACCTGATATAATTTGCTCTCAAATATAAAAGAGTATTAGGCCTAAATTATCCGCACGGGATGTCCTCGTGGCAAAAAACATGGGACACTGGATGTGTAAGATAGTGGCATTAATCAAACATTTTTTTATATACTGATACTGTAAAATGCATAGTTCGAAATTAATTTTTAATTTGACGTATGTTTTAGATAAAGAGTATAAAGTGGATGTTTTATTTACTTTCATTCCATCACAGCAGCCCAGTCTCTCGAAGCACAATGTGTAATGCCTACAATGCAGTAAAAAGTTACAGTAAAATCAGTTTTTCTTGGGCACAACCCAGCACAGCCAATGCAGCTGAAGGGTGACTTGGCAAACGTGCCACTGCGAATCTAACAAGAATGAGAGGAAAACCTTTAACAACTCAATGGAGGGGCCTGTCACCTCTCTATAGTGCACTTCATTTATCAAGGTTTCATCTGCTGGAGCTGAGTTTATGCCTTCAGAAACGCTCCGCTACACTTCCTGTAGGCATTATATGTCTATTGTCACCTTGACTATTTATGAGTAGGCCTACATATCCATTGAAACAAATGCTATATTTATATCTGCGTGTGATTCAATTGGGGGGGGGGGGTGTGTTTCTCTATTTCTGATGTCATTCACTATAGCACAGAAAATATGAACTTCTACTGGCCAATCCTTATAGTTCCTTCCATCAAACCCAGCTGGGAAAGGATCTTACCCAGTTTCCTATTGGTCTTTGAAGATGAATCTGTGGAACCAACACAGGTTGTTTCCTGCTTAGTCTATTGGAATATAAACTTCCTCCAAGCAAGAGAGGCAGAGATCTGGAATTTTCTACTGTGCAGTCTCCTCTCAATGGCTTCCTTTCTCAGAGTGGTGAGGTTCCTCAAACCGTGGCCCGCATTTCCATTAGAATAGTGAGGTCACTATAAGATAGTCTGGTGAGATCTTCTAGTGTCCGGCAGTCTTGATGCACAGCAGTGCTGTCATAAGAGCCATGTCAATTAACCACAGTTAACCACAATATGCAGGAACCCGTGTCACTTTCACCAGTTGGAGACATTCCCGAGCACCTTCAGCAGGGCACCAAGACTAGAACATCAAAAAATAAAATCATTTTGCTCATTTTTTGTTTACCGCCAGATTTTTATTTCAACTGACCAAGTTTTTTTATAGGCATTTTTTCCAAAAGATTTTTCATATGAAACAGGTGTAACTCTAAATAATGCTATTAGGCATTAATAACATGCACAATTGCACATTGTGAAATTATGTGATACTATAGTATAAAGTCTGTAACAAATTCTAATAAGGTCAGTTAATGTCTCCGAGCACACAATGTCAAAACAATTCCACCTTAAGCATGTATCCACACACCAGTATTTGTCTTAGTGAGTAATGCTTTGAATTTGCTGCACCATGGTACCTTGTCAAACAAACAAGAACATTTTCATGTTTTCTATTGTAAAATCAAAACCTTTAGGAACAAAACTGCACTTGATGTGTCAGTGTCTGCAGTGATGAAATTCAGCTCCAGTCTAAAAACTTTTGCTGGCTAGTATACTAGCATTAAGTTTGCCAGTACACCCCTCATACATTAATATTACCAATGGATTCTTAGCCTTGTGATACACAACTTGTCAGCTCAATTTTGCATGGTTAGATAAGCTTAAAATTTAAGCTAACATACATCTCAATTAAAAAAAACCCCATAAAAATGCACTTGTTGCATAAGATTTTCAGATACTGCAACTCATGATACTTATAGCAAGCGATTGTATCACTTTCGTTCCCTGCCAAGTTTGTCACCAAAAGAAATTATAGAGGCATTTCTAAAGGCGTTACGTCTAAGCACTAACACTAAACAGGTTCCCCAGCATTGCAGGGGCAAGATGACTGAAAAATTACTCACTTTCAGATTAGTGAGAGACATTTCAGAGCACGCTAACTGTGACTGCCGTTTCCAAGGAAATAAAAGCCTATTCACACAATATCAGGGATTGCTTTCTGAGACCAGAGAAACTTTATAAGGAGCCGTATACGTTCCGTATAGATCATTTTCACTTTTTTTAAAAAAGTAATTATTACATCAAAAATGAATGAAAGATGTATTGAAATGCAACTTTTTATCTTAAATGTTGTGGCATATATCGAATAATATCCAGTAATATATATTTTCATTCTGGGAACAATAAAATTTTATCTAATCTAATCTATATTCACAATGATAGGTTTGGAATGTTACAGGAAGTGTTTAGTGTGTGGTTAAAAGATGTCATTAGATTCTTGCACAGCGCAAGATTGAACCCACTGTGTACAAGTAAAACTGATCTCTGCATAAATACACCAGGAAATCAGGAAAATGTGGGGAAAAGGTTGTTTTTTTTTTTTTATTGAAAGACCAGCTGCAAAAAAATGTCATTTCATGTTCCTTTAAAAAACCATCTATGCAAAATCTTTTCAAGTAATCACTGTTAAAATGGGTTTGAGTTCCGACATTGTGCAGGATCTTCCCATCAGCACTGATCTTACACATCAAAGCGCGAGTCCTTATTTAATTCACCAGCAAGAGAGAACCCTGTTGCTTAAATGGGGATCATGTCCTTACAAACAGGGTCTGAACAGCACCAATACCACCTTTCAGTCAGCACTTAATGTTCCTGTTTTTTTTTTCTTCTTGGATTTTTCACTTCAGTTACTTGAAGAACCTATTCCTTCGCCATCCTCCTCTTCTTTTTCTCGATGCTTCTTGTGTCGTCGGTCCCATTCTGTGCCTCAGAGAGAACGGTTTCCACATCTCTCTCCTCCACAGTCTGCCCCAGCTTCCTCTTCTTGCTCTTCCTACAGCGGTATGTCTCTGTACCGTCCTGATCCTGGACCTCCTGCTGTCCAAGTCCGCTGGTGGTCGTGCAGTCTTCCGTTATCACTTCCTCGCCATCCTCTCTATCTGCACGTCTGCGCTGCTTCTTCTTCTTCTTCTTCCTGGCCTGGTTCCCACACTCCTCTGTTTCATGACTTTCTGTTTCCTTCTCTCCTCTGTCCTTTCTTTTCTTTTTTGAGCTGGGCTTCCTCCCCTCGGGAGGGTCCAGGGAGCCTTCAGGGGGTCTGTCTGCAGCCTTGGGGGTCGGCGTTTCCCGGCGGCCTCCCTTCAGCCAAGCCATCCTCTGGGCAAAGTACTCCTGCATGGTGAGAGAGCTGGTCACCGTGTTGATGGTGTTATTCACTTCCGGGTCAGAGGTCACAGCCTCTTCATCCGCAGGAGAATCTTCCTGATGATTGTTTTGCTTTAAAATTTAAAAACAAAAACAAAGAATAATACTTTAACAGGGTGACAAGCATCAATACACATTTAAGTGGCTAATATAAGGCTCTGAAAAAGTGTGAGGCACACTGTAAAACAATCCAGTTCAAACTCAGTGTAATTTATGTATAGTAGCCCCTGTTCAATGTTTTAAAGTGAAATAAATTAAACTAATACCATAAAACGTTGCATAATTTCAGAGCTGGTGGATTTTAGTTGCATTACACTAAAAACAGACAAAACACAAAAAGTTTGGAACTTAAGTTCCAAACAGTTTTTTTTTTTTTTTTAGTTTTTATAACATATTATTATAGTCTTATAATAATATTAGTTATTACATGAGTGTTAACCTAGACAGTACCAGTAGCATGAACACAAAAATCCCTTAATTCCTTTGGACAGCCCCATACAACATATCTAACAAGTCATATTTCATACATGACGACACCAAACCGATGGTAGTTCTGGGCTATAGCTTTCTTAACAGGAAAGCTGTGACAGGCCTCGCGCCAAACCCAGAAACTGAATGCGATATGATTCACAAAGAATCACTACTTGTGATTGTTTGCCGTCAGTTCAGTTCTGCCGGAACTGACACCTTACAGTGATGAGCTGCTCTCATCTGTTATACTTGGATACTTAGATTATGTGTTTACATCGGACATGTACAAATTAGTGCAAAATCACCGTCTTAGTTACTGTGTCATCCCATTTCAAATCTGTACAAAATCAGTTTGTATTTGAACACTACTGGGCATACTTGAAGGTCACTAATATTAGAATTAGTGATCAGTGGTCATTGTTAACACACCACAGCACACAGTGTTCAACAACAAAACGTGTCCTCTGCATTTAACCCATATGTGACATCGTGACATAGCAGGGGGCAGCTAATTCAGCGCCCAAGGAGCGGTACTCGGAGCAGTGCTCAGAGTACCTCAGTGGTGCTTTGCTGATTGGGGATTCGGACCAGCAATCTTTCTCACTGCCTGTGTTATATCATGTCACAGATACATGCATTTAAGCCCTATTTTACCGGGAATCTTTCAATTACAAGTGTGCTTCCCTAACCATGAAGCCACCACTGCCCACTAAACAAACAAACATACATACAAACAAATAAATAATCTGGGGAGAGTGCAAACGCAGTCCATCACTACCAGAAATTATGCAGTGGAGATTCCCACATTTGGGGAATTGGCAGGGGTCAGCACAGCCGCAGGGCAATGGCTGGGCCTCACCCGGGGTAAACCACCTTCATGATCATGGTAACTCCCCTGCCAGGTCAGTATATTACTCAATACATCAACACATTTTTCTGTTTCCTTCAGAACTCTGATACTTGTATGTCCTCATACACGTTTCTACAGCTGGTCCTTAGCCAAAACTAAAAGTTCCCCCTTTGAAGCGTGCCTTTAAAAAAAATTAAATTGTGTGTGTGTGTGTGTGTGTGTGTATAGGAATCAGGTTTTTTTTTTTTTTTTTTTTAAATGGAAGCTTCAAATGACTATGTTCAGATAGACTGAAACTAGGCAATTAGGATGATGTAGGTGTTTCATATCGGATTAAATGTTTCCATGACATACTAGAAAAACCAGTGCAGACACGGTTTTAAAAAAAACAGCAAAGAGAACCAGTTTTTTTTTTTTGTCTTGTTTTTTTTGTTGTTATTAAGTGTTAATGTCGCTCTATAATCATAAAACAGATCAAACCAATTATAAAAGTTTTAGCTACTGGTTCTCACCGAGATGACCCAAAGTTCGTACGTGGTTTAGAAGGTTTTAGTGGTTTACTCCATTTATATTTTTCACAAAGAAACAAATAAACAACTGTTTTTTTTTTTTTTTTTTAAATGACAGACGAGTGACAGTGATGAGGCTTCGAAGAATGAATCCATTGCGAAATCGCTGTCTTGTGCACGTGGTTGGCACCTCTAGTACCCATGTGGTGAAGATGTATGCAGTGTCTCTGAACATCTGAGGATCACTGAGGTTTACAGTGTTTTTTAAAAAAATCTGTACTCAATGTTCCAATGCAAAACCAGGCCTACACATTCAATACCCGCTAATGGTTCTCATGTGGCACCCATTCCTCACTCCACCCAAGGTTCTTCACTGCTTGATGTTGACTTCAGGGTACATTTGGGAATTAAAAAAAAAAAAAAAAAATGTAAATATGCTTACAACACCAAAATGACACATGCTTCTGATCTGGCTCTCAGAAGGCGATTCACATGAGCGAGGCTTTTAAATGTCTCACATCAGATTTCACCTCCGTGTGTCCGAGTAACAAGGGCACCAAGCCAACCAAACACCAACACCACCAGCAACTCCAAAGCCACGCCGTTGACAACAGCATTTCTTTACCGCTACATATTCTAAACAGATATTCAAACAGTTTGGAAGATTAAACATTCACTAATTAGTTATATTAGGTAGTTAAAAAAAACAAAGAGAAAGGACCCAGCATTGTCCACAGTTATTACACAGCAAGGCCTTACAGCCGGAGGGTTACGACCACTGAGGTAAGACAACGCAAAGAGGATTTATCGTTCATTTGATGGCTGGAAACCACTTCGGAGGAGCATCCAAAATTGCTCTCTGGAGGGGGATGGGAAAATCCAAAGAGAAATGGCCTGAGGGGGTCTATTAGGGTTTATCTGTAATACGGCAGAACCTGCTGTCAGTACTGCCCCCCCCGACGATTCATCCTACTACAAGCACTTAAGCTACAGTTCACACTCACGCTGGTGCCCCCTCCCCGCCAAAACGACTCTGAATTCTTTTATGTAATGCAAATCAAGTCTCCACCTTCAAAACAAGATAAACTAATGAGTCAAAATGGACACACAGTGCAGTGGCTTCAGCGGATTGCAGCTAACACAAAGTGTAAAATTACGACTTAAACGGAGCCATTACGCAAAAATACTGACAGCTGCCAAATAAGCATTCCTGTCATATACAGCGTCAATCAAATGCTGCCGCAGTGAAATAAGGATTTTATTGCACTGGGGACATTTTTGAAAGAAAAAAAAGTCTTCAGCGAGGTTATTTTTTAATCCATCTGAAACCAGGAAATAAAGGCCAAAATCCATACGATCGATATCGCAAAACAGGAAGTGCTCTCTATTCTCAGAACGATAAAGCATTAACTAGAACTCCCCAGGTGAGATTGTTTTTTTAACCCCCCCCCCCCAACACACACTGTTTAAATCTCACAAGTGTGTCCCACAACTTCTGACAGACCCCACCCCTGTCCCACACCACATGGGACACAGCTACAGAGCCATGGGGGGGTTCTCTGGTAAACCCTGTCTCTCCCCCCCCCCCCCGGACACCTCGCTCCAGGAAGGGGATACGGTCCCGCCACTGTGTGCGGGTGCGAGATAAGGCGGCTTTGGGGGGGGGGCGACGCTGGGCTATCAGCTCTTCCTGCTCCCCTCTCCTGGCAGAAGCCAGGGACGAGGGGCCGCGGGGCGGGGGGGGACGACGACTCCAAGAAAACATGAGGGGGCGTAAATAACGGGGGCCTGCCGTGGCCGTCCCAGCGTATCTGTACAGCGGCAGTGGGGGGGCACACGGCCTGACACCCAGCTCCGGACCATGAAACATCATAGCATGAAAAATGCTGGAACAGTCCAATTTATTTAAATATTTAATCCCGCTGGCATTTGTAGTCATGCGTGCATGATGGCTGATAGACTAGGGCAGTCTTCCACATTAAATTTAAAAAACAACAGGGCAACCGCTCTGAAATAAGCATTGCTCTTACACTGCTCTGCGAGGGCTTCACTATTTGGTCTAATGTCTTTTCATTTGAATATTCTAGCTCAATTGTGGCGGTGTTAGACTGTAATTTTACATGAAATAATTAAAACGCTCAATTTTTAAATACCCTTTCCTTGATTTCATATGAGCAAGCCCTTAAAGCGTAGCTAAACTGAGGCATTCAAATGGACGTTGATGGTTGAGATTAACGAACACAGAATGTAAAAGTACCCTATGCAGTCTAGCTAGATATGTCATCCTGGACGACCATAAATTTTTTATTTCCATTAATGTGCAAAACCACAAATACACACACACACACACACACACACACACACACACACACACACACACATATATATTCCGAATTACAATACCGCTTAAGTGAAAACAAAAGACAGGGGTAATAATGTTTCCTCGATGTCGGTGTGGGGGGGTGCCACGCATAGCGTGAGACACACAATGATAGCTGTCAGAGCAGCTTTGGGGACCCCAACCCCTCGACGATGAGCTTAATGCTTAACGCCACCTACCTGCATAGTAAATATATGCTTGCACAGAAAAACACACCATTTCGCATTTTAATATATGGAAATGAACAGCAACAGAATAACAAAAGAATTTGCTCTGCTCTCCGAAAACACAGATATCTTCTTGTACAGCTATAAAGATACTACTTTGATTGTCAAACCTCTCCTCAGGGCCACCCTAGCAATTCCATGCACTCATAATTAAGTGAGCAGATGGTGAAATTTTAAGTTAATTAACAAAATAACTTAATAAAATAAATGATCAAATGAGATACTGATTAGCCAAACATGATATGCTATTGGTCAAGCCAAAAAATACACAAGTATATCAGATGATTAATGCAAATCCGGGGGTCACTCTTGCAGGTTAACAGACACTGTGAGAGACATTGTCGTTTTACATCAAAATGAAGATTAATTTTCTTTGGCAGCATTCTTCCGCAGACTTCTGCAGAGTACTGTACATGACAGAATTTAATTAAGAGGCAAAAATTTCCAGGCACTTTCCAAGATCGGTCCCAATTTACAAAGTTATCATTACATTATTTGTACCTACGACCTACAAATGACATAGCAGAGCACACAGCACAGGTGTACACATCGGTGTACAGGCTGACAGATATACAGCTAGCAAAAACAGACCCATTGATTCAATGCCAAGGTACATTTTCTCCAGAGGTTGAACCGTGGTCACGCAGTTGGATCACACTATCGGCTAGTAATACCCAGCCAATATTATCGGTAACCTTTTCCCACAATGCTCTGGAGTGTCGCCTTATTGTCCTGTCACCATTATAAATTTGTCCAAAGACTGAAATTATAGATCACGATTAGATTACTTAGCATCCCACAGCCAGCAGAGAAAGAGGCCTTGTTTAGCTAGCCGCTAAATAGCTAGCCCCTTGTACTGAGTAAACAATTAAAATACTTAAAGCAGCCACCACATTCATTACAGCAGCTGAATAATGAAGCAGAGCTACACGTCTTTTGCTCCTATTCTACCACACACATCTGCTATTCGTATCGGCCACCTATGCAAGTACGCAGATTTAAATATAACAATGCATTTTCACTATACAGTGGCTTATCTAAGTACTAACACAGAGGTCCAGAACAAACCACCTGAAGAAACTTTTTTTTTTTTAACTTTATTAATAATCAGCTTCTGCGCGCTCCCCCACGACGCAGCAGTACAGCTGACCTTGATTTAGCTAACACGCTATTTAGTGTGTGTGCAAGCAGGAGTGTGCTGTTATGTGGCATATTACTGTTTTACACGTGTATCTAGGAGCCGAACAAGGAAGAAAAAAAAAAAGAAAAGAAAAAAAACTTGTACCAGCGTAGCTTGTAGCTTCCGGAGTCGCTACGTCTTCATTCTACCCCCAGGAGCTTAGCTGTCTGACCCAAGATGGAAGATATAACGTTTATTTTCCTACGCATGATTTATTAGAATAAAAGGCAGTGATTAAATGCATCCAGGTACCACAAACAGCCGAGGAATTGCAAATCTTCCGGCAGTTACATTTACCGGGGGGGGGGGGCGGGGGGGGGGGGGTGGGGGGGGGGCGGGCGGGCGGGGGGGGGGGGGGCGCGGGGGG
>JABFEA020000042.1:14944598-14957623 GCA_019775915.2 Cyphomyrus plagiostoma
CCCCCCCACCCCCCCCCCCCCCCCCCCCCCCCCCCCCCCCCCCCCCCCCCCCCGCCCCCCCCCCCCCCCCCCCCCCCAACACCAAAAACAAGCGCTAGTTAGATATAACAACATGAGCGTACTGGTACTCTGAATTATGAAGGTGTCAGACGGGCACTGGTGCGCACCTTTAGGGAGCTGTTAAGCCTGGCACTGTGTGCCTGCCACGCGTCTGTCACATAATCTACGCCACGCTAAATGCCCAGTCTCCCGCAAAACTACATATGGAAGGGAATGAGAACAGATCCAGAGCATATGTGCCTTAATAATTGTTGGCTTATGCATGACAGAGCACCTTGTGCTGGCGCTGACCCGGGGAACGTGTGGAGCGGGCCGCTGAGGGGCGGGGGGAGGGGGCCCCTCATCATTACCTTATACATGCAGAGGCAGCCAAAACTGACATTACTTTGTCCCGATTAACAAACGCTGTGAGCAAAGTGCATTTTGGCCTTAGGAAAACTTACAACTTACTTTAAAAAAACTGAATAATAATAAAGGTGTTCTAGTGGATGGTGGGTGGCACAAATGACCAGATATTTCCAAGAGATGATGTTTAGATATTTTAAAAATATCCTTCACATGGCGTTTATGGCAAATATATGCCAAACATTACATCAGTATATTATCTAGTCAAGAGGGAAAGATATATGGTCTAGTATCCATTAAAATTTCAGAGGAAAAACTTTATGTGGGGATATTTTCATGGTCTGTACCCCCATGTTGTGTTGTGTGGTGCGTGTTTCTCACACTGATATTTTTCTTACTGTAGTGCTGAATGGGGAAATTCGGTCACAAGGTGCCTGTAGAACAACTGGGGCTCCATGGGACCAAAAGGCTGTGGGAATTTGGCGTAGTGTGTGTGCGTGCGGGAAAACGTCAGATTGGTGGGGGGGCAGGGCAGGGGTAGTGTGTCTAGGAAGTTGGGGCAGCTATGGCGCCACCAGCAGGCCATCCCCCGTCTCCAGCTGGGCCAGCTGCCGTCGCAGAGCGTTCACCTTGCTCTGCAGCTCCTTGTTGCACTCGATGATGTGCACCATCTCCTCGTAGGCCTCGTCCAGGCACTTAGAAGAGCGTTTCCAGCGCAGGAAAACCCCTGTTCAGGAGCAAGGGGTGGTCAGGCCAGGGTGTGCGGAACCACCGTCAAGATAAGATCTAGTTCAGTTTAATATCAGTCTTAGGTCAGTTTAATCGAAAATTAAATAATCCACACAGTATCATTACACCAGCTGATTAATACACTGTCTTAAAGTCTCAGATATCCGACTAAATGCTTCAAGAAGAAAATCACCTCCCAGACACCAAGATTTTTTTTTTTAAGATTTTCAAAAACAGGGTCGCCCTTTAATTAAAAATACAGGAGGCTGCATTAATGTCAGCCGCTGACAGGGACACCACCGTGACCACAGGCATGTCCCTAAGCAAGGGGCCCTTAAAGCTTCTAAGGTGTCACACGATACCCCTGGAGACCCCATCCAGTGTCGCCCTGGACGCTGGTAACTGAAACCAAAGAACAGAATTCTTGGGGCGTTTCTCTTGGCAAGACTGGTCATGCAAACTTGCCACCCAAGAACGAACTTGGAGTGCAATGAATCATGGGATTGGTCTTGTTTGGCGAGGATACAACCACTGCATCCTTGGCATTTGGGGCAGGGCAAGAATGAAATCCGGGGATTTTTACAGTATTCTTCTGTCCTTCAGTACTGGAACTTCTCAAATCAAAATCCGCTCACTCTGTACCCTAGTTGGGAACCTTAAATGGTCGCTACAGTTTATGCATATCAAGACATACATCTACACTGGAATGTTCCCTGGCTTGCAAACTGTGCTTCCAGGAAAAGGATCCAAAGCAGAGGAACCCAACTGGTAAATAGATTTCTGTAAGGGTGGAGTGGTGTTGGTAAGCAATATCTGCAATCATCACCTCGAGGTGTTTCCAAAGACAGGAATCAGCCTGTTAAAATATTGCAAATGAAGATTAGCCATGAATTGAGCACAGAATCAAATGGTGGATCTGAAAGTTGAACAGACATCAGTTTAAAAAGCTGTGAAATACTTTTCAGCAACCTAAGGATTTGAGAGCTTCACACAACATTTTCTGTGGGTCAACAAAGAGAGACAATTTCCATTTTGATGCACCTCACAAAGGGAGCAATTCACTGGAACTCCACCAGCGACATTCAGACACCAACCTCAAGTCTGTCTGCATCCATTGTGATAACAGGACTGGAAAAGGGAAACTCAATGAGAGTCACTCTGAATGATTCCTACAAACAGCACACAATGGTGACCATTGTCACTGAGTTACTCTTACTAAGTTCTATGAGAAAATCTATTAATAGCTCCCCAAGCACACAAGAAAAACTCATTGAGCTGGTCTGACAAGCTTCTCAGATGATATTTAACAGTTAGCTAACCGGTTGCCAGAAATCAGCCTTATCATTACCATATGAGAAGCTTTAACATAGTATTTGATCGCAGAGTTTTTTAGTCTTCGAAATCAGCCCCGAGTGTTGACTACCTTTGTGGCCTCTATCCTGGTTCGTTTTGGAATTCCGTGACCGTATGAGGTCCTCAGATTTGACGGCTGTATTTCGCCCTGCCGAAAGTCTGGTAGCAGTGCTAAGTGGCTAATGAGATCAGTTGGATGACGTATCCACAGTTATTTATGAGATGCAGATCCCAAATGAGTGCTAAGCCCAGCTTGGTTTAATATTAGCACAATGCATTTCTGCCTGCACGCCGGTCATGTTGGGGGCTCAGCTCATATCTGTGGTTACAGTCACCATCTGTCTTTAGTTCGCTAGCTTACTGTTAGCCACATGTCATAGTCAATGTCGCAGATCATCCCCATGGCATGGCGATGGCCAACCTTAAATTTCATACCGTCCACACCACGCCCCCCCAAACCTGCTGTAGTCTGTGTCAATAAACTACGATTGGCAGTGTTTCCCAACCCGGTCCTCGAGGACCCACATGACTGGGCATGTTTTTGCTCCCTCCCAGCTCCCTGCCAGACAGTCCATGTTTTTGCTCCCTCCCAGTCAGTCCATGTTTTTGCTCCCTCCCAGCTCCCTGCCAGACAGTCCACATTTCTCCTCCCAGAAGCTGGAAACAAAAACACGGACTGTCTGTGGGTTGAGACACACTGTGATAAGGATCTGAGAACTGGGAGTAATTCTACCAGCCCCAAGAAAGGCACAAACACCAGTTCAGAACCACAAAAGAAAAAATAGCTACCACAGCTTGAGGAAACTATAGCTGGTTGCACACCTCATTCTTGTAGCGGCTGAACTGTCGGAAAAAGATAATTTAAGGAGACAAATATAACATTTAAGCATTAACGATTTTTGTTTGTTTTTTCTTTCTATATTTGGGTTGTTTTCTATTCCAAATTTATTTCTATTTTTAAATATTTTTTTGTAATTGTTTGTATCCGATGTTAACGTAATTGTCCTTATTAATTGCTCTTTATATTTGTGCCCTGGGATATTTAACTGTATTTTTCTTGAAAAGTTCAATAAAAGCAAACAAGAAAACGATAATTAAAGCACACTTTCAGGGAAGGGAGCCTTCCCATACTCACGGACGTTTGAATTCCCCCCAGGAATCCTCACGGTGTGACAGCGTAACCCATTCAGGGAGACTCACAGCCACGTCTGATGCGAGACAGCATTCGTTACAGCCAGGGCGGGAA
Source organism: Cyphomyrus plagiostoma (assembly GCA_019775915.2). Classification (NCBI taxonomy): domain Eukaryota; kingdom Metazoa; phylum Chordata; class Actinopteri; order Osteoglossiformes; family Mormyridae; genus Cyphomyrus; species Cyphomyrus plagiostoma. The sequence goes on from JABFEA020000042.1 coordinate 14,948,332, forward strand.
ATTAAGCACAGCCACTGGCACGAAGCCAAGAAAATGAACAGCAGCCCACAGGCTAGTAAAAAAAAAATGCATGTCGGACTAATCTTGTTTGCTTGCTTATTTTTATAACAGAACTAGAGCAGTTGACTAGTTGCAAAAACTAGTCAAAAAAGTTTTTGCATTACAACCCTGTGCCTCCGCTCCGCTCCGTCCGTGCCTACAAACCGACCCATCGTAAAACGTGAATGTCACATATTTGCATGCCAACCTGCCCCCAGCACTGGGGGACTGATAAGAACACAGGCAGAATAAATGAGGCAGGACTCTAATTGGGATTGGGGAAGCCAGCTGGACTGTCCCTCTCCCAGCTCAGTAATGTAGGTCACCCCGGTTCCTCGAGGGCTTTGCTGAAACTGAGACCCCCAGACACCTGCCGCTGCGGATATTAGCTCTCATAACCAGGTGCTGGCTGATCACTGCCCCAAATCTCATCAAAACAGAGCAAAAACATGGCGGGAGCCAAGAAGTCTGTCCAAACTGGCAAAGCCGCCAACAAGCCCGAAAAGAGCACCTCCCCCGCGAGTGGCGATGCCCCAAATTTCAGCACAGAAACAGCCAGTAAACATCACCTGCAGAGACATTCCTATTCACAGCCAGACAAGTGCTACATCGATTCCATGTTCCCTCAGACGTTTTTGTATGTTCTATACTGCCCTCTGCTGGAACATAACTGCTGAACATCCGTAAACCAAGCAGCCATCAAAAGATGCAGCTCCGCCTAAACCAAACATCATCACCTTTGACTTTAAACTTACCAGGTTTGCGAATAAAAAATGATTTAAGTGTGATTACCTGCCACACCCCTAAGCCTGCGTGTTACTCATTTTTGACTATTGATAAAGAATTTCTGGCACTAGTGAGGAGCGCCAGGTGAGGGTGAGGACGTAGGAGGCAGGCCCTTACCCTCCCACAACAGCAGGCTCTGTGGGGCCACCGAGGGCCAGATCACCAGGCTGTTGGCCTCGTACAGTGGGTTCAGGTAGCGCTCCATCTCCTGGGGCCGGTTCACCCAGGACCACAGAGACACGGTCTTCTGGGATAGCTTCAGCTTCACCCTAAGCAGGCAGACACGGGACATGTTACCCACACGTCAGTCTTCAGTTCACAAACACGCCGAAGTAGCACAGAAATCAGTGTTGTCTTCCCACCTTCGCTGAGGCTGTAATAAAGGGAATAATGTATGGGGCTATTATTGTAGCAAAGTTATTTGCAAACATGTATGGAGAGCTGTGTGACTGTATCTCAAACCATGTGTGCGTAATCAAATTTGTAAATGTGTAAAAGAATTTGTAAATGTGTACTGAAATTTGCAAATGTGAACAGTAATCTGTAAATTTGTATTCAGAATCCGTGTGCGCAATGAGATTCATATGGGTAATGAGATTTGCAAGTGTACTGAGTACATGTGTTGACAAATCTGTAAATGCGTACATAAGTATTAATGACTAAAAAGTGTAAGTATTTTGCTCCAAGACCTGTACATACAGACAAGTTATCAGTTACAGCTCAGGTGGACCTCTCAATTGGCTGTCATCTTGTGTATGATTTCTGCCAAACTTCTGCCTCAGAAGATCTGCAAATGCGTGTGGAGATTGGTGTGTGGAGGTTCTGAGGGCTTAGTGTTGTCCCACTGCCAAATGTTTGAGGGCTTAACGCTGTCCCACTCGTAAGCTTTTGAGGGCTTACGTATGGAACGCCGTCGCAGTGTAAACCATCAGACAGAATACACACAGATTTTTTTACACCTCTCTCCGTTTCCACACAGTGTTTTTTACTCTAGATACAGTAAAATGTTTAGACAGCATACAAATATGCATTTAAAAAACATGCCTTTTTATTCCGCATCAACACGGTATAAACGTACATGTTCAAAAGATGCTTTAGTACTAAGACATACATATGCTATTACTTCCTATTCAAGGGCAAATGGTTCAATCTGTAATGCATTATATTGGAACCCATATGGCAATATTTCGGGTTTTAATCGTAACCACTGAAGCTCAAAATCTGCGAAAATTTTAAATTTGGAGATGTATTGTTTTGTCTGATATGCCGAATTATATGTCTGAACGCAAAATTAAACCGTGCTGCTAAGAATGTACGTTTATTAGCCTAGATAATGGTAATGTTAAATCAAAACATATAGCATCAAAAATCTCAATTAAAAATTCAGTCCTACTTCTAGCCCTGACTACTTTCCTCATTTTAAATTAATTTGTTCCAAATCAGACATACAATTCAGCATATAATTCAGACATACAATCAGCGCTCTGTGTTGAGAGGTATTCTCACAGTTTATACCCTGATGGCGTTCCACACTTAGGCCCTCAAAAGCTTGTGAGTGGGACAGCACTAAGCCCTAAACCCTAAGCCCTCAGAACCTCCACACACAAACAAATCTCCACACGCATTTGCAGATCTGCTGTGGCAGAAGTGAAGCAAAAATCATGCGTAAAAAGAAAGCCGATTGAAAGGTCCAAGTGGTAACTGATGATTTGTATGTATTTACAGCTGTTGGAGCAAAACACTTAGACTATACCAGTTAATACATATTTACAGATTTGTCTACACAGGTACACATCTCAGTACACTTGCAAGTTTCATCACATTTACAAATCTGATTACACGTACGGATTCTGAACACACATTTACAGATCCCTATTAACATTTGCTTATCTCGGTATACATTTACAAATCTGATTATGCACACATGGAACATAAGAAATTTACAAATGAGAGGAGGCCATTCGGCCCATCTAGCTCGTTTGGGGAGAACTACAGTAAACTAATAGCTCAGAGTTGTTAAAATCTTGCCTAGCTCTAATTTAAAGGAACCCAAGGTTTTAGCTTACACTACACTAACAGGAAGACTATTCTATACTGTAAGTACACACTGTGTAAAGAAGTGCTTTCTCAAATCCAGTTTAACACGTTCTCCCGCTAATTTTCACCTATGGCCACAAGTTCTTGAATTTGAACTAATATTGAAGTAACTATTTGGCTGAACAGCATCCAGACCTGTTAGAATCTTATATACCTGGATCATGTCCTCCCTTAATCTCCTTTGCTCGAGGCTGAACAGATTCAGCTCAGCTAACCTCTCCTCATAAGACATTCCTCCAAGACCAGGAATCATTCTCGTAGCCCTAGGCTGAACCCTTTCTAAGGCTGCAATGTCTTTTTTATGGTAAGGTATAGAGATACAGTCACACACCTTTCCATACACATTTGCAAATAATTTTGCTACAACAGTAGCCCCATAATAATCAGCAACCATGCATGAAAAAGCTGTATGGTTGACGGGATAGATGTCTGCACAAAACTGATATCTCTAATGCCTTCAGCTCCACTAGCGTAGGTTAATTAGGGCAGGTACCATACTCCCAAACATTAAAGGAGTAGGAAGCCAGTGCAGTGAACAGCTGCACCCCCCCCCCATAACAAAAGAAATTCTGAAGAGGTATCTGATATGCAAATCTCATCCAGAACCTAGGAAACTTTTATATATTAAAGTAGTACAGTGGTACCTCGGTTCTCGAACTTAATCCATTCCGGACTCCAGATTGAGATTGAGTGCTAAAAAATTCGAGTTCTGATCAAATTTTTCCCATAAGAAATAATGCAAAACCAATTAATTGGTTCCTGGCCCCCCAAAATTACACCTAAATATGTTTTTTTTTTTTAGCATTTAAACACAAAATGAACAGGATAAAACAAGAAGAGCATTTTTTCTTAATGGCTTCCAAAACGATAAAGATCTTACCCCAACATTACCCCTGTCTTATGGAACGTTTCCATAAGAAAGTCACGTTTTTTAAGGGATTCTTTTTTAACTGATTAATATTAATATTGTATGCCTTGAACTTTCACCAAAAACACAGTAGAGTCTTCATTAACTAAATTTTTCGTACTGACTTTACACTTAAAAGCATGACGACTCATAAATTACTACGAAAATTAAGCATGGACACTTCTGTAGGGTTTTTTTTTTGTGGATTTCGCAGATATGTGAAAAAAAACACTGATGCAAATAAGTTTGGTTCTAATGAAATTTTTGCAGATCTTTGAATTTGCGAATCACAAAGTGCCAATGCACAAGGGCTGACTGTACACCAAAATATGATTATGCTATGCACTTTTTCAAGGTTAGAGCATAGGGCCCAGTCTAGGAGACACACCCCCAGCCCTGTATCAACGATTCCCCCTACAGTTGTCCAGCTGGCCTCCACTGAACCAATCAGGTAATTATGGGTAAGTAGGGCCCTCTGGGAGCATTTTTGGGTCAGCTGAGCACTCAGAGAAGCAGTAACGTCCCCATCCGTAGGTCAGCACTATGCAATCTGCAGTGCAAGTCTCTGACACCTCTTTTGGTGCTTGCCATTTAGAGGGACCTCCTCTTCGGGCACTGACCCGCCTCCTGACTTCCTGTCCCACCAATGAGAATGACCTCAGGGGTGCCGACATTTTTTATTGGTTTCTTTGCAAAGACGGATGTTAAAAACCGAGACGACTACGTCCATCTGGTGGTGTGGCTCAGCGGGATATAACGCTGTACCTGTGATCGGGAGGGTCACTCGTTCAAATCCCAGCATTGGTAGATTGATTTCACCGTTAAGCCCAAGTTGCTTCACTCCCAATGGACTAGCTGACCTTGCCTTCTTGAAACAAATGGTGTGTGTTTTTTTTTTTTTTTTAAAAAAGCAGCTGTTAAATAACTAAAATGTAATAGCGTGAAAGTGAAGATCCCAGGCCAGAGATACAGGTACGAGTAGCAGATTTCATTAAGGCTGGCAGGCTCCGCGATGGCCCGGTGACCTCAATCTTACCAAGTGCCTGCCATTTAACGGGTGCGGCAACCAGCAGTTGATGACTGATGACAATTTACTTATCTGCTTGCATAAACTACAATCCTGTTGAGTCGCCCCCTGGGGGTCATACACGTCACAGCACTCCTTGACCGGTGCTCTTGTAATATTCCCTTTGGACTCGCCCATGTTATAAACAAGAAGCAGGTTGGGCATGCTTGGTAAACCTATTCTGTAATTAATTCAAGAAGGAAAGCCTAACAAACACTAAAAAAAAAAACAAACAGAATCATTTAATTCTGGCAGGTAGAAAGTGCTGATTGGCATTCTAAGGTCACATACTGGCTTTCTCTTATGACGCTGCATGTGAAGGCTGCACGTTGCACGCCGCCAGTACACAGTCACCGTGGGAGATTATGCACACTGACCGCTCAGCCGGACTGTTCCCCAGGAAGGTGCCGAACTGCGAGGCGTATGCATGCTCGAAGAGCAACACCAGGAAGTGCTCGTTGAACTGGAAGGAGCAGGGGAACTGGTGCAGGATCTGCCAGACGCAGTCCAGGAAGAGGAGGAAGACAGGAGCTTCCCAGCGTGGCTTGCTGTTGGAGAACGCCGACTGGATACAGCGCTGCTGGAAGGCGTGGCCAGCCTGCGGGATGGGATGGGAGGGATAGAGGAGGGACGGGGGGACAGGGGAGAGGGATGGAGGAGGGACAAGGAGATAAAAAGGGAGGGACATGAGAGGGACAGAGGAGTAGAAGGACAAAAGAGGGGGAGCGATGAGGGATAGGACAGGAGAGAGGGACAAGAAGAATAGACAAAAAAAGAGAGCAACGAGGAAGGACAGGAGGGCAGGAGAAGAGGATGGGGGAGATAAGGGAGAGAAGGACAGAGGACAGAAGAGGGACAGGAGAAAGGGACAGAGGGGTGACAGGAAAGAGGGACAAAGGAGGGATAGGAGAACAGAGGAGAGAGAAAGGCAAGAGAGGAGGACAGAGAGACAGGAGGGTGGGAGAGAGGGAAAGAGAAAGGACAGGAGGACAGAAGAGAGGGACAGAGGAGGGACAGGAGGGTGGGGGAGATTATCTTTAATACGTCGATAATCTTTTAACACTAGAGGTGTAGCACAAAATTCATGGTTCAATGCAAACCCTGGCTCTGGTTTCACAGCTCAGTGCAATTTTAGAACAGCAAGGAAGCAGAATGTTTCAAAATTGTTTATTATTAACACAATTAGAAACAGTTGTAACCTAAACGGAGCAATTTATCTGTCATCTTATTTACAATCCATAAAATAAATATGGAAAATAAAAGTTCAAAAAATCAAGCATAATGAACGAAACCTTGAGTTCTCTACTATCAAGTATGACTGCATATCTGTAGTGATATACAATTATTTTGTTAATATAACCAATAGGGGTGCTCCAATCAGGATTTTTGGGGCCAATCACTGATCTCTGATCACTAGAAACTGTATTGTCCAAAACCGATCACCGATTACAGGGTCTACTTGAAGCCTTATCATGTAGCATTATTTATTAAACTATATCTAACAACAATGTAAACTAAGTATTGAAATTACAAGAAGAGGAATATCATGAATTGACAACTGTATTTATTGGCAAGCAGCATGTGCAACACGTCAACTTAAAACACAGCAGCCTGTGCTTGGTTAGTAATTGGGAACAGCTTAGAGCTTGACAAATACAACTTTCCTGTAGATTGCATAAAATTTAATTAAATAACAAAGAACAGAGTCTTTTACTTTGGCTTTGGAGTACTTTAACTTTAGGCTAAAAACTACAACAAAAAAGGCTATAGTCAAAATTTTGTTTCAAGTCAGTTTTCCAAAGTAAGCACTCAGTTTTTCTAATTTACTTTAAGGACCACAGGTAATAAATTGCACAATAAAAATAAATAAACTACAAATAACTTTTATACATCTTTTTATCTGTTTCTATCTGTCTGCAACATTAATTCACTTCTCAGGGCAGGCCTAACAAGCCATTGCAAGTTCACATCTCTTGGGATGTCAAGAAGAAAGGCAGTTAACTAATAGAACCACCACTGCACTGATAAATTATGAAGTAGTTACTTTGTTCTGAGAAGCTCAGGCAGATTTTGTGGGCATTTAGATAGGTCGAGAGGGGGGCAGAGAGAGTAAGAGGTAGCTAGAGAATGAGAAAGGGTGGATAAAGATTTGTAGCTTGCTTCTTAAGCATTAAGGGCAGATTTTTCTTAAAAATAAGCATATAAATGTAAGCATTAAGCATATAAGTATGTTTATATATGTTTCTATAAATGTTTATATATGGCTAGCATATATAAAAGCATATAAGCATTAAGCATATAAATATAAGCAGGAGATGAGTCGCCGGAACCCTTCGTCTTCTACAATAGACAGCGGCTGATGATCTAGGCATATGAATTCTATTATTTTATCTGATATTTCTTTATGCTTCTCACTGTACTTGCAGTAGGGTTGCTGTCTTTGAAACGTCTCTGTTACCGACGGCTGAGTGAGTAGCGCACGAGTTGGTGAACTCTCCCGCACTCTCTTACCGCTAGCCAACTTTGAAAACTGCTCATGTTCCTTTACGTGACTAACCTTCAAATGTCTGGTGAGGTTCGTGGTGTTAAAATGCTTTGGGTGCTTCCCGCCTCATGGAATTGGCTTGTTACACAGGTTGCAGGTTGCTAATTTATTGTCTTATTCACACAACACATAGCTTCACCGGTCTGGCAGTTCTATTTTAGCAGCGCGCAAAAAAAAAACAAATCTCAGGAGTTTTGCGTCATCTGATCGGCAATTCTATATCGGCCATTATACAGACTGCCGATCAAACTTCCCAAAGCAATTATCGGTCAATCGGAGCACCCCTACAGAAAACCATACGGCGATCCAAAGTAATGATGTGAAAGCTTTATTGCCCGAATATGCCATTGTAACAGAGTTTGAGAGAATACTCCAAAAGGAAGCAACCAGTCCACCAACAGAACCCGAGTTTTCCACCACTGGCGCAGTCAGCACGAGGATACTCAACAGGTAGAGCAAACCAGCAAGCCACATGATGAATATAATTTAGCTAATAACTGCCATATTGTTAGCTATTTCTAGCAAGCAGCCAAATTAAATTTATGCTTCAATCAATGGCCAAAAACAAGATGTAAACATCGAACGGTAAACTCGTTAAAACCACAAAGACTGATAAGACACTAAAACACCTGAGCTGTCATCTTGGGTTTTCACCACATATGATGCCACACATAAGTTCCTGGATATAGTATTAGTGCTGTGTCGATGAAATCGATTCTCTGATTCTTAATCAATTCTCATAATTCCTAAAGATCGATTTGTACATCCAAAGATCAATTTTACCCTTTAACATTTTCTGCCCTTTTTACAGCTAAAACAGGGGGAAAGAGTCCAGACGGGCATTCTGAGGCTTAGGTGTTAAAAGGGTTAATATATCATTAATCACGTGATTCATGAATTCAATGACGCAACAGTAGGTGATGTTAAAGTTCACCGGGGAAAACTTCATTAACAACATGGTGTCGGACACTAGCGATGCTTTGAAAACGCCCCCTAAAAGTTGCGGTCTGGCAGCATTACGGGTTCAGAACGGACAGACAGACAGACGAGCTTGACAAAAGCAAAGCGATTTATAAGGCTGGCCAAATGGAGGTGAAGTATTATGGAAATACGTCCTGGATCTGTTTGGTATGTTATGGTATATGTTTGTGAAAGCAATTGTATCAACATTCTGGAAGGGGAACTGGTCCTTTCTATCTTTATCTATCAATACTTCATTGATTTGTCATAGAATGTCAATAAAATACTACTATTAATATGTTGCACAACAACACAGTCATGTAATTATGGTAACATCTTTAAAAAAAAAAAAAGAAAAAACCAAAATCGATATCTGATCAGATTGGATAGAATCATAATAATCGATTGTAAATCTTGAGAATCAGAATCGAATCAATTCTTGACATTTGAATCAATACCCAGCACTATATAGTACATTACATTCTGTATATTTTTAGATACATCTAGTATAATATATATTCCATATTTTCTGTAGCACAGCTGGTGAATCTACCAGAACAAGTATTTTACTGTATGTCGTACAAGTAATTTGACTTTGACGGAGATCCCCAACAGGCTGGGCTCAGGAATCCACACAAAGGGCCCGGTTCCTGAACCAATGACAAAGAACCTCCCCCCCAACCCCACTGTTAAATCCTCTGCCAGCCATCCTAGCCGGAGTGTCTCGCCGGCAGACCCCATTAACCCTCTGGGCTAATCATTTTCCATCAGAAGGGCCAGAAACCCCTGCTCCATCCCCCTCTTAATGAGTTCCACAACTGTGGCCCCATTGCACCGTAGGCTACTCTCTCTGTAGCAGGCTTGGGGGGGGGGGGGGAGTAACAATATTACA
>JABFEA020000042.1:15015671-15054047 GCA_019775915.2 Cyphomyrus plagiostoma
CCCCCCCCCCCCCCCCCCCCCCCCCCCCCCCCCCCCCCCCGCCCCCCCCCCCCGGCCCCCGGCGCGCGCCCCCCCCCCCCCCCCCAAGCGGGTCCCTAGAACACCCCAACTCAACATTTTATCTTTAAAGACCATGAGTCCATCTGTAGTGTTTTACACAGTAATCCAGAACATCTGTAAGGATTTGCAGGACAGCATCTAATGTTCATACAATGATATAATCATGGTTACTGATTTTCACATTAAATCTGCCATGTCTTAGGTAACAGGTAGTATTTTTGTTCAATTATGGTATTTACAAGCAAGAAAAAAAAGCTAAGGAAAGTGAAACAATAGGAGACGATACATCCTGCAAAATAGACGTGACTTTGATGTCCAGAGAGCAGTATTTGTTTGAGTGATTACAATCTTTTAAAAAAATAATCGGAGTAATTGCAATAGCAGTCCCGGCTGGAGATTGTTCTAGTCCTTCAGGAATCTTGATGAGGTGGGTTGCGCTCTGGTTCTGATAACGGATAACATGCTCCATCCAACCGACGTCTAACTCTCCCGTCCGACTCGACAGATCACACTTCATTACGGAGAACATTTATCACAGCCTGCAGGTCCGGTGATATCCTACACGGCAGCAGGTCCGTGTGTGGGCTGGTCCACCAAGGAGCTCGCACTCTTTGTGGAGTAATTGATTGATTGGAGAGTTTGCGGGTATGTCCAGACATCCCACTAGGCGATGCTCATTACTGGAAGCCGTGGTGCGTACATACGTCCTTCAAGAAGAGACTGGAATGTGCTATTTATTAGCACGCTCTATATATACATATTGTATAAACATAGCATCTATCTTCTAACCGCTTGTCTTGCTTTGTATCAGAGGGGGGCCTGAACAGCACAGACAGTACAGAGCACAAGGCTGGGGGGCACCCCAAAGAAGGAATGCCAGCTAAAGGAAGTACTAAATGTATTTTGAAGAATTTTTAATTATTCAAATCAATTGATGCGATTATATCTTGGTGGCTTGACAGTATCAAACATTAATACAGTTAGTTTCTTTTATTGTCGGTGGCCATTGTTAGAAGAGATTGGAAATTCACAGTTAAAAATGTGTCTGTATAAATTATAGGACATTGCATCCATTCAGTCTGCCGTCGGTGCTCGTTCCAGACATGCTGAGCCTTGGAACAGACAGTCAGCGATAAAATAACACACCATAACAACAAGATGCAGTGCGTAATCCATCAGGTGTAGCCTCTAGCTGTGCACTCTGTACACAGTGCTTTCATCCTTCTGTCAACCATTGTTTCATAGCCTGGAAATGAGAGAAGCTTGTTTAGGGAAATTATTGGATTATTTAAGCATCCAAACTCACAAACTAGATAAACCGGAAATAACCCACGGATGATCTGATGTTTTTTTAATTTTTTTGGCTTGAAAACTTTCCATCTTTAAAGCACTTACATCCTTGTTTCTGTGTCTTGGGGCACTTAGTGTCTGCTCATCATCCCGGTAAATGTTTTGAATATGGGTGGACAGTGTGATTTGGAAATCCTACGGAAACACTCCGTTCCATAACCCTCACTGTATAAAGCCTGTAGGGAACATGAAGATGTGAGATGTAGATCGGATACTGCAGATTAATCCTGGAATTCTTGCACATCAAGCAGCACTTCTGAAGTAGTGACTCCACTGTCGTCTACATACTGTGGGAAACCCAGGTTGCATCAATGATCCGGCATTTGGCGAGTTATCTGACATCATGGGAACTGTTTCCTGAGACACGTCTGACTTCGGGGTTCATTATCAGCCGGTCGGCGGAGCGAGATTCCGCCTCCTTGCCGCCCGGCTCCTCGCTGATTTCACTTTTTCGCTTTGATGGCTGCTGAATATGTATGCAAGCCGGCGGAGCCGTGAGCGCCGGCAGCATTGTTACTCGTGTGCGTTTTCAGCCGCCCTCCACCCTGGTAATCGGAAGTGATAATCGGGTGGTGACGTTTCACGCCGGCGTCGCTGTAGCACTCCGCTGGATAGCTCCGGCAGGAGCATCCGTTGCACGCCGGCAATTCCGGGATGGCGTCCACTCCGTTGGGTCAGGCCCGGCTTGCAGATTCCGCCGGGGCTCTCTGGTTATGAAGGGTGTGCCCTTATCGCCGCGTTTCATGACGCAGTGCATGTCCAGACTGAGCACCAGGCTGGCCTGATGGTATATTTGTGGAAGCATGGAATCTCACTGGTGTGGCCCCTGGGGATGTCCTTCAGGTTCTCCAGGTTCCTCTCCTAGTCTCTCAACCATGATGCATGATTGGCTTGCGCCCTGTGATGCACTTATACCCTGGGCTTTTTCTCTGTGGCCTGAGGCTCCAGGCCCACCACGATCCTGGGCTGAGTAACCAATCATGAAGGTGGATGGATGGGCTCTTTAGCAGTCACAGTATGGTAGGACCGCAGCAGCATTTCTGTGAGATGGTACAAAGGAATCTTGTGGCATGAGACTCAGTGGGTTCTGTGTAGATTCATTCATTAGTTACGAGGCAGCTGCCGTTCATTCTCCAGCCATTAATCTGATATAGAAAGAGCCAAAGAGCGAAATCACAACACCGGTCATGAAGCATGTAAGAGACAGAAGAACATAAGGCAGCTTATAAAAAGTAGTGCAGTACCGATGGCTATAGTGCAATAATGATTCAATATATCATGCCATAGTGAAAGCTCTATCGTTTTTTTGAGTAAAATCATCTGACTCGTGACATTAAAAATATTCATTAAATAATCAGTAGCATTTTTAAAGAAGCAAATAAGCTGATGTCTCTGTAGTCACATTCACAGTGTAAAAGCTGATTGTGTGGAACATCCCACATTTCTCCAAATAAACTGCCGGGACGTAAAATACAAATCTTTGGGTAAATCATTTATTGTAACACAGAGCACACAAAACTGGCTTCAAGATGCCTTGGTCACTGGTACTAAAATAAAATAAACTGGCAACATTAGGTGAATAACTGCCTTTCCCAAAGTTTCAAGCACTTATTCTAGTGTTCCTCTTTTAAATAAGAGGCATGGCTGGTCGTGCCTCATTTGCTTGCTCTCAAGCCCAGCTGTGCTGGCTGTGCTATAGCAATACATCACCGTGGATTCAGCCTGGCTCATCGTTTGCTTATCTATTGATGCCCCCCCCCCAAAAAAAAATCCTTTGTTTTCTTAAATGAACATTTTGGAACATATTTATCTGCCACATTTGGCCAAAGCGATGTACTAGTGAAAATCAGACATTTCCCTTGGAATATCTTGAGCTAAAGACCTCGCTCAGGGGCCCAGTGGTGATGTCACTCTATCAGCCATGATGATTTGAACCAGCCACCTTCTGTGCACGGGCTGCAAACCTACCATTCACTTTTGACAGTGGCAGTTTCAGTTCTGCCAGTTTTCAGAATCAGACTCACAGGCTAAACATTCATAAAATCCATTTTTCAATGTCATTTTGGATCAAAGTATCTGATAAATAAATGTAAAAATGTTTTTTGGGGGATGGTGTGGGGCTTAACTGGTTAGGGTGCTCTGCCTGTGATCATACAGGTTACCGGTTTAAATCCCAGGGTCATCAAGGTGGGGCCCCTGAGCAAGGTCCTTATCCCCAATGCAGCAGAAACTGCCTGATCCTGTGTGTCGCTATAAGCATGTGCTCTGTAAAAGAAAATGTAAAAATGATCCTGTGAAGTGAAATTTTAATTTGAATATGGATAGAAAAAAAAGAACAATCTGAACTGGCCAACATTCTGTCCGCTCTCTCAGGCAGAAAAGGGGCATTAGGCACGAACATTCTGATATATTTTAATTGGTCTGCTGTCTTGAAAAATGTGTTGTGTGGGTGAAAGCTCAGATGAATACTGGGGCGATTCTAGAAAGTTCTAATGTGCCACATTACCCGATCTCAGTCACCACACCTCCATGTTCATCATCAGCAGCCTATCCACAAAACCGTCCGTGAGCACGTCTGACTCATTGTGGCAGAGAAGCCGATGCTCAGTGTTACTAGCTGGCTATCATTTAGCCAGTTCTCACATTTTCCCTGGCTGGATTGTTTTCCTGAATGTCATTGATCGATGTCTGACCATTACAATTCAGTGGCTATCGGGAGTAATGCAGAAATGTGCAACTTAACGTTTTAAATGGTTTGGTGCAGTTTTACAAGTTAAACTATAACTGCAAAATTGAGTCTTATATCACCCAGGATAATGGTGGTATTGACAATAAGTGCTGTATTCTTGCATGCATAATGAAAATATCACTCATTTTAACTTTCCTATGGTAATTATAAAGTCATTTTATACAAAAGTCCTCAGCAGTGTGGGAAGAAGATGAATTGATGATGTTGACTGGGTGTACTAAGAGTTAAACTTGACAGAGGAGAGATTCAAACTTTAGGCCTTCAATCTTTGTCAGACACTGTACAAAATGGTGTTAGCCTGTGACATGAAGTACCACCATAGCATGATCACTTTTACTTATAAACATTGATGATCTGTGGATCATTGGAGACAGTGTCAGCCTTAGAGGCAGTTCAATCTTTGTGGCAATGTGAGCCACAGATGTAGAGTCAGCCTCAGAGGCTGCATCAGCCTCAGACTGTGTCAGCCTTCAAGAAAGCATCAGTCTTAGAGATAGTGTCAGCCTTAGAGGTAGTTTGAGCCTCAGTTGCAGCATCAGCTTTAGAGGCAGTATTAACCACAGAGGTGTAATCAGCCTGAAGCGTTGTCAGCCTTCAAGGCAGCATCAGCCTTAGAGGTAGCAGAAGCCCTAGAGGCAATGTCAGCCCCAAATACAGCATCAGTTTGCGGTAGTACTTTGAAGCAGCATTAGGTTTAGTGGTAGCCATGACTATAGAGGCAGTGTCAATTTTTGAAGTAGCATTAGCTTTAGAGGCAGCATCAGTCTCAGAGTCAGCATCTTGAAAGCTGTGTTGCTTATATACGTCGTTCAGGAAGAGACCGGAATGTGATATTGATTTGCTAACCTCAGAGGAAATGTCAGCCTTAAAGGTAGTGTTAGCAGGAGACATGATAATTTGATCATCTTCGAGGCAGTGGCAGCCTTAGAGGCTGCACCAGTTTGAGACAGATTATTTAATAATCTTAGAGACAGTGTTGACCTTAGAAGCAGTGTCACCTTCACACCTGATAATTCAATAATCTTAGAGGCAGTGTCAGCCTTAGAGGCAGCAATATGACACCATAATTTGTTAATATGAGAGTGGTGCAATTCACCAAATCCCATTCCATTGCAGTAAGAAATCTGTGAGAGAGTCACAGTTCTGCTCTGACCAGAGAGGGAGCTCCATCGCCCCATCATCCTATGACTTGTGGTATGATTCATCCAAAGACCTGGCATAGCTTGCTTTGGCTCTCTCAGCTTTCCAGCCTTGGCTTCCAAGGGGTAAAAAGCAAGCAGCTTAATGAATATGGTGCCAACCTTCAGAGATGATTTGATCAGTACTACACAGTGGCAGCAGTGGAATTTTGCCATGGAACCCTTGAGCAAGGAACTGAAACAGAACTGCTCACCAAACACTGAACGCTTTCAGTGGGCAGAAAGTATAGTAGCTGTTCTGGATAAAAGCAACTAAATTTAGGAGAACAAACGAGTGCTTTTCATAGCTTGAAGGACATATCAGTTATACAGACAAGCCTTTTGTTCTTCCGCATTGTGCCGCAACAGTGCTGGAAAATGTTTGAGCAAAGAACAGTCCTATTTCAAGCGTTCTGATTGTGATTGTAGTTCAGTAGTCTGATCTGATTAAACATTTCTCATGCTCAGAGCTAAAAAAAAAATCTAATAATCAAGTCGTGCTCATAGCTGTTTCCACATGGCCAGAAGGAATAGAAAAAGAAAACAATGCAGACTAAAATAAGAAACCAGACAAACTGCTGTAAAAGAACCAAGAAAACAAAAAGAAATTCATTCAGATGAGTAGGTTGCCGGCTAATCGGGCACCACAGGCTTGCTGACATCTTTTGCCCTCTGACCCCCTCTCTTTGTGCCCACCACCATCTTAGCCACCCAGAAAATGCAAATTATGACAAACATTACTGGAAATGCTGGGCTCGTTTTACTATTTAGGTTAATCCCTTGCTGGGTTGGAAGCCGACATGACAGATTGCAGGTCCACTGTGTGGAACCAGGTAGGATGCGTGATGGAGACATAGCACAAGTGGTTGTAGAGCAAGATTTTAGAGTAAGATTGATAATAAGTAGTAGGTCTTTCATCAGTAAGGGTTTTGCTCTAAGACAGGTTCATCCTCTCAGAGGACTGTCTATGAAGAAGCGAGGCTATTTTCTCCTGTTTTTCTGTGGGTTTTCCAGAGCTTTGTGTCAGTGTCGGCGATGTGAAGGTAATTCCTTTGAAAAAGTGACAGCTATCCCACCGCAGGTACTCCAGCAAGGGTGCAAAAGTGGGCCGGAGTTGACCTTGGGTGTCGCGTTGGTGTTCGATGGAAATGGAATATCAGCCCGAAAGGCAGCTACAGCGTGTTTAAGCATGACTGGAGACGGGCTGATTCATTTGTAAGTAGGTAGTACTGGCTGTGGTTTCAGCATAAGTGTTTCTTTTGGGGGTGGCTGGGGGGGTTGGGGTGCTTTTGATCTCGATGTCGATGTTGGCGAAGGGCCTGCAGCCTTCGTGCAGGGTGAGTCTGAGAGAGAGGGCTTATCCTGAGCTGCTAGGCAGCACTGGAAGGCCCCGAGTAGATGCCTTGAAGAATGCCTGTGCTAAAATCACTAGTGTCACTTTTAATTTCAGCCTAACTCCTTTCCTCACTTCCCACTCCCACTGGCTCTCACTGCACAGCATTTTGGTGGTGGCCTGCTTATTAATCCCTGTCACACTCTAACCTGTCACGTCTTCTCCTCTCTCCCCGTGTCTTCTTCTTCAAGCAGAGCCAAGGATGTGGATCGAGTACGAGGAGCGATGACTACCTCGTGATTAGCGTGCAACGGAAGGAACGGGCTGGGGATCCATTAGGTTCTGTTTTAGGGTTGACACGGACGCCTTGGTGTCTGTTAGATGCTACGAAGAACCTGTGAGTTTCCTTGGAAACAGTTTTGTTTTTCTGTGGAACGCTGTGTACATTTGGTTTGGGTGGCACAAGTATGAGAATTCAATCAGCTAGTCCCATCTCGCAGGTCTTCTGCACTGTGAGCATCACGGTGTATTTTCTGAACGTGCCGTTACATTACTGGCCAGGTCTCCATCCCCATCAGCCTTTTTGAAAAACCCTGGAAGATCTCAGTATTTTTATCAGTAACACAGTGGCATACATATGCACACTATCTCGCTACTACCCAAGTCCTTCACCTCTAGTCACAAGACCACTTCTTCATAGCGTCTCCCCGAGACCCAACCTGCACTTCAGCTCACCCAGCTCTGTGAGATATGCCCCTTGAAAATGAGAGGGTAGCCTAAAATGCACACAGACTGTGAGTTTTAAAGACACAGACTCCATAAAAATTACTTCCATTTCCAAGATTTGTGTCTTTGACTCAAGGGCAAAGACTGACATCACCAAAGGAAGGGTGTAGATGGGCACTTAGTGGCTGGGTAGTTTGGCATCGGTAATGTTCTACAGCTCTCCGGTCAACGTCACTGAATGTCACACTTTATGAGTGTGCTTTGAGCACTCCCCAAGGGATATCAAGCCCCACCTTCCCAATGTCCCGATTCCCAGTTCCTGCTTACCTTGATCCGTCCATTCTTTCCTCTCACACATCCCCTCGGAATGGACACCGGAAGCGAGGGAGAAAGAGTGGGAAAACATGTGGTTTATTTACTCCTAAAATCTGGCTGTAATGACAGGCAGACCTGACAGCGGCCTTGGACTCTGGCTGAAGATACCAAGGCTGTGGGCTGTCTAGGTCATGCCGCCGGTCCTTGGAGTTCACGGTTTGTCTGTTTGAGCAGTGAGTCTGTCACGTCGAGCAGCTTGAGCAAGCTGCTGCTCTGGCTCATTATTTCCAGCTTGTCTGCACTTCCTGGGTCCAGTGTGTTAGTGTTTCGCTAACTGTACATGTATATACAAGTTGTTTATGTCATATATACGGATGATCTCAGTTTGCATACAAATGATGCAAACCGTGTGGTGTACCAGTTGTGACCTGTGACATATCCACACATTTGCTATCAAGGAACAATGCTCCAGCTGAAGTTTTCGTCATTCTCAGACAAAGATTCTGGAAAGTTCTGAAAGACTTTAAATGCATTTAAGTGATTTTCCGAGAGACTCTAGCCTGACGTCTAGCCTGCGCATGAGTGGACATCAATTGTGATAAATCAAGTTCCAACCCATTTCATTTTAAAAAGAAAAAAATCCCCCTTGCAAGATCTTTGCTGTTCTCCCATCTCCCGCTGTTAGCTAATTCACCCGTAGAGGATAGATGGACCCATGGTACTGTTGCTCAGGTACATCTTTTATGGAATTACTCTTAGCGTTAGTGAAGTGGGCTGCAGCCACCAACCCCATGCTGTCAGTCTTTAGCAACAACAAGCTCTCTAGCATTCGGGTACATTTGTCTGCCTGTCGGGAGAGTGTGATAGCAAATGAAGGTTCATAATAGAAATGTTTAGGACTCAGGGGTCTCCAACTCCAGTCCTGGAGAGCTACTCTCCAGTAGGTTTTCTATCCTACCCGGCTTCTGTTCCTGGTATTTACCTGAGAACAGCTGTGGTTCACCAGAGGTTGGAGACTCCTGGTTTAGGTCAATATATTCATATAATAATATCTAGTATGTATTTGGGTGTATTTTTACCTTCCTCAGCATGAGAATTAAAATATTGTAATGCACTATTTTACCAATTCCAATATCATGCAATGAATATATGAATTAATTTCCCAGCAATGTTTTCAAAGCAATAAATTTAGGAGATTTTTTTTTATAAATCATTAGGAACAAAAACAGGAAAAAAAAAAAAAAAACAGAAACTATGCTAAGGTCAAGATCATATCTAAATTGTTGATTTTGTCAAATGATTGACTTTATCCCGGAGTCATATATTACTAAATTACTACTATAAATTACTGAGGTTAGCTGAGCTGAATCTGTTTATCCTCGAGCAAAGGAGACTAAGGGGGGACATGATCCAGGTATCTAAGATTCTAACAGGTCTGGATGCTGTTCAGTGAAATGGCTATTTCAATATTAATATAAATACTAGAACTTGTGGCCATAAGTGGAAATTAGCAGGAGAACATTTTAAAATGAATTTGAGAAAGCTGGAATAGTATGAAATAGTCTTCCTACTAGTGTAGCGCAAGCTAAAACCACGGGTTCCTTTAAATCAGAGCTAGATAAGATTTTAACAACTTTGAGCTATTAGTTAAGTTCTCCCCAAGCGAGCTTTATGGGCCAAATAGCCTCCTCTCGTTTATAAATTTCTTATGTTCTTACGTACTATATCCTCCTGAGACCCCACCCATTCATTTATGCCATTCATTGTAGTGGACATGTTGTATTTGCATTTATCTTTTCATTGATGTAAGGAAACATATTTATTCCTGCTGTACACTAAAGAGGACATGCCGTGAAATTAAATATAAAAATACATTTGAAAAAAATCTAAATTGTAAGATGTCTTATTTCCTCCAAAGACAAATAACCTACAATTGAAGGACAATTTTTTCCTTTGGTCTCAGGAGGATATGCTGCAACAAATATAGAAGAACCCTCCCCCCAAAAAAAATATATTGCTGAGAAGCGCACATAACCTAATTAGTTATTTCCTGAGGTCTGCTGAATTTACCACTATGTACAGTGAGCTTTGGCTAACGAACGCATGGTGGTACACTCAGATATATTTACTTCCAGAATGCTTTACTATCCCTATTGTTTGATAATAATCCATGGCTGATGATCCTTAGTTATGCAAGTCTGGCCCAGTTTTGTTTCAGTTAGTGTACCTACTTGTTAATTTGTTTGCAGATAGCATGTCATGGGATTATTTTAACGGTAGTCGCACTCAAGATGCCCCAGCTGTGGCCGGGCCTTCATCCCCACATAGCGCGTGGCGTCTCACGGGTGAACGCCAGGATAGCAGGTTGTCACAGATGCGCTACATGCTCACTACGCCTCTCCTGGTGCCACAGTCAGCATCTGTGGAGTGCTTCCTCACGGAGTAAAAGACACCGATGCAATTCATTGTGCAAGGGTATCTGTCAAAAGATTCATCATTTTATGTTCGTTTCTTTTGTGGATACAGTTTTGTGGGAATCTGACTAGCAAGGATGTCTGCTCTTAGTTGACTCTAGTGATCCAGGAAGGGTGACTAAGATGTCACAGCCTGCTGGTGTTTCAGGGAGAGCGAGCTTCAAGTGACACTGTGTGCTAAAGTTCAGGAGAGTGCTGTTGCCAACTTGTCAAATTACTGTCCCAGGCTTGTGTGCAATGAATTCTGACAGAAAGTCTTGGTAAATCAGTTCCTAAACTCAGGTTATTCCAGGTTACATACTGAAGCAGATCTGCACTGGTCTCATTGTTCTGAAAGGAAGCATTTTGTGTTGATAGTCTTTTGTTGTTACTGCCTGCTGTATCATTATGTTGTCCTTGTTTTGATGTAATTGCCTGCTTAGATTGTAACCGTTACAATTTGTAAGAACCCCAAAGGCAATTATCACCTCAGTTAGCAAAGTCTGGACCACTCAAAACTGCAGGGAGATGAAATTATACTGCGTTGTTCAACTGTGTTTTGTCAAATACACTATGAAGCAGTCAGCTGATGAAGAAAGGTCAAGCCAGTTAAGCTAAGTGGAAGATTCTAAGTAACTTCAAAGAGAATCCTGACAGAAGACATAAGTAGTGGTTTTTAGAAAGTTCT
This sequence comes from Cyphomyrus plagiostoma, assembly GCA_019775915.2. Lineage (NCBI taxonomy): Eukaryota > Metazoa > Chordata > Actinopteri > Osteoglossiformes > Mormyridae > Cyphomyrus > Cyphomyrus plagiostoma. Next base: position 15,026,524 of record JABFEA020000042.1, read on the forward strand.
AGCTTAATTTTACCTTATTACTTTCGATTTTCTTACCTAAACATACTGTAGCACGCTGACAATAAAAAGTGTGTTCAGTGAGGGTCCAGCTAGGTCAGGTGTGAGAGTCAGTTGATCTGGATTACTCATCTTTATTCATTCCACCAACCCATCACCTGTATATAATATTGAGTCTTGTTTTATTTTTGTATTGACCTCAATAACCCAGAACTCCAGTGTGGGTGCCAGGTTCGAAACAGTCCATGTTTGGGCCTGAAAAAAAAAAAACCCAGTATCTGTTTATTTCGATTTTTTCAGTCTCCTGGATTTTGTTTTTTATGTGTGACTCATAGTGGCCCCATATCGACCCAAAATCAACCCTAGTTGCCAAGTGGCGTTGTTGCACAGTTCTACCTACTAGTCCGACCGGAGAGGCTCTTGCTGAGTGGCTATGGAGCAATGAGGCTGAATCAGGACAGAGATGTCGGTGCGGGAAAGGTGAAGCGCTTCATAGTAGGTAGCTAAATACATGAGTGGAGGCCAGTGCGTGCTGTTCTGAATGAGGTGGTACTGAACAGATGGCACTGTCAGCCATGCCAGACAAGCAGAACACGAGTACTAGTAGCATGGGTGGGTGTATAAAAACAGAACAAGCAGTTATGTGATTGGTCTGGCTTTAAGAAGAAGCCAAGATGCACAGGAAAAGACAAAGGTCATTGAGGAGTGATGCGGGGAAAAGGCACTGTGTCTAGCACCTGTGGACGGCTTTGAAGTGGGACGAAAAAAGGCTGCCAGTCCTTCACTGAGCCTGATTGAACTGCAGCAGAAAAAATCTGGGGAGATTTATTATGCTCAAGTGTCTACATCACATGGTACAGTGTGTATATAAGACAGGGAATCCACCCTATGCCAAATCCTTTGGGCTGTCGTCATTTGAACGTGCCCTGAATATAGCTGAAGTGGTTAGTCGTCATTACTTAAATGAATTGTAGAGAACAGCACCCCCTAGTGGCACATAGTTAATATCATCAGCAGTAAAATGGTCTCTGTTCTCTTCTCTGTGACTTCATGGTCATGGCCTGCTGACATGATCACCTAAATCACCTGAGGCCTGATTGCCCTGCTCCTTTGCTACCAGTGGCAGAAAAGAGAAATGGGGGGCATTGTGTGTCCATGGAAGTGTGAGACAAGGCTCAGGAGCACAGATTGAAAGTTAGATATGAGACGTGAAACGTGGGAAGGACATTGTGCATTACTGACCAGGAGCTGTGGATGATGTAGTGGGGAGGACATTGTGTACTACTGACCAGGAGCTGTGGATGATGTGATGGGGAGAACATTACATGCTCCTGCCCAGGAGCTGTGGATGATGTGGTGGGGAGGACATTGTGTACTTCTGCCCAGGAGCTGTGGATGATGTAGTGGGGAGGACATTGTGTTCTATGTACCAGGAGCTGTGGATGATGTAGTGGGGAGGACATTGTGTTCTATGTACCAGGAGCTGTGGATGATGTAGTGGGAAGGACATTGTGTTCTATGTACCAGGAGCTGTGGATGATGTAGTGGGGAAGACGTTGTGTGCTACTGACCAGAAGTTGTGGATGATGTAGTGTGGAGAACAACTTATTTCTAACTGCTGCTTGTAGTTTAACATGGTTACTGATCTTTTTGATCTTAAAAATACATGGCTAATGTTAATTAAGTCAAATGTGTTTTACGGTCCAGTTTGATGTATCCAAACAGATCAGGTTTATTGCGTAGAAAAGCTATCCGGGATCTCAAACAGTAGGTGAAATGAATTTTATACTTGAAATGTAATGGCTGGAAGGAAAAGAAGATAACATTAAAGGTCTGGTGTGGGAAGGGTAGCTTAATATATGCAGGGGATGGTAGTCTTTGTTAGTCTGTTGTTATTATTATGTGCTGGACTGATTCTAATTATGGAATTATTTACAGTGAAATTCAGACCTTGAGGCTACAGTTGTCTGTCCGCAGCCCCATCTGGAGGTAGCTTTTCTGGGCCGGGACTAAAGGTGCTACCACCGTCAGTCATCCATGATGAGGTCAGAAAGGGCTATCAGAGGGCACTGTGTCTCTCCATCTCAGTAGAAAAAGATTGTTTTCATCTTGTTGTTTCTTTTTTTTACCTGCTCATTTGATCACACCACCATCTGGTGGGTTCAAGGAGCTAATATCATAATAAATAAATTATTTAAACGCATCAGATAAGAGGTACAGGTGTAGGGGGGGACCTTTTGATCTGAGCACAGAGAGATGATCTTGGGGTTTTATAGCCGCTGGTCCTGTAGGTGCACCTTGCCGTGGCCTGGTGTCACATGGACGGGGAGTTCACATGCTCTGCCAGAGGGGAGACACAGTGAATAGCTGCTGGTCAGCTCGTCTGGAATGTCGGGTGTCACGTCGGGGTTTCAGAACATTGACCCGGACGAGTAAACATAGTGATATGGGCGCCGTGTGCTGGGTCATGGCAGATGGTCAGGAGGTGAACCGAACCTGGAGGAACTCCGCAGGATGAACAACGGTCTTTGGCATTGGCTCACCTGGTATCTCAATGAGCAGGTTCACACCGGAGTAACAGAGCCCTTAATCTTTTTTTATCAATGTAATACTAATTCGTTAAACCATTTCCTGGCATCCTGCCCTCCAGCCCTAAACTTCCTCGGTTTAGCTCCTGGTAAACCCCCCCCCACCCCACGACGCTGATTAACAGTTGGAAAAGAATGGATGGATTGATTTTTTTTTCATATATAGGAAATGTAAAATTTACTGCGGCACAGTTGAGAGTCAGCGTGTGGTAATGACAGCGACACACCACGGAGGGTGACCCACGACAGTGACGCACTCCTCCGCCTCCTCACCCTCTTCCTCACCTTCCCCTCCCCGTCTCGCAGGTACATCCGCACCATGTACCTGGGCATCCAGAGCCGGCGGCAGAAGGAACACCAGCGCCGCTTCTACTGGGCCATGATGTACGAGTACGCGGACGTGAGCATGCTGCGTCTCCTGGAGACCTTCCTGGAGAGCGCCCCCCAGCTGGTGCTACAGCTCTGCATCATGATCCAGAAGAACCGGGCAGAGACTCTGCAATGTAAGGCCCGTCGCGGGAGGAAGTCGCACTTTGCCCTCAGACATAATGTGTTGAGCACATGGTAAATACCAGCGCTTCCTTCTTTGCGTGCCGATATTGCTTGGTTCACGGGAACAGATGGCGAAACAAAAGAGACGAATAGAAAAGTTTTATGAGAAAGCATCTTTGTATAAGAAGGAAAGCTATAAGCATTAATAATGGCCCCCGATCACCAGCATCCATTACCTCAGCCACTTGGCCAAAAATAATGCAGTTCGGGTTGGGGATCATAGGAGGTCCGTGGTCAGGGAGGGTTTTTAGATTTGTGTTGTCACTTTATGAATTTTACCAGTATATTGTAAGTTGCAGCCGTGTTCTTTACATTAAAGCATACATTGAAAATTTTCAAACATACTGCATAATATAGCTCTGGATAAAATTAAGAGACCACTTTATGTTTTTAAACAAATCAGCGTTATTTTTAATGAAAACTCTTAATTGTATTTTTAAATAGCACTGATCGCAGTCATACAGGTGCTCAGATGAAAATCATCTTACTATATTTTACAATAAACGCAGCGGAATTTATTACTTGAGCGGTCCAGGTTAAGTATTCTGCTCTAGCAGGGATCTGCTGACGCCTGTACGAAGTGTACGCAGTGGGAAGTAGCCTTAGCACGCTTACGGTCTTGCGTGTAGCCTGGATGAGGCAGCTCTGAGTGGAGAAACAGGGAAATCAGCTACTCAATACAAACACGAGACTGAACCCCAGACTCGGGGTGTGTGACATTCACCAGGAGCTTCATTGCAGCCCTGCCTTTATTTTATAGGATCCGAAATAGACTTTTAGCGCTTATCCAATGGCGTCATCAGGAGTATAAATGAGGTGCAGGATATTACATCACAATGAGCTCACTTAGGAAACGAAAATTAAACTGGCTGGAATAGAATGGGTGAAGAGAAGCAGATTAATGACTTTTTCTTTAATTTGCCCTTAAATTATGCTGCATAAGTGAATCGTTCAAAGCTTATCCAACTACATCAGTGATCATTTTCTTACTTCCTTCGAACCAAGAAGTGAAACATACTGCATGCTGTAAGTACTGAATACTCCAGGTGTCAGAAGAGTAATCAGTACTCAAGGTTTCTGCCTCTGTTGTGTCCTCCTAGTTTTCAGGCAGGCTATCCAAAGAGCCCATGAAATAAACATATTTGGTAGTTTAAGAAAAGGAGTCTCCGGTGGAAATTTTTGTAATCAAGCTTAGTAGCAGTTCTGAATTAAGTAGCAGTTCAGCATAGCCCAAAACCTCAGAACAACTGCTTAGTGTTTGTTATCTAATAGCTCTTCAGCAAAATTATTTGTCTATTTTATTTAATTTGTACTCTGCATAGTTAGTTTACAAGTAAGCATTTCCACAGAGCGTGCAGGTGTGACAGCAATAAGCATTTTGGTGCTGTCTCCTCCTTTTCCTCCTCTCTCTGGCACTTTCTGCTGCCACAGGTGTCTCCTCAGTGGCCTCGCTGCTCTCCTTGGCCTGGGTGCTGGCCTCCTACCACAAGCTCCTGCGGGACTCGCGGGACGACACGAAGAGCATGAGCTACCGGGGGGCCCTGGTGCACATCTTCTGGCGGCTCTTCACCATCTCCTCACGGGTGCTCTCCTTCGCCCTCTTCGCCTCCATCTTCCACATCTACTTCGGCATCTTCGTCGTCGTGCACTGGTGCGCCATGGCCTTCTGGGTCATCCATGGGGGCACCGACTTCTGCATGTCTAAGTGGGAGGAGGTGCTCTTCAACATGGTGGTGGGAATCGTCTACATCTTCTGCTGGTTCAACGTCAAGGAGGGCAGGACCCGATATCGCATGGTGGCCTACTACTTTGTGGTGCTGGCTGAGAACACCGTCTTAACCTTACTGTGGTACGTCTACAGGGACCCCGCCACCACCGATTCCTACGCCGTATCGGCCCTGTGCGGGGTCTTCCTGAGCTTCGTCTCAGGTGTGCTCTTCATGTTCTTCTACTACGGGGTCCTGCATCCCATGGGTCCCAGGGTCCGGTTGCTAGCTAGTTCCTGCTGTGCCGAGCTCCTGTGGGGTCTTCCCTTGCCCCCAGAAGCTGAGCCCATGGCCCCCACCCCCGGCCCCCGTGGGTCCCAGGCAACCCCAACAGCGGGGGATTACGGCGAGCAGGAGGAGCTATCTGCTGATACGTGCCTGCCCGTGTTCCAGGTGAGGTCCACCGCACCCACGACACCCTCAGGCCGTCCTTCCCGTCCCGAAGGGCCCCTCATCAAGATCGACATGCCAAGGAAGCGCTACCCTGCGTGGGACGCCCACTTCGTGGACCGGCGTCTGAGGAGAACTATCAATATCCTGCAGTACATCACGCCCACAGCCGTGGGCATCCGCTACAGGGATGGGCCTCTTCTCTACGAGCTCCTCCAGTACGAGTCCTCTCTGTGACCCGGCCCCGCCCACACTCCTCCTCCTCTCTCCTTCTCTTTACCTCCCCATGTCTATTCACCATGCGTCAGCTTTTCATTCCTTCATTTGCATTACATCCCAAAAGATGAAACAGGAGCTACTTTTCGGGTGTTTTAAATCAGGCCGCTGCACACCTGACCAGTATTACGGGATTATCAAATTAAGAAATGTATTTACACACACAAAAAAAAAAAGAATTCTGATAAATATTGTGTCAAAAAAAATCTGCAAATGGTAGTAGATCTGATTTTACCTTGTTCCTGTAAGTTTTTTATGTCTAGGAGGGGAAAAATCCCTTTTTTAATTGTTTAATATTGTGTTCAGTGTGTGTAACGGTCAGACTCCTTTGGGGCTGGAGCCTGCAGCCAAACTGAAAGCTGAATGATTCGTTCATGCTACCAGAGCTTCTGATAATGGGAATGATGGAGGAAAAAACAGGTGTCCTTCTCAACGCCCCCTTTCATTCACGCGTCGCGCTGTATTTCCGCTTCGGCAAATGTAATCAAAGATCCAAGATCAAAGAAAAAATTCTGTTAATAGCAGATAAGCTTCCAGCGAATCGCTGCTGTCTTTTTCTAAAGAGGGCAGGAGAGTAAGCGAGAGAGAAAGACAGAGAGAGAGAGAGAGAGAGAACATGAGAGGAAAGCAGAGAGAGCGAGGTGGCATTATCCTCTGAAGCCTTAATTTAAAGAAATACACTTGATCCCGGTCGTTTTGTGCTTTTTAGCAGTGTGATCAGGCGGCCCCGGTTTCCCGTCTCAGTTTCACGCAAACGCCGCCGTTCCCAGGTGCAGATTTGCTGAAGATCACTCAGCTGGTGCTAACAACATCTCAGTGCTGCGTTGCGTGAGTTGATATGTGTCTCCTGGAAGTGAAGAAATCGGGATAAGGGATTTACATCATTAGAGCGCAATTCCTTCTGTTTTCCCAGTATTGTTACATAGAGCTCTGTATTTTCAGGGATAAAAATTAGCATGACACTGCAAAGTGCGATGCATTATTTTTGTTTCATAGCAGCGAAAGTTCATGCGTATAACATGGTTTCATGGTTTACGCGTATAAATGCGCAGCAGCCCAAAGCACAATGTGTAACTTGAGGGTTGAGGAAAACCCAGAGTTCAGACTGACAGCTTTTCTAGAAGCACAGAGGTGGGACAGAATCATGATCTCAGCCCCCCCTCCCTACTCTTCCCTTTCCCAGTTAGTACTATTTTGATCCCTTCCATTCCCATTCCCTGATAACCCTGATCTTCCGAACTGTGATTCATCAGGGTTCTGTTCAGAATACCTGTATTTGTCTAAGACGTATCCCTTAATACCAAATGTCATTTTCAGGGCACATTGCTATAATTCAAAAGTGATAAAATTGACAAAATATGTACAATTAATGCTCTTTCCATGGAGTGGAGGAAAAGCCCAGTAAAATTTTAGGGTAAATGCATCATGTTAAGTGACACTGTTTAGCACCTAACTGGCTGTTGAGTTAACAGGGATGGCGATATTACTACTGCTAATATTACCGACAAAATTCCCATAGGAATCAGGAGGATACCTACCAGGCCTATAAATGAAATATCAAATTATATTTATAAATAAATAAATAAAGTTTGAAGGACAGTAGAATCTGGCATATGGCTGTGTATATATGCATATGTTTTTGTTATATCTAAGTTTAAATCAAGAGGTTTAAAGAGAGCACAATATCTAAACTAAAGGCACAATTTTGGCAATTTTTTTCTGGGATGAACAGATCTATCACTTCCACAGAAATATCTTAAAATAGGAAGATAGATGCACAAAATAATTAATGAAAAATACATTATTTGAAACAGCTCGTCCTGGACTATTCCCTGCCTTGTGACATTATAGGACGAGTGGTTTAAAAGAAGAATGAATGAGTGAATGTTGTTTGAAGGTCACTTGTTACTCCATCATTCCCCTCCAAAAAAACATTTTTGATGTATTTGTACTTCTTCATTTTCCACCCTTCAGTACCTCCTCCTATCCTCTGCCTTCCTCTGGTAATGGTTCTTTAAAAAAAAAAACTTTAAAAAAGCTCAATGAAATTCAAGTAATAAATGTATGGGGTGCAAAATGCATGTCATTGGTGCCAGAATGAATTTTGACATGCACATATCTGTCATTTGTTTTAAAATGTAATTTATTTTTACAGTGACTGTTTAACTGTTGTTTTGCTTTTGGTTTATTTTTTACGTTTCTTTTATTTAAGGATATTTTTAAGAGTCTACATTTTAAAGATAATGAAACTAGAAGCTATCTTTGCCTGAATATACCTGAATTTTTACACAGTTTAACAACACGTTGCAGTGTTTAAACAGATTATTTTATAGACAAAATCTGCTACAACAGAGGTTAGTCTCTCGGCATACAGGGCTTGCGGCTGCTGGCACCTGCCATGCGGTGATAAATAAAGCCAAATCACACCTTTTACTGTACTTTTGTCCCAGTTTCTGGTGCCCCTGGACTCCTGTGTTCAAAATTACTGGAGGTGGATTAGCTTTTTGACATAAACAGCACACAAAACTATGTTCTAACAAAACTCTGGGTTCCTGCCCAATTGGCCACATATTAGAGGTCGCCAAAAATGCATTTTCTCAAAAAAAAAATTGCCTTTTCCTTAATATGCACCTTAACCAGAAAATTGGGCTTCGTTGTTGGTTGTTTGTGTGGTAGACGCATACTGTACAGGTTTGGTCGATTTGCGTTTGCCTGTTGTTTTGTTATGCAGTGACACTAACAGCTGTCCAGGTGCACCACGAAGAGGAGGACAATGCTTTTCTGACCCTCTTGTGCCTGCTCAGATCTTTGCAAGCAGATGTTGTGCAGGGTTAGACCAATGGGAAGTAGGATATTTGCCAGGTATAGACTAATGAGGAGAAGGGTTCTTGCCAGGCTTGGAAAAGAATCCAACAGCAGGCTATGTGGAGGAATCCATGTGAACCCAGCTACAAGCTATTGCAGTGGCAGTGCTGGTTTGGCAAAAAGCTCCTTAGTTCTGCTTTCCTTGTTGCCACTGTTCTACCGTTCTGCCCTTGGACCTTTTGGCATTCACCCGGTCACTAAGAGGGTGGAGTACGTTCAGTGACACCGACGTTAATGACAGCTGTCTGTTTGGCACATCAAGGAGGTTTTGGCGGTTCTCCTGATGCTCGCTGAGATTCCTGACTGGCAAGCCATTGCCCTGGGAGATTTTTCCCATTTCCTTCAATTTCTGGGATACTTGGGCACCCGCACTGCCGGTATCTGCTAGCTGACTGGCTCATGTAGGTCGCTCGGGGAGAAGGTGCTACGCTGATCTTCCTCCCAGTCCTGGGGGCACATGGACCGTGACCCATCCACGTAGGCCGTTCTGTCCGGCTGGCAGGCAGGATTCAGCTCCAGGCCTGGTTGCTGCTTGCTCTTCCTCCTCGTCCGTGTGGGGCTCAGGTGTATTCTGGTGCACAGATTCTCTTTTCAGGATTTAAGCTGGGGATGGGGGTGGGGGTGGGTTTTGGGGAAGGGTGATGGGGGGGAAATCCCCTCCCCCGGGAGCATGTGAGGTGTGCTACTGGGTGGGCATTCTCTGCCTGTTAGGAAAGCAGATCCTCGGGTGAAGAGAGGCAGTCGTGTCCATGACTGTGAGCCCGCCCCGTGTTTCCAGCCTTCACCAGCTGACCCTCGCCGTCTGCTCCACCGGAGCTGCGTTCTCCCCCCCCCCCTGCGCCCCCCCGCACGACCTCCCCGCGGGATTTCCATTTCCGCACTCACTAACAGCATTCTGGTTCACTGTTGTTTGCTGGTATGTTACTAACCGCAAGCGTTAGCTTCTTGTCCCTCATCTTCATTAGTTTTTCGGGAAAAACAGCAGCGGCAGCGGCAGGAAACCCCCGTCTGGTCGGGTTTCGTGGCTGCTGGACGCTTCTGTGGCGATCCTCACTTTCCGTGTTAGTCTACCTTTTAAGAGAGGGAGAGAGAGAGCTTTTTTTCTGTGAGCGAGTACACTGTGATCTCTTTCTACATCTGACCTGCGAAAACCGACGTCAGCTCCACGTGAAACGATGCTGACTCCGCTTTTATTTTTTGGTACACTCACGTAACAGGATTTGAATAGTTTTATCATTGGTGGTGGGTGGTACTCAGACTTTTGGGTGCATACTTCGTTTAACGTTGACATAAAGGCCGACTATCCCAAATTCAAGTGGGTTCCAGCTAGCGCACTGATTTCAGTATTTCCAAACCTTTGCTTTTCTGACAGCATTTTATGTAATTATGAGAGATTCAGCTCTTTCCAGGCAGGGCAGTTCCAATGTGGAGCTTTGCATTCCCTGCCCTACAGGAGCTGCAAGGAAGCTTCATACCTACAGCTTCAGTTTCAACTCATATTGCATCAAAGCCACAGATTTTTAAGATGATTCTTGTATAAAACAAAATGACATAAATAATATCTCAAGCCTTACTGTACTCTGCATTTTCAGTTTGGCGGTATAGCACCCAAACCCGACACAAATCGAATTGAAACAAACGCTCTCTGGTAATCTGAATTGAAACCCCTCCACATTTAGTTTCTCTTTGACCCTTGAAAGCATTTCAACTCCGTGTCGGTATGCGATGATCCACAGTCGAGTGTCTGAATCAGCCTGATAGCCGCATTTCCCGCTGATGGATGGAAATGCTGCGTGACGCCCGAGTCAGAGACCCACTCGAGTCAGAGACCCACCCTTAACATCATGGCTGTCGGCGATCGCGCTGCTTCGCTCTCCGTGCCACAAAGAGCTCGCCTCACCCAAAAAGAAAGACGCTAAACTGTTGCAGGCTTGCAGTAACTTTTCCTTCAAGCATCAAGCTTCCATACTCCACACTACACTACGCAGACACTCACCCAACCGTACGCACTGAAACCATGGCAACAGCTGTCCGCTTCTATGGGCCTGTGGTGCCTTTCCTATAGGTGCTTTCCTTCCTTTCTAAGACAGCCAATTCAGCAAACAACAATGCCAGTGTTTCTGTTTTATTTTTTTAATTATTATTTTATGTCTTTCTTTCTGTTTCACGTGACAGTGCAGTAGCTGATAATTGTACATAAACGTGTAATGTCGATTTGGACAATATTGTCATATCCTGGATGTGTGTTATCAAAGCTATGAAATTAGTCCTTTTCTGAGGTCCTGCTTTGACTCTAAGTTCAGCTCTTTGTTTCTGCAGTTCTAGACACTGTTATCCTGATGACAGAATTTTTTTGTGTAAAAAGTAAGGCAATACTGGACATCTGTGGGTAAAACTAAATGATCTCTTCTGCATTCAGTTTCATTTAACAATACCCCATAATGTTAGTTAGTTAGGTAGCTAGTTAGTTAGTTAAAGTTAGACTTGATTTTGTCTTTTTTTTTTCAAATGTTATACATGAATCAGTTTTTAGGTCATTGTGTGATATATTTATTAGCTTGGTTGAAATTAATATGATTGATTTCTCTCATTATGCTTTATAGCCTTACGCACATGGCTTATGTCCAGTAAGACAAAATGTATTTAGTGCCAACATCTAGATCTTTATCCTGACGCTGCTCACACTGTAAACTAAACATAACCGATAAAGACAAACATGAGGCATCAGGTGATGTGAGTATTTGACAAATGTGCTGTTTGTCTCCAGTCATGTTGTTTAATTCTGCCGAATGTGTGAATTTAACCCGGTGGCACGCAGTTCCACGCGGTTCCAAACTGCTGTTGTGACTTTGTCAGCTGGCGTCATGCATTCTCACAGCATGACACCGAAAAGCATGTTTCCTGCCCATCATAGCATGTAATGTGCATGGTTCACCTGGTACCCCAGCCTCTTTCAGCAGTCCTGGGGAGTATGCATACCCATCAATTTTTCCCTCAGATGATCTGTTATATCTGTACTTTTCTTCACTGGTAACCCCTTCTGAATTTGAGCCAAACTTTGCGGGAAGATGTTTTTCTTTTAAACCACACACAAACCCAAACACTGGTGCTCACAAACACACCCAAAGGTGCTACCACGAAGTGAACTGTGTTCGACCACGTTGTAACTTCGTCCCGTGTGGTTACATCGTTGTCAAAGGGTGTGCCTCAAAGCCAATCCAGACTGCCCTTCGCTCTGGAATGACTAGCGCCCCCTTCTGCTCAGATCAGTTTACAGCAGAACCCACTTTGTGGAAAAGGTGCCCCTTTTTTCAAAAATTTTCAACTACAACGTTCAAATGGCCATGTTTTGTTGTTATTTACATATATGTGAAATTTTCTTTTTTGTAAAACTTTATAAAACAACAAATTCATGACATAGTGTACAAGATTATATACTTTCTACATAACTTGTCCTTGTTTAAGTTTCATTGCTGTAAATTTGAGTAATATGTTTAAAGAATGTTTTTTTATGTTTTTTTTTTTTCAATTTTTATTATTGCTGTACCTGAGCAATTGATGTCCATGAATAAGTTTTGTGTTCCATTTTGATATGTTTGTGAAATTCTTCAAAAGCTGTAACTGTAAATTACATTATGCATCTATGTGGGGAATTTAACAAAGTCAGCAAAGTTACCTGGCCACTGGCTAAATGGTTTAAAAATGTTTTTGACATTCAATGTAATGTCTCAATTGTTTCAAACCCTCCGTAGGCTCCCTCATTTAACAAAATGATGTCCAGTATTGTTATTTGGGATCAAACACACAAGGTGCTATAGCTCTTCTACACATTTTGAATTTTAGGTTAAATTTAGAAACTCATGCAGAAAACTTTATGTAAAGCCTTATTGTAGATCAGTGTAACAGACTGTTCACCCCAAAAAGTCATTTAATTGTAGTAAGCATACTAAGTGAAATCAACGCTACAATGAAAATCCACCCTACATTTTTTTGTACTCCGCATTAATTTGTTTCATTCTACATTCACAGTTTTTACATATATACATGTGTATATACTAAAGTTTGTAATGTACACTGATATTATAATGATAAATGATATTCTCAGAATAAAAATGAACTTATTAGTTATATAATAACATTTAGGCCTTTGCTATTTAGCTAAAAGTAATTTGTAAGTCAGTGGTCTCTGTAATTAATGGGAAGTGCTCACTGCTGATATTTTTTATGTTTTAATGAGTTAGGTGCTTTTTACTTTTGTTTAGCTAATAAACAAGGCTGAGCAAAGCTCTGACCTCCACTGTCTTAAGTATGGAGGGCAGAACGTGAAGGCCTGGTCTTATAGAGTTGGTAGAAGAGTATCACGATCTCTGCTGCGTTCGGATGGAGAATGGGTCCATCAAACAGTCCCAGCTGCTGATGGACACTTTAGGTCCAGACTCTGTTTTGACAGATTTTGGTTAAATAAACATGGCCTAAAGGTTATTTTTAAGCGTGGCTTTTAAATGGCACCCAGTGTGGTGTCTCTCTGCAAGGCTAATGATGTCTTTAAAACAAATGTGTTTTTTGCACTGCAAAGTTAAAGAATACGCTTCTATTGTCTGTTATTATTTTATCATTGTTATTATTTCTTTTTGTATCCATTAAAAACCTAGGGGTCATCTTCATTAACCCTTGTTACCTCAAGAAATTGCAGAATACTCAGAGAAAGTATACGCAAAATAGAAAGATTCATTGGGGTAACAAACAAATACAAAACAGTTATTTCAACTACAGGTGCTCTACTCTCTTTTGACAGTCAAACTAGGAAAGTTTAAGAATAACCAAATAGTTTTTAAAAAGTGCATGAAAACAATATTTTGGCTTTCAGAAAAAGAATTTTAACATAAGCATGTGCATATTGATATATATGCTTGCTGCCATTCGAAAGGTAGCACTAGGACTGAAGCTACTTTTGAAGGTTCGCATTAGCTATTAAAGGCTTTGTGTAAACACAAATGACTAATGCACATCCTCACCTTGATGCAAAGCCACAATCCAAAACTATGCAACCCCTTAGTCTATTAATCAGTGACTAGAACAATGCTACAGAACCTTTATTGTTACAGTATTTGTGCAATGACTTTCAACGTTAGTTCAAGGTGAGAGTGCTAGTCAAATTTAAATGAAGTGAAATCTGGGAACATTAACACAAATCAGCAAACAGCAAAACAAACACCAAAATAAATACTGTAAAGACAAACAAACAAACAATGTCATTTTGAAGTTCCAGTGCATCTTGGTAGTTTATGACGTCTTTCCTCCTCTAACTATAAATAATTTATTTGGTTACACTAATGCACCAAGATCTAGAACTTTGTTTTTGCTGGTGTGTGTGTTTTGTTTGTTTTTTTTTTGACCAAACAAAAACAAAGGGGGAAGACAGGAAATACTGTTTAATGAATGCCGAAAGAGCATTTAGAACTGCCTATTTGTGTAATTTATATTGATAATTACAAGAATTGAAGGAAACAAATGCAGTTTCTGAATTCAAAGTGACAACCGATACAGTATATTACTTATACTGTCTTTTTTGAGGTATTTGTTGCTGTTATTAGTGTGAAGTTGTGATTATTATGTAATATAAAAACTCTAGGCAAAGCAGACTTGGTTCAACATCCTCCGGTACACAACATCAGCTCCACTGTGGCAGCGACCTGCCAGAAGTGCCATGTATGGCCCATGGTCCACATGTGGTGTTGTTCGGGGTAAACCCATCTTCTCCCACGTCAGCGTTCTGTCCCACGGAAGACAGGCACTGGCCATATGTGAGAGCCTTCCACAGCATGCGTTTGTAAAATATAAAATTCCTTCTTCAGATTGCCATTTGATGTCGATGATGACGCACATGTCTGTGAAAGGCAAATACGAATGCGAGGAGGGACTTAAATCCCAGCCTGAAGCAGTGAGTTTAATGAACCAGCAATAACTAAATTTACAGTTTCCTGTGTGGATAATTTATAGCATCCAAAAAACTAGGCCATTATGCTGGCTAAAAGCCTCAGCTTTTAAAATGGCAATATAATAAGTTTTTTGGTGTAATGTTGGTCCTTTCCCCCTCCAGTTCAGTTTGGGGGCTACTCCTCCTTTTACAAATGCACTGTTGGGGATAATCGTGAGAGGGTCACTGCCACGTGGGGCTGGTGTCGAGGCAATCCGTAAAAAGCTTTGTTTTTTATACAAGTGGGTATGCGACAGCTGATTTATTCACAAAATAACACAAGTTTATGAACCAACAAAAAAGAACCTTTGGTCACTTTGTGAAGTCTGAACAGCAGGCCGAAAACAATGGACAGGCACTCAGTGCCTCAGGATTTACTTTTACGTGCTTCATCAGACGCTCTGTTGGTCTTGTGGTGGGCATACGAGGTGATAGGAAGGATTGTCTGTCCGTAAGTTCATTTTACCTCCGCTTGTGATGTCAGCGCATTGGCTGATTTCCTGCAGTTGGACGTGAACAGAAACAGCTGTTCTTCCACCCGGAACTGCTTTAGCGTCCATGCATGCTGTGAGAAATGAACACTGCGTATGGCATCAAATCCAGATGTTAGGAAGTCAGGTATGGGGGGGGGGGGTGCACACCATGCTTCACATCCCCACCCCCTCCCTTCACCTCACTAGTAATCTTTTCCTACCTCATTTTCATAATTTTATTATATTTTTTTTGTTCTTATCATATATGAAATTTGTATGAATGTTGTCATAAGGTAAACTGACATTTTGCTGTATGCATTTTTTTTTACTGAACTCTATTTTCTTTAGAAATTTACCTCATATTTGCATTTTATTAAAGAAATTTGCATAATCCTCCTGCAGATATTTGCCACTGTAAAACTTTAAATAATTACCAGCCAATAGCTCTCCTGAGCCTGCAGTAACCTTTCACTTACACGTTTATATTTCAGCAATTAATTTCCCCTTCTTACCTAATATATTTTGGCCTTTTTTTCCTGTTTGACTTTTGTGTGTAGTTCATGAGACATGAGATCACAGATCAGCAGATCACAGAATCACTTGGTCTGTATAGTATTTTGGGATCTGTGTTTCTAAATGATGGTTATGATGCCTATGCATAGGCATAGCAAACAACTGATACATGGGATTAAAGACAAAATTCTTACTGCTCTGCAAAATACTAATGCTAATTTGTATTAGCGTCATAGGGTTTTTTAAGTTATCTTGTATTTTAAAGGTGAACTCCAAACATCTGATGGTTTAATGTCATGTAATGGATCTTCAGTGTTTGCATTTTTACTCATTCATCTTAATAGGTAATCCTCTAACGATAAGAGAATCATTAATATGCACAACTGATTGGCCCCTGAGTCAATGTATGAAACATTTATAGAATTTGAAAGCAAAGATATTTAACTTTTAAAGAGATCTGAATTCAAATAATTAATTTAAGGGAATTGTTCTTGTTTACAAAGCAAGATATACGGTAATGGAAGAACTAAGGAGTAAACCCAACAGTCCAGAAATATGAAGTTAAAGAGCATTGATAACATCTGACTGGGGTTGGTGACCCCAGCAGGTCTTTTCATGTTACTCATGTGATTCAGGACACGTGTTGAAAAATGCAGATGAAAACACAGATTAAAAGAAATCTGAATTTTCTTCATGTATATGAAAAGCACAATTTATTTGATTTAAAAATAAGCACATCAACTGCAATTGTGAACTGGCATGTTCCTTATAATGTAGAGATGACTTAATAAAGAGAAAAGATGTGTATAGCTTGGACGATTCATATCCACTCCAAAAACGTATTCTCGGGTTCCTTATATTAATAAACATTGTTCGGATGCTGTTAACATTTTTCACCTTATTTTAACTGTCACCACAATTCTAAAATTATGGATTTGAGTTGAATGTTTAATACATTTCATTGTATACTAATTTCTTCCAGTTGCATGCATGAGGTAAATTGTTAGTAGATATTTAGCATATTTAATGTATAAGTTATTTATGTTTACCGGGCCTTATTTAAGTTATTTTACACAGTCGTCTTACTATTCTATAGTACAAGTTCAAATCTTGCTGGTATGGATTCGACTGTGTCAAAATTGGAGTCATTTACGCATTTATACTGCAGGAGACCACAAACTGGTGCTACGCAATTTGCAATTGTGTGTTTTAACCTCATATAGTATATAGACAGCTTATGAATAAAGTATATATATTACATGAAGTACAGAGATACAGACTAATCGGGATCATGTTAGTCAGCTAAACTTTGCTTATTGCAATGGACCAATTTTAGTATTATTTCCTGGACGTCATGCTTGATACGTTATTGCTATCTGCTTTACTGTGCTCATGGTCACACTGCTTCTGTGAGCCATGAAACATTTTCCATCACATGAGCAGCAGCATGATGTAGCTTCTTAATCATTCTGCTAGCTGATGGCGTCAGACAGACTCACTCCTGTTTGACACAGGAAGTTAGATCGAATGGGCACTTGTCAGTAATGTACCAGGTTAATCTCCTGTAGGTCAGTGCTGTGTCCTGTCTGTTGGGTCACCAGCAGAAATTGCTAGTATTGTACTTCTGTCTTAGTGTTATAAATGTTAATAAAACATTTGGGACAGGCATTAATCAGAAATGAGGATGTAGGTGGAAGTTAGTAGTGACTAATTGGCATAAGTCGTACTTGAAAATAGTTCTTATACAAGTTGACTAGTGATCGGTATTGATCTGTACTGGTCATGTATGTATGTATGTATGTATATACAGTGTAGTCTGCAATATCTATATTTGTACTTTATTTAATATGTTTTGAACTGGTCTGTAGAAGGAAGGATTTTCATGTCAGGGAGGACCATAGTATCCAAGAATTGACCCTTTTGATTTCACCTGGAGCACACTGCATTTTTAGATATAAGCAACATTTCTGAATCTCTTTTTCAGGAAGTAAGAGTAATGTGAAAACTCCATCCTTTTTCCACAATGAACCATTTGTGATGTATGAAGACTGGGCTATACTGTAGTCTAATAGACGACATTATGGTTAGAGGCTGTGGAGGCTTTAATGCGAAGCCGACATATCACACAAATATATCATTCGGCATGTTTTAAAAATATATTTGTAGATGTTGCGTCTTAAGGACTAAAAGGGCTATTTAAAGGCTGTTCAGAGTATGTCACAAAATCTTAGCAGCTGTGATTGTTTTCGAAGGCATTGGCTTCAGTTGAGCTTAAGGTTATACCACACACAAAGATTCCGGAATTATTGTATTATTGTAGCAGTAATAATAGCAGTAACACCCCCCAACAAGGACATGGTCTTGTGTTTTTGGGTTGTTCTTTGAGATCCATAACCTTTTTATTTCTAAGAACATCAGCGGGGATAGCTGTGACTAAGAGCTAATATTTTCATTAGTGACTTTCTTTTATTTGTGAACATGTGAATAGATAAAAGTGCATAATTTTTTATTGCAACAAAAAATAATAATAGTGAGACCATTTGTCTCTAAATGTCTCTAAATGTTAGTTTTATTTGAAGCAATTTTGCTGAGTTATTTTTATTCTTTCACATTTTAATTAACGTGAGTTGCCATGAATATTACAACAGTTTTATACACTGTGTGTGTGAACTTTATATGTCTGCCATAACATGTCTTCATGCTGATTTTATACCATAATTATTTAAGCTTCTTTAATTAATTTAAGGCCAAACTCATTCAGTTTTGTAATGAGGACCACCAGATTACTAATAATTTCTAATCATTATTTTTGGGCCTTGCTGTGAATTGAATATGTTTTTAATGCATCTAAGTCAGTAGTTTCTCAAACTGGTCCTCAGGGATCCCCATGAAGTCCACCATTTTGCTCCCTCATAGATCCCTGCCAGACAGTCCACGTTTTAACTCTGGGAGCTAGGAGAGAGCAAAAATGTTGACTGTCTGGGGGTGCCCAAGCACCGGGTTGCGATACACTGATCTAAGCACTCTACTCCTGCTTTATCTGGACTTTGCAAAGCTCACCAAAACTGTTATTCTTTTAAGTCGGTGGAACATTTTCTTTTTAGAATACAATGTAGTGTACTTAGTATGGTGTACTGTCATCAACAACTCCCATCTACCATTTTTAATTTTTTTTATTTGCTTTAAAACTTCATAATGTTCAGCACATTGTGAAACATAAAAACAATTAAAGATGACCGAGTTTCTTACATCTTGAATTTACTTTTTTCCCTGTTCTGAGTGGTCGAGCAATGCATATACAAACTGGGTTAAAAATGATTGATTAGCCCCTAAGATGTATTTACTTAAGTGCTAAACAAAGAAATTATATAATATAATACCAGATTTTATTTTGTGTTTTTATACTACATTTATACCCTATCGTGTTTGCTGTCTTGATGTTCTTCGATTAAAGGGAAAAAGAGAGTATATACATATATATGTGAAGATAGTAATTCATTGTAAAGCTACATTTTGGCCATTTTTAGTATATACTGTGACTGGAAACCATTTTCAATCTTTTTTTAGGGGGTGTTTACAATTCATGGTGTTTTCCTTTGTTTTATTATCTTTCATTTGCATTGACCTGTGCATTCTGTTGCTGGTTGATTTTAATTATATTAATAATTATAATCAAAGCAAACAAAGAATAATAATGTTTTCTAGGACTGTGTAATGCTGTGTTGTCCAGATTCTGTATAAAATCAAAAATATATATATGATATATCCAATATCTAACAGTGAAATGGCGACTTAGTCTTCTGATGTAATTAACGAAATGCATACTGTTAGTGTTTTGGAAACACATAAAAAAACCTATAAAATTACCAAAAAAATATCTCGTAAGATGTTTGTGAACTCCTGCATGGTTAAGATGTACTTCGTGCATTGAGATTTGTTATTGAGAATTGAGCTACGCGGTTAAAGGGATTTAAACATTTGCTTTCATTATTTCCTTCTGTCTCCGCGCGTGTTCGGAAAGTCCGCGAGCAGAACGCGCTCTTCATCTTTTCACCGCAACGTCATCCAAGGTTTCGCTCTGTATTACAATTAGGCTCAGAAATGAAACATCTTCCTTTATTTTTACTTAACAATGCTAAGTGCGCTGTATTATATGTATTTTACATTTATGCAATATAAATTGTTATCAGACACGTGCAGTGGGGTGGGGTAGGGGTGGAGTGCCCCTTTGAAATTGTCCCCAATTTTGATTGATGATAATCGGTGTTCACCTAAAATATGTCGAGGGGGACCCCTCCCCTCGGTTGGAAAAATGTAATAAGCTGTTTCAAATCACAGTTAACACCTAAACCAAATTTGAAAATCAAAAGGTGAAACTGGACCAATAATAGTAATATAAAAATTTGCTTTCATTTTCATACAATTTTTACATTTACAGTTAGCCTAATTCAAATTGGTTCCCTTGTAAAAACGAGGGGAAAAAAATAAATTAAAACACGGCTTACAAGTTTGTCTTGTAAGTTTGTCAATACTATACAAGTGTCATTTTATTATTTGAATGAAGACGTTTATTAGTTATGCGGCTTTCAAGAAATGTGCCATTTTACTAAATTTTCACGTTGTTTGCCACATATAACTTTTCCTTTTATGTGCATATTATTCAATGTTTTACCACGTTTTGCTATTTTGGACAATTATAATAATTTTGACCATCTGAGGCTGTCTTCCCTTGGGACAATAATGAATGTATCTAATGCACAAGAACATACACAGGTTGACTGGTTGGAATATAATGCTGTTATTTTTTGTTTTAAAATTTGCTTCTGCAATACTAAAAAAAAAAAACAAAACATATCACCGCCTGCCAATTCATGTAATGTGATTTCATGGCCGAATGATTTACAAAGATACAATTATTGTATAATTTTGTACTTTGGTTCCCTTTGAGTACTGCTTGAACTATGATTACAACATCAGAGATTTTAGGTAATGTAATCAATTTATTTAACCTGTATGAACTCAGACCATCTGGATAAAAAAGTACAATTACACATGAATCAGAAACATTTATTTCGATTTTGTATCTTTCCATTTTAATACATTATAATGTTGTGACTGAAATGAAGAATATAAACTATTCATTTTTATTAACGTCTTTGTCTTGTGTAATTTTTTACAAATAACGTTCAGTAAACAAATTGATTCGATTCATTCACATAATACTCAATAATTTATATCATATTAAATACTACCTCTAAACACACTGTCAAAGACGTTGTCCTTTCTCATTCATTCACCATCTTAGTAAATTTTAAAATAAATTATGCTATGTGAGAACATAACAAGATGTAAGCTATCGCATTGATATAATAACCGAAGAATCCGATTGGTAAAGAAAGTAACAAAGGAGGTCCCACTGCAGTGTTTAAAATGTTAAGGCGTGTAACAATTTAATGATATCGCCAATATTTCTTGTGCGTGTAATTTGCCCAGGTATGCGTCGAATACCTAGGCTGTGTATGATGTCAGTGTGTCTATACCAGAAATAATTCGCTGCAAAAATATAAACACTACCCACTGCTGCTGTATTGCTGCTCCACCTCATAATGCAAAGCAAGCGCAGAAAAGCTCCCTCACTCTCACACATCAGATCTCCTTCGCTTTTATTTAATTGCCATCTGGTGGCACCGCAGATGACGCAGCCTCGCTGGAGGACAAGACGCTCGGCTCGCAGATCAGAAAAAACAGGGGCGCATCTCCTTAAGATATAAAAACATCTATAAGCACTGCGAACGGCCACATCTGGGTGCTTTTTAAAATGATGTGGCATGCACGGAGGAGGATTGCGGCTTGGGTAAGACCTTCCTCCCCCCGCCAGCTGACTGTCCCCCCTCCAACGCCGCGCCGCGCGGCATTCTGGGAAAAACCGCTCTACGCCCAAAATGGCGGCAGGGTTGAAAAGTTGGTGATGTTTCATTCCAGTTATCAAACCTCCTATTTTTAATATACTACATCCTGTGTGTTTTACTATTAAGAAAGTCCCTCGTTTTTAGGGTAGAGGGGGAAGCTGTGCTCCGTCGGACGTGCGAGTGGCGGCATCGGTGAACCGTAAGTTTTGTGTCACCCAGCAAAGTTAGCGAGCCCGGGACCTCGTCGCCCGGTTACTTTTGCATGGAAAGTGCTTACGGAGGCTTTTGCCGCGGCGACCATGCCGGTCGGACTTTGGGCACCTCACACGCTAAAATGACGGCAAGGAGAATCTGCAGATAGAGATGGAGGATGACGGCAAAAAGGCAAAAAAGGTAACTTTCCCGGAGCGGCAGTCGGGGTTGGCCGTCACGCTCCCCGGGCACCGTACCGGGATGTACCGCCCGGTCCTGTTCGCGAGTGCTCCTATGTGAGAAAACTAACAGCTCGATATGTTGTTATGCCAGCCTCCACGGCTGTCTGCTTTGCAGGCGGCGTCATCATAACCGGAAATCCCGACGTGTGACGTCATGCGGTGGTTACGTGGCGTCATTCGGTCGCTACGAGACGCCAGTGACTGACGAAATGGTTTAAATGTTACATTCTTATGCCACAAAAACACGAGAGGGAACAGCTGCATGGAGGGACAAACACCTATGCAATACAGAACAAATTGCAGTGCAATAAGAGACAAAACAGTGCAAGACAAAGGGGAATAGACGTAATAAAACATGAATTATTTTGGGGCACACGTGTTTTTCTTTATTTGATTGCTGTGGGGCACGTGTGTTTGGATTTAGCACCATGTCTGAGTGACACTCTCTATTTACGATGCTGTTAACCAGCCTGATAAATGTATTAGTTCCTCCCTACAAAACACATGTTGTAATTTTCATGTAATTTTTATGAACATGTAGCCATATCGTTGTGAAACTGTAGGATTAACAGTGTAACTTTCTGGAACTAGTAAGAAGATTTGTCATGATGAAGTTGACAATCATAAGTAAATGACACAATGTCCCTTTTCTTCTAAACGACTGCCTGTTTGATATTGTGAGTTTTATTAGTTGAGTCTATTAATCTTATTAATTACATTAACTGCTTTTGTGGTATTTTGGAGACGGAATACTTGTCATGTTTAGTTACACCACGTCATGTCTCAAAATAATTAGAATCACTGGTGTCACTAAGGAAAAAAAATGTATTTTATGTATATAACATTTTAATATCTATAGTTATTTAGTGCATTCTATTGCATCCCCAAGCAGGAAATGATTTCTAGGTAAACATGATTTTCAGATTGTGTTTTATTCTGCAAGTTAGCCTATTATATAGTATTTGATGTGTGTGTATGTGTGTATAATGGAAATGATTATGATTTTTTTTATCACATTCCTTTACTTGTGGTTTGTTATACTCATTTGCTATTTTATGTATATAGTATTATATAACAAAGCAGCAAACTAGTGTAAGAAACCACAAGTAAATGACGGAGGTTTTGTTTAAAGAAAAACATGATTATTTCTATTCCAGTGTCATATTTCTTAACCAGACACACACATACACGCACACACTCTTCCATTTCTGTATTTTCCCAGTGTATTCACACGAGAGAATGCAGGGCAGGGCATGTAAACGTTAGACAGGATGTGACTCCCTCCTATCAGCCCAGACCAGCAGTGCGGAGGAGCACTTCATTGGAAATACTGGTCTGCTTTTTCAGGCTGAGGCTTTCCTTGGCCCAACCTGAGTGACCTGCAGGTCCCTTCATGGTTATCTGTGAAAATGGCCCACGGCTGCTTTCCACCTTTAGCAAAATGTCTGCTCTGGTTTCACTCTCCAATCCGTTTTGCTGAACTATCTATAATCTAGAATGGTTTTTGGATACTTTTTTGCTTTTGTTTGGCATTTCCTCGTTGCATTTCGACAATACTTTGTGTAGAGTGCTTTTCCCACAATGGTAAGTAGGGATAGATCTTGTCATGGCTCATAAATATTTAACCAAAATCCTAATATCTCTCCAAAATATGGAAAAACAAAACAAGCTACCTGCAGAATTATCCTGGTTCTAGGCTGTTGCTTTCTAAGTTGAGTTTGATTACAGTAGATGGCAGCACTAAACAGTACATTTGTTCACAAACTGATTATTTAAAAACACAATTCACTGCTTGATCATATTTGGCTAGTCATTGCTATTCTGTTTTTGGGAATCTTTAAATAGAGGCAGATAAGATGTCAGACCCATTCTTCCACTGTCACAAAGGCCCACATTTCAGCTGCTCATTTACTTAAGCCAGTGTTAATTGTTCTTTTGCTTAAATTTGGTCCAGTTTTGCTTTTAATGACCAAGTGAATTAGGTAGCCACATTGATCATTTTTAGTTTGTTTGGTTTTTAGAATGGGAAATCTCTTTGACTCACTTGACACAGGGGACCCAGCTAACTTAACATTTCGACGGATTCTTACACTGGACAGTCCACATGTATCTTTTTTTTTGTCAGTCCAATAATACCAAGCGATAACGTAAAAATACAACTTAAAAGCTTACAGATAGTTAGTGATTGATTAATGATTAATGTAACTAACTGGAAGTTAGGTGAGCCAGTGATTGACAGTAAGCTGTAATTCTGTCCACCATGTATTTTGAAGCCTTGTGTTCTATTATTTTATTTACTAGCATTTGTGAAAGATAGAACCTGAATATATTACATTCACCTATGTGTCATACATGAAATATAAATGCACCTTGAATTTGGATGCTGTTCCAAGGTTGATTGTTTCATATGATCACACAAGGTCATGCTAAAGGAACAAGATGGTACAGATACATATTTGGTGTTTTCTTTTTGGGGCTAGCACTCAGCCCTTGTGCCATTAAGATTTTTGATTTTTTGGTTCGATTCCCGTATGGGATTTTGTCTGCAGTGCTTAAATGTCTAAAAATTGTAAAACCTAAACATTGTTTCTCTTTAATATTCATTTGAGCCACATCAATCACTTCCAGTAATGGTGTTTGTAAGATCACGAAAGTGAAAAGTTGTGTGTTGGTGTGAGCAGCAAGTGTATTGACAGGAAGTGGTGGTGGTTCTGCTTCCTGTTCATCTGCTCCGCCACTGCTCTACTCCTCTCCTGAGCATAGAGACGTTTCTTATTGCTCAGGCATGTAGAGGTAGGCGAAAGCTGTGCTCATGCTCAGTTGGCTAGGCAGTGGCATGGGATAGCCATCATCTCCTGAATATTTCAAGACGGGCTTGAAGTTTCATGGAGAGCGAGGTAGGGCGCGCTGCTGTGGGGGGCTGGCCAACCTTTTGCGTTTCTTTGGCTTTTAGCGTCATGCATTCTTCTGTCTGAAAGTTCATGCAAAGCTCATTTTTATACCGTGCACGTGGTCAGAGGCACTTTTGAACTGAAGGAAAGCAAAAACGTAATTCAAATGGCTGACAGATTCAGTTGAAAGAGAAAGGGAAGTGTGAGTTCGGTTCTAAGAGGCCATCAGGTCTACACAACGCTCACCCGTAAAGATTGGAAATGAACTTTGCTGTATTTTATTTTATCAAAAGTGAAATAAGGGTGCGAAGGGTGGTTGAGCATACAGTAACATTTGCCATATCAACTTGTTGGTGGAGATCAGCACATTGCGTTCAGGCAAAGAGCAAGCAGGCCTAGCACTTTAATCCTTTAAAGTAGGAGTTTCCTACCCTTTAATGTCCATGGAATGGTTTACGTCATGCAAATATTTCATGACCTGGGAGAACTTTTCACTCCGTGGGGAGCTACCAATGGATTGATTAGTCATTGATTTCACGAGTTTAACCGTTTCCATTTTTTTCAGATGGTTTGAAAATGTATACTTTCTTTTTAGAAATTAACTAACCCCTCCTCCAAAACCCCAGCTTTCTGCAGCGAAAAATGGCTGCGGGCTGGAACCCGTACTTTAAAGAGCTTTAATCTCTTTGATTTGGACTCTCGATTGACTGAGTACAAGGCAAGATCTGTTATCAGGCTGTAAATTAGTCTGATTTATGCTTGCGTTTGGGTTTTTTGTTTATTTTTTTGAGGTGCCCCGTGAAACAATTCGCAACAAGTATTTTTGCCTCTGTTGCTCTTGCAGTCTTGGTCACACCCAGCTCCCACCTTTCCTCTTCAGGTCTGCTTGTAGTTTCCTGTTATGAGTCATCTACTTTTCTGGGCAGATGACCACTTAAAAAGGAAGCAGATGCAATATGTGATATGTGGCATCATTCTGCTTCAATAGCCAAAGGCAGTGTTTCCCAATCCGGTCCTCGGAGCCCCTCAGACAGTTCATGGTTTTGCTGGGAGGGAGAAAAATCATGGACCATCTGAGTCTCTGAGGGCCGGGTGGGGAAACACTGGCCAAAGGAATTCCTGTAGGTTACGCTTGTGCGTGGCGATTAAGTGAGGGCCTTCCGGGAGTCGTTCATGAGCCCCTGCGTGTCATCTTTCGTCTCTCTCAGCCTGGTATTGCGTCTCCATTCAAGCGCGTCTTCCTGAAGGGAGAGAAGGGGAGGGACAAGAAGGCCCAGGAAAAGGCGACGGAGCGTCGGGCCCTGCACACAGTCTCCCTGTCCCAGCCCGATCACCGCGTCGACCCTGAGGTCCTGCTCAATGACTACATTGAGAAGGAAGTCAAGGTCAGGAAGCTGCCAATGTTCACTAGATATGTATCCAAAGATGCCATCTCACTACTTTTGAAATTCATGCCCAAGTAATTTCACGGTGTGCATTGTAAAGAAATCAACATAATTATTGTGTTTGTTGTGTTTTTAAAGTATTTAGGGCAGCTAACATCAGTTCCGGGGTACCTAAATCCTTCCAGTCGGACAGAAGTTTTGCATTTGATTGATAATGCCAGGGTAAGAGTCTCTCCTTTGGAATTTTACCAGCATGAGGAACGAAAATACTTCTGTAATGTAATGGCATAGTTAACAACAGTGTGCCAGCTAAGATGATCAAGATTCAGGATCCAGCTGTTTGCTTCAAACTTAGGCTCCCCAGCCCCCCTTCAGGGAACAGCCGAAAGATTTTGAACTCTTTGAATTACTTCATTTGCTTTGGAAACTGCAGCCAGACTCTAATAAATCTGCTTGAACACATCCCTGGTGATGTGCAAGGATCCGGCTGACAGACCGTTTCCCTCCGCTGTCCATAGAAGATGCACCTGCTCTCAGGTCAGCTGACAGCTGAGCAGGATGCGCTGGTCAGCCTCTCAGCCTACAACGTGAAGCTGGTGTGGCGTGATGGCGAGGACCTCATCGCGCGGGTGCCTATCCACGATATTGCCGCCGTGTCCTACATCCGTGACGACTCGCTGCACCTTATAATACTTAAGACAGGTATGGGAAGACAAAATCAAACCCACTCATCTTTGGAATTTGGCAACATGGAAGAGTACTTGGGGGCCTTTAGCTCAGTCCATGTTTGTTTTACACGCTTTCTTATTTCAGTTAGCGTTCTTATTTCCTTATTGGTGAGCCAGTAATTGACAATGCTGGGTAATCCCACCCACTGTAGTTTTTCTCTTCTTCCATTGGTACCCAAATGTGATATTTTCAAATAGTGCTCAGCACATCATTTCATGCATGCTAGCATACATGCACGAGGCATGCAGGCTGCGTGTTCTGCCCTCAGACCCAGCCCAGCTTGAGACGTCTGCCCTGTGCCCTTCAGCCCAGGAACCTGGAGGCTCCCCTTGCCCAAGCACCTGCCCGGACGCGTCCAAGACCCAGACCCTGAGCTCGCTGCCCGAGAGTGGCCCCATGTTGGTGGACGTGTGCAGCCTGCTGGTGCTCGCTGTGGAGAACAAAGTATGGCTATCAGGACCCCTAGCCCAATAGCGCAGTGATCCCGAGGCGGCCGCGATAGTGCCTGATTTCTGACCGTGCTCATGTTCCCCATAGGCTGCCGCGGAGGAGCTGTGTTTGCTTCTCAGCCAGGTCTTCCAGATAGTTTACACAGAATCCACCATCGACTTTTTAGACAGAGCGATATTCGATGGGGCCTCGACGCCCACCAGACATCTGTCATTGTACAGCGGTAAGTACTTTTCCTTGTTGATATACATTCTTTATGATAATATATATGGGACCCTTTATAGGATATGTGCTAATGAATACATACATTAATATCAACACTGCTTGTT
>JABFEA020000042.1:15054147-15065795 GCA_019775915.2 Cyphomyrus plagiostoma
GTTTCCTACGGGATGGTAAAGGTATTCCAATTATGATGTTATACACATAAATTGTCACGTCACAGGAGGACCATCCGCAGGCCTAGGTAAAATTTTTTTATTCAAATGATAATAGCTTTTTTATGTAGCACCTTTTTGTACATCTGAATGCAGCTCAAAGTGCTTTTTACAGAGTGCAAATAAAAAAATAATAAAAGCAAAAAGAATAAAAAATAAAATGAAAGAATCAAGTTAATAATAAAATATTAGGAAATCATGTTAAGTTATGGAAATAAACAAACATGACTTTAATGCAGCGAAAACTATCTAAAAGCCAGGATAATAAAGTATGTTTTAATCTGCTTTTTAAAAATACTAACAGAAGAGGCCTGACAATTTATTCTGTGAAAACGTAACAAGCTTCGCAATGTTAAATCTTGAAGAGGAACGATCATGTCTTCTCTCTAGTATGACGTGGCGATATGTGCGGCTCATTCAAGAGAAATTTAACAAAAATGAGTGAGGAGGAAAAAAAGAGAAGAGAAACTGGTCACATTCATCTTCCACCATATGGCCGTATTTTGGATTCCTTAGAGACGATATTTAGCAAAAACAAAACAGTAGTCAGTACCACTTTCTGCCTGTTGGCACAACTCGTGGCAACACCATCTTGTTTGACAAAATCTTTTGGTAGATAATAAGCTTATAATAATAATTCTTATTTTGGTTACATTTTTTGTTTTATAAACACCACAATATTTATCAGAAAAATTTCAAATGTCACAATATGATTTCTTTTTCCCAAGTTCATTCAGCCCTTCAAGTTGAGTCCTAGGTTATAGGGTTCTATGTGTTTAATTCACAGATGACTCCTCAAGCAAAGTAGATGTGAAGGAACCCTACGACACTGAAGAATTGTAAGTCTTGAGAAGCTTTAATTCTAATTTTAGGTTGTCATTCTCAGGCCTGGGAGAGTTACATTCAATGGAAACAAACAATGGGAAGCAGGTTTAACCAGTCAGAAGATTTGTCACGATGAAGTTGACAATCATAAGTAAATAGTACAATGTCCTTTTTTCTTAAACAACTGCCATTTTTCATCAGCTACTCACTAATCCTTTCTCTTGCTAACTTTCTCACTCATCATGTGGACCCATGGGGACAAGGATTGCAATGCGGTGTCAGGCAGTGGCTCAGTCTTACTTCCCATTAGCCAAACCGATTGACGCAATCCCATCAGCCATGAGTTTCAGATCTTCTAATTTTAGAATGAGATGGCTAATGTGATTGTGAGGAGCCTTACATACTCATCCCAAAAGCAAGAGAAAAATGGATCAATTTACTTTTATTGATATTCTGACAATCCTGGTAATTTTTGGACTGGTGTCTCTGGAATTAGTTTGAAATCCGAAGGGAAATGGAACCAAATTTAACCGCGAAGATAGATGATCAGCAACTCAAATTCAAATGTTGAAAACGCTAAGATATAAAAAAAAGATGGCTTCCTGCACCGAGATCAGGGTCATGTTGTTTTCTGAAAAAGCAGAGTTGGTACCCATGAGCTTGGTGATATTTATTTTAACACTCCCGTCTGCCCCTGCACAGCCCCTTCCAGGGCCCTCTAGACATGGGGGGAAACTCTTTGGCCTCATCCCCCTCCACACCGGCATCTCCGCAAGCACACGCCACCAGTGACAGCGAGCTGAGCACCACGGCTGCAGAGCTGCTGCAGGACTACATGACCACGGTATGCTAAGGCCCAGGGTTAGAGTTAGTGTGGCCGGAGCTCCGGGTCTCAGATGTGAGGACTTTAGTTTACAGCCTCCTAGTTTGAATGTTATTCATAATGAATTTGCCAAGGTCCCAAGACAGGGAATGTAGGCACCCAGAAATGCTGCCTTTTCACAGTATCCCTTAGTTCCTCTTTGAGAGACCTGTCTTGATCCTTACCATCTGTTTGCCTGTCTAGCTTCGGACCAAGTTGTCCTCTCAGGAGATCCAGCAGTTTGCCACGCTGCTGCATAAGTACAGGAACGGCTCCTCCATCCACGAGTTCTGCGTCAACCTGCGGCAGCTCTACGGAGACAGCAGGAAGTTCCTCCTCCTGGGTAGGAGTTTGTGGTCCTGAACCTAGGACTGTTTTTGCAGAGCTTCACACAACAAATTATGGAAAAATAACGGGAGCATGTGCTCCTTTTCTGTAATTAAGAATTTGAATTTATTTTTATTTTGCTTCTGTCTTACTGGGCTAGATGAGGATGTCTACCAAAAGGGATTTTTCATTCTTTATTGGACTTTCGTAGCATCTACCAGGCTCTTTATCCCTTTCTGTTTCTTCCGCACACATTTGGTGTCCTCCTCTGTAGGACTCAGGCCCTTCATCCCCGAGAAGGACAGCCAGCACTTTGAGAACTTCTTGGAGACCATCGGTGTAAAGGACGGGCGGGGAATCATAACCGATAGCTTTGGGAGGTACCGGCGGACCCTGAGCACCACCTCTAACTCGACCACCAACGGCAACGAAGCGGCAGAAGGTGTCGACGAGCAGCCAGTAACCACCGAAGGCGACGACTGGGACCGCATGATCTCGGATATCAGCAACGACATCGAGGCGCTGGGCTGCAGCATGGACCAGGACTCCTCGTGAGGAGGCCGACCTGGGACGGTCGGAACACGGATGCTCTGAGGACCGGACGCCATTTTAGCAGTATTGTAGCCGAGTTCGATGTCCTCCGTATCTCTTGCCTTGTTGTAGCCTGTAGAGTGTGACAGCTGGTGCCGGAAGCTTTGCGCACACGGGTGACCCTGTATCGGCAGTATCTGCCGAACCTTAATGAGGACACGTCTGAGCCGCCTTACGAGAACCCACGTAGACCTCCAAACTTCAAAGGCTTGAAGAAAGTACAGAAGTCTTGCTTTTATATAGCTGCGGGTGTAATATCGTCATTTGGTTTGTGTCCTCCATCCCCAAGGTCACTGTACCCTGAAATGTATGCAGAGTTTGAGAGATTGTGGCTAAATCTGAAGCATGTTTTACTGTTTTGTTTTTTTTCCCCTCTCCACATTGTAAGATGTACTCAGTGCTTTTCGCGGCTGCCACTCCGACCCGATTATTTGTAGCCGGACGTTACATTTACAGTTGATGCTTTGCTTTCGATTACATGAAGGCTGATGTTGGACGGATGCTCGGCCGCTTCCATTGAGTGCTCCTCTTAGACATTGGGAAGAAGAGCTGAATTTGACAAGGCCAGTCTATGGTTGATAATTCTTAAGATTCCTAAATTCCTTTATGCATTTTTCTTTAGGGTCTGTTTTCAAAGTTGCATCACCCTAAAATTCCGCACGAGGATTTGGTCTGTGTTTATTTCACTTGGGAGAATAACTGCTGAGTGCATGAACCAGCTGAAAGTATTGAAAGGGAAATGAATCCCGTCACCAGGCAACCGGATGTCAGTTCAGGATTGTCATGTTTCAATGCACCACTTAGCCGCACATCTGCAGAGCGAATTTCCAGCAAATACACTTTTATGATTTATTCAAATGTAATAGGAATGTCACATTTCCATCAAAGACCTACTCCCAGCAAATACAATAGTAGAAAATTATCCTGCTGGCTTAAAACTTGACTTTAAAAATTGATATAAAAGAAACCGAGAAATGGTTCCCTAAATATGTGCCGTGTGACATGAAGCAGTGTGTAGATTTTTTTAGTGACGTTAGAAATTAACAGAATTTATTTATTAAAAAAAAAAAACAAGAGTTGCCTTAATTCCTTGACAACATTTCACACAGGAAGCCTTTGAAAGACTTTGGCTAAGTGAGGATACCAAAACTAGAGAACAAATTCCTGAATTGTCTCTCATGGCTATTATTTTTCATCACCCTGATGTCAGATGAACAGTCTGTTGGATATAATGTCTTATACTCGTTGTCACATAATTTTTCTGTTCGTTAACTCGGTGCTTAACAGCAGGTCCGTGCCGCTAGATTCCTCCCCCTGACTGATTCCTAAACCTCGGTTCTGCTTGATTTTGCATTCAAATGACATGAGCTGTATTTATATACCCAGTCAGGTGGTACTCAATGCCAAAAATGCAGAAATAAAATTCTAAAAGAATTACCCCTATTAATGCCTTCTTACAGGACTGCTTGTCCATAACATATTAAAGGGGAAACACTTGTCAGCAATTACTTTCCTAAACGCCAGATGCCTTTAAAAAACAGAAAACATACACCCACTATGGACAAACTCACGCACTTTTGCAGAATGAAAATAATTTGGAAGGAAACCGGGACCTAATCTTCATGTAGAGAGACTTTTTGAAAACATGCGGTTGTCTCACGGTCCAAGATATTTATGTCACACTGCAATATAAAATGCAGCAATTTGCTCTGTATAAGAGTGTCTGTTAAACTAATAAATGTAAACATAGATCCAGTAAAATCATGGAAGTTGTCTAATGTGTTTTGTTGATTTGCAAAGCCAGTATAAACTGATGTGATACTATTTTTCATACTTTTCACCCCCAATTACGTTTGCTGTGATGTTCTGCTCGCTTGTCTGAGAGGCTGCATGTTTTCTTTGCTTTGGATTTTGCTGCCCAGTGTCACACCCCATCTTCAGGGCAGTTATTGACTTCCACCACCCCGAAAATTAGACATGGAGTGAAGATCGGGCTTACTCCAGCACCTACCCTGAGTAAGCTTGGATTTGTTTGCAGGGTTGGGTGACCAGTGTGGGTTCTTTAACTTGCCTTCCTCAACTTAATAATACTTTGCTTTTATGGCATAGTCAACACTTTAAATTAGACTGTCCCTCTGCTATTTTTCTCTAATCCTAAAAAATAATTCACCTTGTTATTAATCTATATTTGAAATCCTGGTTCGTGGTGGTAATTACGAGATACCACAGTAAGGGTCCTTCGGTGAGTACATTTTGTGGCAGTACTGTACTACTCTCTGTTAATCTGCAACAGAATGAAGAGCCAAGAGGTAGGAAGCCACACCAGTTTTGTGAGAAGTTGTACTGTAAATCCATAACATACACGTGTAGCGTAACTAATGCTCTAGTTTATGCCTTTATTTAATTTGCGGTTTTCTAAAGAATAAGCGAGCATGTGAACTATGCCTAACATTGAAGGTGTTGAGCATTATTGTGGTCAGAGAACACAGCCTCATGCCTGCTGACCCAAAGGGGTGGCTATATTGCGTAGCGTTTGTACCACTGGAAGGCAGAGCATGCTGTAGAAGTGCTGTTCCTCTACCTCCACTTTCCCAGCAAAATGGCCGCCCGTCTACCACCTATCACACATAACCAGGAATGTTTTAATTGTCTGCAACAAGATTTTGAACCAGACGAGGTTCAAAAAGCTTTTTTTTTTTTTCTTTCTCAATTTAACTTTTCATTTTATTTTGTATGTGCTGGTTTGTGTACTGCTTTGTGTATAAAATTCTGTTCATTGCTTTTTTTTTGTAGAATATTTTCATTGTGTGATAAAGAATGATTTGCATCACACCTTTGTTGTGTATTTTTGTATTTTGTGTATAAGTCTTAACCAGAGGGAGTCACACCTTCTCACGCAGTTTTATGTTTTTCTATAAATTCCAGCTCCATTAGAAAACAGAGGTCAAGCACAAGCCCAAAGGCACTGTATGGCCCCTTAGTGGCGCCAGAGATCCTTGACTTTCTATGGGAGTGGTTGATTTCCTGCAGTAGGTCCGGACCCTCTCAAAGGGTGTGGGACAATTAATGACCACATGGTAGGAAAACCTGGTGACCCCAGTAATCCAGTATATTTTGGTAAATGCCCAGCTAGTGTATAATGAACAATGGGGATCCTTCTCTGGAAATGTTCCATTTTTGGGTGTCTACCTCAACTGGCATGATGACTTTTGGGCGGAATGGTGGTGCAGGCAGTTGGTGAGCATGTGTGCGTGACTGGTGTGTGAGTGACTGGTGTGTGAGTGACTGGTGTGTGAGTGACTGGTGTGTGCGTGACTGGTGTGTGCGTGACTGGTGTGTGCGTGTGCCCTGCGATGGGCTGGCCCCCCGTCCAGGGTTGTTCCCTGCCTCGTGCCTGTTGCTTCCGGGATAGGCTCCGGACCCCCCGCCACCCAGTAGGATAAGCGTTTTGGAAAATGGATGGATGGCATGATGACTTTATTACTGGCTAATTTGAGGACTGGAGTTTGGTTTTAAACCCCCTACATTAATGTGCATACATTGCTGGTGGAATGTTTCAACTGAAATATGGCCTTAGTAGAATTATTGTAAAGGAACTAAGTGAAGTCTGCCCAAATCATTTTACCCTATGACCACCACAGCCCCCTAATCTTCCTCTTCTATGTATGCTATATGTAGGTTGGTATTTGAGCAGTATGAGGCTTAGCTGGCTAAGCTTCTGTGGTTAGGAGCAGAAGCTCGCTGGTTCCAACCCTCTCACATGTCTGTGGGCACTTGAGCAAGGCCCTTAACCCCTAGCTCCCAGGAAGATGACCCAGCACTGTGTGTCTAGTGGGGAGCAAGATGAGTTAGGCAGGGAAATATTTTCTGCACGGGGATTAATCAATTCTAATGCACCCATTAATGTTGTAAAGTATTGTTGGCTTAAAGAAGAGAACCAGCGGTGATTTGGTCAGTATGCGACTAAGGTCAGTAGTGATGTGGAGTGGCACTTGTTACCGTGGTGACCCTCTGCAGCAGTTTTGTACAGGTCAGGAACCCTAAAGTCCTTGCGTCTGCTGTAGGAGGGCTGGCTGGGGGCTCCTGTGGGATCTGCAGCACAGCCGATTTGGAAGGGGACATTAGAGTGGTATGAAATTACTGCTTAATTAGGGGACAAATTAAATAATTAACTATGCACTAAAGTGATCAGTGCGAACACATGGTGATGGTTACAAAACATGCTTTAGAATGCATTAAGATGATTTATTAATTAGTTAATCGTGCTGACACAAAAGAAGCATTTTTTGGATTGTGTTTGAGGGAAAAGAAATGTGTGTGTAACACAGAATGGGAGCCACTGACGCAGGTTGGCTTAACGTGTTCATTACTGAGCCGTGCATCTTATTTTCTAACAATACAGGCATTAAGCACTAGGTGACACTCAAGCATACTGAAAATCCCTGTGTATTACCACAAATTAATAATAAATATCCAAATACTGTCCCACTTAACAGATTCTCATGACGAATCACACTGCTACACAACAGCTATGACTGGATGCATGAAAGGCAGATTTATAACTAGCTAAACTCTAAGAAACTGCTTCAGTTTTTTTGTGTGTGTATCTATCCATCGATCTATTTTAAACAACTTCGGTTGGGTGATCTTTACCATTTTTACAAGGAGTGTTTTTGTAACGAAGCTATGTCTAGGGATTTTCCCCACAGGGAGTAGAAAACATAAAAAACCAAACTGCCAGCACAGGGAAAAGTTGAAAATAACCCTCTGAGCCTTTAAGGAAGGCAATGGAGTAAAAAGCCACAACTGTATTATTGTAAATAACATTTTTTTTAAAATCTTGACTGACGCATTGATGACGACTGAAACTGGATACCAGAACAGTGCAAGAAAGACAGAGATAATACTTTCTACTCCGTCGCCACCAGGAATGTATCGATTTATCACTAACTGCACACGTTGCACAATCGACTTCTCCGTAGAAATGTCGTAAAATGCGAAACATCCCGGTTGCCACCAGCAGGCAGCACGGACGTCACGTGTGTCCCTGGTGCACGGTGCAGGTAATAATGGGGGGTTAGCTTGACGCTAACTGCCATCACCTCACCGCACCGCTACTCGTAAATCATCGCACCCACAGAGGAATTCCCAGAGATTGTTGATGAAAGGCGTCTTAAAGGTCACACGGAAAGCGTGTGCACGTGACCGGCTTATCTCCACACGCCCGTGCGAGAAAGTGCCTTTCTCGTAATACAGTGCTCCAGTTTGCCAGAGATGGAATGTAAATGTGCTATCTATGCTCCCAGGAAGTGTCCCAGAGGAACTGGGGAACAGACGATGTGCCGCAAAGGGGTCCAGCTACAGGGAGTCCCCCCATTATCCCCAGGGGGTAAGGGGGTGTCCCACTGTCTGTCTGTCTATTCATTTATCTATATGTGTATGTATGTATATTTACTATTAAATAATGCAGATCAGATCTGAACTCTGATCTATCTATCTATCTATCTATCTATCTAATCTAAAGCCATTGGTACGGGGGCATGATGTCAAACAGCACCGACTCATTTTTTTTGGCCTTTCCGAGACATTACTGTGCAAAATGGGGTGAGAGGGAAAAATGGAAACCCTGTGACTTCAGCGGCCTCCAGAGCAAAGTATCATCTTCTCCAGCTGAGATGTCTGTGAAGCTGAGCCCCGTGGCCGTCGTCCAGCGGAGCGGATGCAGCGCAACTCTGGCTGCATGGGGAGACGTTGAAAGCGTGGCCTGTCTCATATGTTTGGTTTCTGCCCCCAGCTTCATCATGCCAGGGATTAGAGGGCTGCACAACAGACAGAATAAACGAGCAGCAAATGCCTGTTTGCCTCCCTGCACTCCATTTTGTTGGATAAAATCGGGAGCCATACAATTAAAACCCACACCCCTCGCTGGCATTTGGCTGCAGAAAGAGATGTGGAATTACCCTTTGTGTCCTTGATATTTCCAACCCAGCCCCATTGACCTGCCCTTCGGAAGTGAGCTGATTTCTGCAAGTCACTGCAGAAACTATCCGGGCTCTGTCCGCAGACGTGTGCGCCCCCACTGACTCTGAGAATGGAAGCTTGACTCATCCATTTCTATTCCTTGTACTGAATGGGCCACAGATCTTTCTGGAAGGGCCAATTTGGGGGGAGGTTATTTTTGTGTGAGATCTCAGAATGTCAGGCTTAAAATGTAGTTTTGCTTTCCTGCTTCCTATTCACAGTGATCAAAAAAAAATTCTGTGATTGCCTGGTATTGGCCAGCCTGTGATTGGATGGACTGGAGCCTCCCTATGGAGCCGGAACCTGGGAGGGAAGCTTGCTGTCGTCTGGGAAACAATGTGACCTTTAACCTCCTCACACAGCAAGTTAAACAAAAAAAAACACAGCACTATCTGCAGGGGGCTGTAAAGGGGAAGACAATTATAATGATTTCCAGGGTCCCTTAAAACTTTGGGAAACAATTGGATTGGTCTGGGTTGTGGGCCAAATATGATATGCTGCACAGGGCCCGAAAGCCAAACTACCTGCAATTAAAAAAAAAAAAGTTATGTCATCTCATACACAACTGCTACACTCTTTCTAGAAACAACTTTCCAACAGGATGCAAAGTAAGGCATGTTGGGATGGCCCCCCACTGGGACCAGTGCACCGTACTCCAGAGCTTAGTGGGAAATGGGCATCTAGATGAAATTCAACTGACAGGTCACATGACATCAATCAATCGATAGTGCATTAGCCTGTGGTCAGTTCCAGCAAAAGCAAGTCAACGGGAAGGGCTGATGTTGGACCATGGTCACTGTTGGTCTCAATAGGTACCTACATTGCAATGATGCATCAAACCTGATTTTGATGTGGCCAGGAGTTTATGCAGCAGAACAATCAAAAACAATGTTTACAGAACAAAATGTCCCAAACGTCTTAAAAGCTAAGCTAAATGAAACAGAAACTGTGAAAATCTTAGAGATGCCAGAATACAATGAGAATGTCATTGTAAAGAACAATGAAGAGTGTCCTTCTGTGGATACTCTAGGGTTTGGCTTCTCGGGGAGAGGCGGGGGGGAGGGCGTTTGGTTAATCTCTCCATAGGTTCTGCCGACCCCCCAGGTTCATCGTGTATAAACAGAAAGTGAGGAAATTTACAGCCCTCAACTGATTATATAAATGTATGAGGAGTATATGCTCCTCTACCTTCTATAAAATAATAATAAAATACTAAAATAAAGAAGAATAACAAAAACAAGAACAAAATGACAAGAGTGTACAGAAACGGATGTAATGATAGTAACAATAACAACAATTATATTAACACACTGGTTTTGGTCCCAGGTATAATCAACTGCAGACTAAAGCATCTAAGGGCATAATGATTTTTAAAATCTGTCATTTTAATTTTTAATTATCCTCAGGACACGCCATGATCTGTCCCTGAAATTCGGGGGGGTTCGAGATCCATCCGCCTGGCCCCCGCCGTGGCCACTAGCAGAGGGAGAAGCGGCGGGAGTTGATGTTCATCTTGGTGACGCCGATGAGCCGGAGGGGGGCGGAGAGGCCGAGGCCCAGTGTGACGGGGAAGTCGCACAGCAGGTCCGAGAGCTCGTCACGCTCCTCCAGCTCCAGGGTGGCGTCATTCAGCATCCGGCGGTGGAGGTGGCACGTCTGCTCGATCTTCAGCTTGCTGATGTCACTGCGCAGCCTCATGAGCTGCCGGGCAAGCTGCTGGTCCTGTGTGCGCATGTCCGCCTGCACAGACGGAGTGGGGGACAGGGCGTGACTGCACAGGCTATGCGACTCATGCTAGGGAAAGCTAAAGATAGTGCGGGATTATTTTCCTGGCAACTTTCTCTTGTTCCCGTTCCCTGCTTTCCCGTTTAGGCATCGATGAATCTTAATAGCGTAATATTATGGCCGACGGGAAACATGGCACTGTTACCCATGACGGACAACCACAGAAATGTGCTATGAATCCAAGCCTGGGATTCGGGGGGAACAGAGTTGTTGTTGTTTGTTCTGAGGTTTTACCTGGCAGAACAGAAAACTGACAGTCCAGTGTGTCCCCGCCAGTGCCCAGGGAAGGGAGAGATGCAGGTGGTTATAGAGTGATTTTGAATTGATGGTACGCAGGGGTGGATAGTTAAGATCAAGGGAAGAGAAAAGATGGTGGGAGCACTGGAGGAAGAGGCAGCGCTGCAGTCACCGCAGGGGCCTCCGGCAAGCACGGCTGCCAGCTGACCCGCCACACAAAGCAGTTTGAATGGCGAGATGGGCAAGGCAGTAGGAAAATGTGCCTTTCCTCTGACATGCTCTCCATTCACGTGTCTGGCTTTAATGGCCCGTGAATGAAAGCCAAAGAGCACGTCAGTGGGTGAACAGGAAGTGGACATGTGTGTGAACAGAGCAGCTAATCACAGCCGCCCTCTCCTGCACAGACCGTAACCGTCACTTTAAGTCTAAAAAAATGCAGAAACTAGACACCAGATGTGTGTTTGAGCTGATTCTCTGATTGTACTGATAGCTTGTGCTGATCCTGACTGTACTGATAGCTTGTGCTGATCCTCTGATTGTACTGACAGCTTGTGCTGATCCTCTGACTGTACTGATAGCTTGTGCTGATCCTCTGATTGTAGTGACAGCTTGTGCTGATCCTCTGATTGTACTGACAGCTTGTGCTGATCCTCTGATTGTACTGTTAGCTTGTGCTGATCCTCTGACTGTACTGATAGCTTGTGCTGATCCTCTGATTGTACTGACAGCTAGTGCTGATCCTCTGATTGTGCTGATAGCTTATGCCGATCCTCTGATTGTGCTTATAAGCTTGTGCTAATTCCATCCTACTGCAGATTCCCTGATCGCATCAATTGTTTGTGAAGCTTGTTCTATTTTCTGGTGACATGCAGTTATCACACTTGTATTTGTCAACAGGAAGGCTGCTTGCGAGAGCTTATGGTCACAAATAGAAGTGCAACTA
>JABFEA020000042.1:15075668-15093819 GCA_019775915.2 Cyphomyrus plagiostoma
TCGGAAACTAAACTTAACCTCAAATTTAACCATGTTATGATCACTACTGTCAAGTGGTTCTAAAACGTCTAATTTACTAATCCTGTCCTGGTTATTTGAGAAAACAAGATCAAGAATGGCATCTCCCCTGGTAGGAGTGTTCTTAGTATAAAATTAAAATACTGTTAAACACACTAAGGTACTTCATTCTGATACTATAATATTCTGTTATGTCCCATGGTATTTATGTCTAACCTGTATTGGTACTATGCTATTTAGTACTCATGGTACTGCCAAGAAGCAAATATATAGTTCTTGTACAGAAAAGTAACTGCATTGTAACCGTTGAACTGCAGTCATCTAAGTTATAGTGATGGAATCTGAGAATTTCACTTAAGCAATTATCATGCTGCGCTTTATTTTCAACATTTCAAATAAAGACACAACGTGTTTGGATAAAAATGTTTCCTTCAGTTTCTGCCATTGAAACACTTAGAATGGTAAGCGGTTAACTTGTGTGAGGCATGTGGCTATTATACTGTTAAAGTGAGTTCTTCACTAAGCCCACACAGATACACTTCATGCATGGTGTATAAATTAATGTCTAATTTCAGTTCTGTGTCTTTACAATACTATGGTAAGCATTGCATATATACTATTTAAAGTAAGTTTATATTACAACATATTTAAAAGCATGTTACTACCATGGTGCCATAGAAAAACTTAATGGATTACCATTCTATTTTAACTGAAGATACATTGTAACGCTACATAGTATACCATAGTACAGTGCACCCAGAAAGTATGCATAGCGCACCACTTTTTCCACATTATGTTACAGCCATATTCCAAGAAGGATTAAATTAATTTTCCCCCTCAAAATTCTACACACAACACCCCATAATGACAAAAAAAAAAAGTAAGATTTTTGCAAATTTATTAAAAACGGGGGGAAAAAAAAACAGAAATCAGACGTATATAAGTATTCACAG
Source organism: Cyphomyrus plagiostoma (assembly GCA_019775915.2). Lineage (NCBI taxonomy): Eukaryota > Metazoa > Chordata > Actinopteri > Osteoglossiformes > Mormyridae > Cyphomyrus > Cyphomyrus plagiostoma. The sequence goes on from JABFEA020000042.1 coordinate 15,076,640, forward strand.
CTTTTGCTCAGTACTTTGTTGATGCACTTTTGGAAACGATTACAGCCTCAGGTCTTTTTGAATATGATGCCACAAGCTTTGCCACCTGTCCTTGGGCAGTTTGGCCCATTCCTCTGTGCAGCACCTCTCAAGCTCCATCAGGTTGGAAGGTAAGCATCGGTTCACAGCCATTCTATGGTCTCCAGAGATGTTCAACTGGATTCAAGTCTGGGCTCTGGCTGAGCCACTCAAGGACATCCACAGAGTTGTCCTGAAGCCACTCCTTTGATATCTTGGCTGTGTGCAACAGGTTTTCAACCAGGATCTCTCTGTACATTGCTGCCGTCATCTTTCCCTCTATCCTGACTAGTCTCCCAGTTCCTGCCACTGAAAAACATCCCCACAGCATGATGCTGCCACCACCATGCTTCACTTCAGGGATGGTATTGGCCTGGTGATGAGCGATGCCTGGTTTCCTCCAAAAGCCTGGCATTCACACCAAAGAGTTCAATCTTTGTCTCATCAGACCAGAGAATTTTGTTTCTCATGTTCTAAGAGTCCTTCAGGTGGCTTTTGGCAAACTCCAGGTGGGCTGCCATGTGCCTTTTACTAAGAAGTGGTTTCCATATGGCCACTCTACCATACAAGCCTGATTGGTGGATTGTTGCAGAGATGGTTGTCCTTCTGGAAGGTTCTCCAACAGAGTGACCATCGGATTCTTGGTTACCTCCCTGACTAAGGTCCTTCTCCTCCAATCGCTCAGTTTAGATGGTCGGCCAGCTCTAGAAAGTGTCCTGGTGGTTTCCAACTTATTCCACTTACAGATGATGGAGGCCACTGTGTTCATTAGAACCTTCAAAGCAGCAGAGATATTTCTGTAACCTTCCCCAGGTTTGCGCCTCGAGACAATTCCTTTGACTTCAAGCTTGGTTTGTGCTCTGACATGTACTGTCAACTGTGGGACCTTATATAGACAGGTCTGTGCCTTTCCAAATCATGTCCAATCAACTGAAATCGGTTGACTCCAATTACGCTGCAGAAACATCTCAAGGATGATCAGTGGAAACAAGATGCACCTGAGCTCAATTTTGAGCTTCAGGGCAAAGGCTGTGAATAGTTATGCACATGTCATTTCTCTATTTTTTTTATTTTTAATAGATTTCTGAAAAATCTCAAGTAAACTTTTTTTCCAGATTGTCATTATGAGGTGTTGTGTGTAGAATTTTGAGGAGAAAAATGAATTTAATCCATTTTGGAATAAGGCTGTAACACAACAATATGTGGAAAAAAAAAGAGTGATGCGCTGTGAATACTTTCCAGATGCATTGTATATAGGAGACCAAAGTACAATGTTTTGCCATGGTAGTACTACTACCCTATTACTTTGATGATAATACCATAGCCTAACGAAGAAGAACTCTCGGAATGGGTTGTACAGCTTTTGCGTTGCTTCCAAACAAGAAACACACAGAAAGAAAAAGAATGTACATAAAATAGTGACTTATTCCATGATCTATACACGCTTTGTGGCAGTGGAATTTTGCAATACAGTTGTTAAAATTAATAATTCAATAGAATCACAATCATTCGGCAGTTCCCTTCACCAGAAGCTGGCCCGTAATTCTTCTTTTATACCTCTGTGTTTGGAAATGCAGCACAAACCTCACTCTGATCCAACAGTAGCACTCAAACAGATGGGATGCTGATCTCTTTTTCAGTCTCTAATTATTTGTGTAGTCCTAGGTATCATCCTGAAGAGCTTGCAACAAAATTGCTGCAAATTAAAGTCAGGCAGTCAAAGCTTTGGGGGAGACTTTAGATAGCACACCATATCTCCAGACTGTACAGGAACTGTAGTATTGAATAATGTACAATTATTTAAATAATTGAATAACAGTATGTAATACTTCAAAACAGGGCGTCTTGTCCAAACTGCCGGACCGTGTGGCACTGAGCCCCATAAGATGCTAACAACTAAAGGTCCAAGTTAAAAAACAGATTTTTCCAGGTACTCTCTTGCCTTCTAATTCAAATTTCCAGATTGGAGGCCTGAAAGTTTTACAAGATATTTATGTAAAAACTACCATAGGAAAAAATGTGGGTCATTATAATAAAAATGTGTTAAAGTCCAAACCATGCTGGCCAACTTTTTGCTTGAAAGTAGCGGAATATAGATGGTGGCGCATGCCTAGTGACATACTGAGGCTTGTGGTTAATTTAATGCATGTTTGTGTGCTTTGAGACCCCATGATTCTGAATTCTTAAAGTGATAAAAGCTGAAGAAACATGCCATCTAGTGGCCATATTTAGTAAATGCTGGCAATTTTTTTTTTTTTTTTTTAACTAACGGAGATTTTTCTCATCCCATTGATATCATCTGCGAACAAGCCTTTTCTAAGGCTTACGGTTTGTATCCCGTGATCGACTGGGATCCCATCCAGGGTACCCCCTGCCTCGTGACTTTATTTACCACGTATTAAATAAATTAAAAAGATTCATGGATCAATTCAACTCCTCTGAACATTACTAGATTTCCGAAGAAAACTATACACAAGAAGGTCAATACAACAATTTAAATTAGCTATTCAATACTATAGTCCATCCATCCATTTATCATCTAATTGCTTATCCAGGACTGGGTTGAGAGTTAACAGCAAAGCTGGATAGTTGTAACAACCGAACAAACCCAATAATATTAAAGACACAAGTATGTCTTTATGTGAAATTATTTTTGTAATTTCTCTACAAAAGCTGCCAAAATGAAAGCTTTCAAAATGATCATGCCATTGGTTCAGTGAGACAGCCTGACAAAATGACTAGAATTAGTTCCCCATCTGTCTGCCCTAAGTCCCAAGTTGTGGAATGTGGCAGCAGTTACAGCCTTTTTACCATGTGACGTCGACCTAGCGAGTATCACAGTAACACCTACAGTATCATTGTAAGCTTTCCATTTTGAAAGTTAACGTCACATTTCAATGATCAAGACCAAGATTCGTTATTTGCCTTTAGGAGATTGGTATGCCGTATTTCATTCTTTTGGATACATCCATATCTCCATCTTAATATTTATGTATACATTTTCTTTTTTACACTTACCGTCTTTCCTATGGCTGTGCCAGTCCGCAAGAAACACACAGATAAGCATCGCATTGTACTGAGTACTTACGTATACTAATACAAACAAACGTTGTGAATCCTCTGATCCTTGAATCCTTAGAGTACAGGAAATGTGATTCGCACTGTCCAGTAACATATGGCAGCTAATAGATTTTCAGAGAATTTTGAGAAAAAAAGTCAGAATTCTGAATAATAAAAAAAAAAAACTCTTGTTTTTGATTCTGACGTTAGAGTCAGACTAGCTGCAGACCTCAGGTCACATGCAATACGCCGAGTTTAGTGGTCAGTGCTGGTGTAAAATGACAGAACTGGCAGCATTACTGCGAATTCATGTTTCAGAGGAAGCCATTGCACATTTGGAAGACCGAAATGTAGGTGAAAAAGTAAATCTTGGTTTTATTGTCATACCAGCAGGTGTCACGGCGGTACGCGCCCGGAGCACAGACAAACTCACTGGAAGCCAGGAATCGGTGATCACGGGGTTTAATCACACGAAAGGCAGGCAAAAACTCATTGACAATACAATGACCGGACAGAGGAAATAAACGAAAACGCGGCCTAAATACAATGAACTAATGGCAACAATCGGGAACAGCTGGTAAACACGTGGAATCCACACAGGGTTAACGAGGGGCGTGGCACACGGGAGGAGCGTACGATCGGGGCGTGACAGCAGGTTTCATATTAGCAATAGCGTTTGTAGCAAGCACTGTTTCCGAAAGTGGTCATCGCTAGTCCCTGATTTTGTTAATATAATTTTTACGTCAGTGATATATCTGTTTTTCATACAGGATGAGCTTAATGAAGTTGTACACACATGGAACTCGCACAAAATCAGGCCAAGAACAAGTGATGAATCTGGCCAGTTCTGGCCATTTCTGATGTACTCTTTTCCAGAATTGCACAGTGCAGAGGATAGACTGAAACCCATTGACATGGAGGAGGTGAATTTGTGCAAAGAGTGTACCTCCAACGGCCAGTTTCCTTGTGATGAAACGTTTTTTGAACTGTGCTGTGTGCTGATGGAGGAGAATGGATGGGATGTTCCAAGAAATCCATTTGCTGCAGCTGATTTCTACATATTGTTAAAAGAAGTAACACTGCAAAAACATCTGACAAAAATAAAGGCCAGTAACAATAATCAAACCTCAGAAGGCCTAAAAAATGGCAATGTGTAGCCTGTTTTGGGGGCAGCAGATTTAATTTTCTGTACATATTTAAAGTATTTGTCTTTCACACATCTCTGACATGCCCCTAATTAGGGAAAGTTGCTGTTCAGCCAGATGTTTCTCATTTAGTACGGATTCAAATGATTGAACGTCTAAAAACAACCTGAGACTACCGTATATGCATAATTTTTAAATGCAATGTGACCTACAACTTCAGTTTTTTCCGCAGAATTCTCTGACATTTTGGCCCTAAACCTCTTCCGTATTAGCCAGCTTTTTAATTATGTGAACCAAAAACTGATGGGCAGAACCATATTCCCCAATTCTATTTCGAGCTTTGAAAATGTGCAATTTTACAGTAAGTGCTGATTGACAGGTTGCAATGGGCGTGGACTGGTAGAGGGGGCGGGACATCCGCTTTACCCTGCAGTTTCCAGCGGCCGTTTGTTTACGTAATTCAACTTGTAATGATAAGCAGGTAGGAAATATCGTTTTTTAAATGACTCTATTGTTTATTTGGGTGCTTTATTGCTTATTGTTGTCCAAAGATGACTACTCTGCAGCGTACATAAAAATCACTGGCTGTATGCTAAAACGAAGGTCATGATAATACTTACCTTATATATAATACAGTGTAATATGGTGTAAAATTATAACTAATGTTATCCAAGAAACTGGCTAGCTTCGTTTACCATCCTCGTTAATTTATCATGTTGCTGCCACATAGATATTTGTTTGTGGTAGTGTATGTTTTATGTTGAAGCTTAATGCCCGCAAGCTATTTTACGGCAAGTAGCTCATCTAGCTAGCTGCAACTGTAACTGGACAAATGTCTTTATTTCTGCTGGATCAATAAGATAACGCACCTGTGCATGATTTCTCCATTTTAAAATTAAAAGCTAAATGAATTTTGTACTCACTCTGGGACTGTTTAACAGCCATTGCATTTTAATAGATGAACCGTGCACGTACGTAGCTGGCTAGCAGTGCGCAATGCACGTTTGGTTCCGTTTCGCCTAAAATGGAATACAGTATATGCTTTTGTCAATGTACATCGAAACTCTGTGTGCTTTCCCTACTTCTGCTACGTTTTATATATGTAACAATAACCACATTATTTATTATTATTAATAATCTAGCAGTGTTAAACATAACTGTAATGAGCAATGTCAAGCACTGTGTTTAAAGCGCCTGATATGTTTGACTGATATACAGGGATAAACTAGAGGATTTTCTCTTACAGCAAGCTAAGATGGGCAGCTGTTTCGCACAGTTGGGTGCCTTGGTGAGTGCCCTGGCTCTTCTGCTGCCTGCCTGTAGTCCAGAAGAGCTAAGCAAGTTGCTGTTGGTGTCTTTCGATGGCTTTCGCTGGGACTACCTCCACAGGGTGCCCACACCCAATTTCGACGCCCTGATCAAGGATGGTGTTCAGGTGGAGCGAGTGGAGAATGTGTATATAACAAAGACTTACCCAAACCACTACACCATGATTACTGGCCTTTATGCAGAGAGCCATGGCATTGTAGCCAATGAAATGTATGATCCCAACCTCAATTTGACCTTCTCCATGGACAAGATGGAAATATATGATTCCAGGTGGTGGAATGAGGCAGTGCCCCTTTGGGTAACCAATCAGATAGCGGGACACAGAAGTGGAGCTGTGATGTGGCCAGGATCTGATGTCAAAATCCATGGGACCTACCCAACATACTACCTGGTGTACAACGCATCAATGCCGTTTCAGGCAAGGGTCCAAAGGCTAATTGATTGGTTTAAGAATGAGGAAGCAATCAATTTTGGTGTCCTTTACTGGGAGGAACCAGATAAGAGTGGCCATTCGCTGGGGCCAGACAGTCCTCAGATGGAACAGGTGATAACAGACATTGATAACAAACTTGGTGTTTTAGTGGAGCACCTGAGAGATGCGGGGATATTTGACCAGCTGAACCTCATCATCACAAGTGATCATGGAATGACAGAATTATCGACAGGGAGGATTATTGCACTTGATGATTATATAGATGGAAACTTGTACAGCTGGATTGATAAGAGTCCTGTAGTTGGCATTTTGCCCAAGGAAGGTATGTTTCTTTATTTAGGCTTGTGTGCTCTGTATTAATATGCTTTCTTCCAGTTGTATACTTGTAATTTATTTCTGTCTCAGACAAACTAATGTTTTTGTAATTTGAACTTCAGCATAATCATTTAAGAATTAGATTTCATTTGGATAAAACGATGGGTCTGTTCAATCCCACAGAGCCTGTATTGTAATTTGTGTTCACAGGCAAATTTGATGAACTCTACAACACCCTTGTCAATGCGAGCTCTAACATGGTTGTGTACAAGAAAGACGACATTCTAGATCGTTTTGGCTATAAGCATAATGACAGGATAATGCCCATAATTATAGAGGCTAAGGAAGGGTGGACAATCGTGCAAAACAAAAATGGATCATTTATGGGTAAGTCGTTTGGAGTTACAGTTTTACAAAAATCTTTGTGTTAAAGGAATATGCTGTTTTCTATCTTCCATTGTTTGGTATTGTATGTAGGTATTGTCTTATGGGTTAATTAGAATAAGGATGAATCTCCAGTAATATCCTTTGATTGTCATTCAGCACACTCTTCTTTGCTTTCCCTTTTTGCAGCAGGTAACCACGGTTATGACAACACGTTACTAAGTATGCAGCCAATATTCGTGGCCCACGGCCCTGCCTTCCGTCAGGGGTATACTAAAAGGTCCATGCGCTCTGTGGATCTTTATCCACTAATGTGCTCTATCCTCGGGATCCAACCTTCTCCCAACAATGGCTCCCTGCACAACGTGGAAGACCTGCTGAAGCAGACACAGCCTTCACAACCAACTCCCCACGTTGGGCAGGACAGGGAGCCTGCCTACGCTTGGATCCTAGGCTCCTTTCTTGGTATTATACTAGTTGTGGGCTTTCTTATAATTTTTGTTAAGCAGGTAACGCTGCGGCAGCTTCCCATAGTCCCGTACACAAGCCTTCGTATTACAGAGCCTTTGCTTCAGGAAGAGCTGCAGATCGAGTAGACGTGCTTAGTGTAGCTGACATCCTGTGTTCTTATTCCTCATGTTTTGGTTTCGTATTGTGGAACGAGAGGCCAAAATGTAACATTGCTTGTCTAGTTCTTAGCTGGGTAAAAAGTTTCACTGGGGAAATTGCATTCTGGAGTTACAATGTCTTGACAGGATTTTTGGCATTAAGAAGCTGTGGGGAGCCTTTATCACTTGGACTAGCTACTCTATAGCTGAATACGAGGTTTCACTGAGATATGCCGTTTGGAAAAACACTGTGTTGAGCCAAGGATAAAGCTTAGCACTGATACTTACCTTCAAGGCTCCTTTACCTGACTGAGAACATCCCATAAATTGCCTATGTCACACCCTAAGGTAAAACTTCTAGCTTCTCAGGGCACCAAACCTTAAAGGGCACCAGACCTTCCAGACAATAAATCTGGATTTTTCTTCAAACTGCAAAGAAAAATCATATTATAAGGCCAGGAGACGAAAAAGTGAAAAAGAAGTGCGATGGGGGATGAACAATGAATGTGAACCTGACATTGACAGATTTGCAAGCTTGATTGTAGTAAGGAGGTTGATATTTGTCTGCTGGATGTGTCAGAAGCTGTTGGATAGTTTTAGTTACTTTTATTGTGAAATACTAATACTTATAAGCCACTAGATGACGAATGAGGTAAATGATCCCCATCTGCCTTGTTGTGGATAGCCACTCGCATAAGTGCATGTAGAAGAGGTGGACAGTCCGGACATAGCATGTAGCAAGAATGCCTTTATATGTAATGCATACAGTAAAGGTGTGATATTCCTTCAGACTGGAATTTTGTTAAGATTGGGTGGTGTCTGTGTTTTCCATACCGTCATATCTTTCAGACACCGTGCTGCAGTATAGGGTATTTTAACAGCATACTCAAAAGCAACGGAATTCCGGTACATGAGCAGTCGTGGCAAAAGATTTCTTGGGTCCCCATGAAAAAACTTGACCCCCACCCCCTGCACTCCATGATATTGTGGTGTACCATATTATCACAATACCACTTAAACTGAAATTTATTGCCAAGTGGATACTTGGTAATCGCTATGCTAAATGAAATTAGCAACAGTAAGTGACGCCCTGTGTTGTGCTATGAGTAGTTGTGCCCTAAGGTGCCGTTTAAGATGTATAACTTAATTATATTCTTATCACACCTTTTTATAAGGTAGATCTCAGATTTGCATATTCTAATATCACATAATTTTAGAAGGAATATAAAGAAAAAATAAACGACTGATATTAATAGGTTTTTCCATCTTGACATTCGTGGGCTGGCACTGTAGTTCCCATGCTAATTTAAATCGATGTTATGGGTTGCGTGTCAGGACTGCTATGACTTTACATGGTGCAAAGGGGATGTAATACTTTTGACACTTACAAAATTAATTTGAATAGGAGTAAACTGCTTATCATTAATGTGAAACAAGAACAATGATTAAGCAATGTAAACTGTAGAAGATATCCTCTGCGTTTGTAATTATTCTTACCCCTAAAACGTACATGGAATATTTTAGGATTAAAGAAACAAAGACGTCTTTGTGATATCGTCTGTATGTCTCTCTAAATTCCTTCTGTTTTCGATAAAAGATATGCATTTGGCAGGGCTAATGTGAAACTGATTTGCTGCATCCAAACAGCCCTCTGATGGATGCAGTGATAAACATTGATAAGTCTTTGTTGATTTTGCGTGTCTGTAACCTGTTTTTTTTTTTTTTTGTAATGACTTTTGTTTGCACTAAGCTAGCTGGGTGTAATTGTGCTGAAATGAAATTCTGAAAACATACAAATGTGAATGTTTAAAAGAGGAACAATGGGCAGCTGCTTGCACACATTGTGATGACTGAAATGCGCTGTCAACCTTCCTGTACCACACATCTCTGAGCACTTTGAACAACAGCCACACCATCACCACCTAGGGGCACACACTGTGACATACTTTTTATGCACCAGAATTTCAAATTAACATATTTTTATTCTGATTTGTTAATGGCTGCTGCAGGACTTCTTAAAGTTTCCTCTTGTGGGGAAAACTCGGCATATAGTCCATATCAAGTAAATTAGCAAGCAACAATACAAATTTCTGGCATATATTTAAATTTACAGGTATTAGTTATACTGAAAATGCCAACATACTTATTTTGGAATGCATATGAGCAATTTTTGGCTAATTATTTCTCAGGTTGACAAGTAACAGGTGTCCTTCTATATTGATATCTAAATTATGACTAATTCGTATCTCATGGAAACATTCTAGAAAAAAATTAACACTATGCGCACTATTTAGTCCTAGATGGGAAGAGTTTATTTGTGGATGAGAGAAATGTAAGACCTGAAAGGTGCACCATGTAGCTTGTGGTGATGTCATCAGCCACACAACCTGACAGGGAGTTGGCATGTTGGCCTGTGTTTCATGTGTAAGTATTTATCGCTGGATTGTAACAGGGTTTCATTTTTAACTGACCTATGCGACTGACCAGGTACAGAGGCACATTCCCTGTCTAAAGGCAGTTTCCATGTTTTTTTAGGAATTTACTGACAGTAAATCGCAATAGTCTTTATGATTGACTGAGTTGTAATTCAAGTGGAGCTGCATGTACCTGTTATTGTACACCAAAAATCATTGGAATGTAACAAAAAAATGAGTGATAAAACAGTGTTATATGTTGTCCTCTAAAGTAACGCATGATTAATCTGCACTTAAATTGCCCTAAAATTCACTATACAGTGAAATTTCATCATTTTTTTCCCCACTGTGGTTCTCTTCTCCCATGGAAAATTGGTTCTGATTTTTCTCATTTTTGGAAAAGTGTATACCGATACGTTTGTTCTAGTTACTAAATAAACCTGTTTAAATGTACCCTGATCTTATCTTTTCTGTATCCAAGTAGGATTATACATATACATACAAAATGTAAAAATGCACCCTTGTTTTTACTTTAAACAATACCAAATCCCTTTATTTTGCAGGTTGTGGACTTGTGATCAGGCATGCTTGCATTACAGGTCTGGTAAATGCTTTTTGTTTTTTACAGCAGCTATAGTTTTCCACTTTACCATAACTTGTCATGTTCTGCTTTTTAAACTCGGTGAAACAGAGCTGGGGGCTGTCATTTAAATACAGCGACTTCCTCAACTGGCAAACCCTGAATAAACAAAGATGACAGCGTTAATTCCTAAATGTGCTCCTAAAAGATTCACAAACCAAAACCTGATTTTTGGAAGAAAAAAAATTTGAAAAACCTAGAAAAAAATAAACATCTTTACACCTGGAACTTTAACAATATCACATAGCGAGTTTCAGAAAACGACAAATAAATATTTCCTCGAGTGCATTTCTTCCATCTTTCATAGATCATATAATCATCAAGGTTTTTAACACAGACAAATACAGTGCCAAAAGATGGCCTAATGCAGTGGGTGCATCCCCAATAAAATGCTGGATTTTGACCTATAAGCCACTTCACAGTAGCAACAGTCAACATGCCTGACTGGAAAGACATCCCCATAAGCATAAATAATAGCATCCACCTCATTTATGATTCCAGCTACAATGGATGTATACAAGAAAATAAAAAATACAAAAAACAGCATTCTCATCTACTTTCACTGAAAAGAGAAAAAAAACAGCAAATCCCTTTCATTTTCAAGTCACTTAAAACAAAACTAAATAAACTGTACCAAATGGAGTCAACCAGATTATAAGAACTAGACATCTTCAATGTCCTCGGATACTAATCAGTGTGCCCTTTGCTAAATTTATGTATGTATTTGCACGTTATAAGTAGTCATTGGTTTTAGATACATAAACATCAACAGCTACAGGTTTGGCCCAATCGTGCAAGATAATAAACTAATCATTCAAAAAGTGCCTTTTGTGTTTTACAATCAAATCATTTTTGTAATGAGACATGGGAAGCTATTGTTTTCAGCATAAAAATAAGACACCACCTCTTCCTATTTTCATGTCACATAAATTTAGCTTTGAGTGCAAAAAAGACAACCAAGATCTGACAAAATTCCCTTTAAGAGTGTCCCACCATTGTTCGAGCGATATTTTGTGATTACGTGGCTCCGTTGCATAGTGGCAGTGCTTCTCAATTAGGTACAATGTGGGAGTAGAAATGTCACCTGCCTCGGGCTCCCCGAGGCCAGGGTCAGGGAACACTGGCATATATGTCTAAAGATGCAGCCATTCGGGAAGCCTACTAACGCAAGGAAGCTGAAATGACAGCAGCTCGCAGACAAAGGTGGAAGTGGCCAAACACAATGTATATTTATGAGGAACACAACCAGAACATCGTCTAAGAATTATGAATTCAGTGTATCACTGCAAAGTGGGCACTGCTGTCCTTTGAAGAAAGTTGTTAATGGAACCATATTCCACACACAAAGTATATTCAAGTAATTCCAGATATCTCCTATTCTTCAGTGTAGCTATATAAGGCACTCAGGTTAACTAAGTACATTTCATATATACACTGCTAAATCTACAGTGAAAAGTGACATTCCCCTTAAAAAAAACACACACACACACACCTGCATTCATACGTAACCTTCCTGAAATGAAATCAGGAAAAACCACTTACAATGTCAGCAGGGCTGGGTCAAATCATAATTCACATACCAATACTAATTATGCACCAGCAAGGTCACTACCTGCTGTTACATACAGATACTCTCGCCAAGGTGCTCGAGATGTCCCTGCCAATATTCTTTTGAACATAGTGGAACTTTATAATGTTGTTGTAATGTTATCATCAGATGCCAATTATCTCCAAAGGAGCTTGCACTCTGAATTTTGGGTAGGTGGACGTTTAAAAAATTATATCCAAATGTATTACCAGCGAAGTTTGAGTCTAGACATTGACAATTCTACCAGTACACTTCAGAAACAGAGTTGTCAAGTGGAGGTGCTTGCAGCTATTCTTATATTTTCGACAAACAAACAACAGTTTCTGCTCTGTTCTTAAGCCCCTGATTTGTTTAAACCTTCTGAGTATCCATGGTGACCTAAACCAGGACATCAGATTCAAAGCCTGGAACCAGTGAAACCCCTAGTCAATTAAAGGGTCATCGTCATCATCCTCCTGTAGCTCGAGGCGGGCGAAAGGCCGCGATGAATTTGGCACCCGGTTCCTTATGAAGATGAAGAGGCAGGTGAGAGTGGTGAGCACCATGAGGGAACCAATGACAATCCCGATGACGCTGGCGAGGTCGAGGCAGCTCTCGCTAGCTAGGAGGCAGCGGGTGTTGGAGAAACTGCCATTGTTGGGCTTCTCAGATATTCCCAAGAGGTGGCACATTAAGGGGTATATGTCCACGCTGTTAAAATGGGTCAGCCGGTAGCCCTTGCGAAAAGCAGGACCGTGGGCTGCTAAGAAGGGGTGCATGCTGGGAAGGGAATTGTCGTAGCCATGATCACCCACTGCAAGTGAAAATCAGAAAGGATAATTAAGCCTCCAAGGAACTGGATCAAATGTCTGTGCCCTGTACACACAATGCCCACACATACACACTAAAGGGCAATAAAATAGTCACTTTATATGAAAACCATCAAAATGTTCTTACAACGTAGGTGTTTGTCATTCTGGACGATTGTCCAGCCTTCATCTGCAACCAGGATGATTGGCTGAATCCTCACGTTGTTCTTGTAATGCAGCCTATCAGGAATGTCCATCTTCATGTAGGCTTTCATGTGCGAGTGACACTTGCTCAGAGAGTTAAACACAAAAGAGACATCTGGAAACAACACAGGAGCACAGTGACATTTTACCCTCCTCAAAAGTAACAACCATATCATATGTAGTCTAAGGTTCTTCTTCTGTAGGGCATCTGGTTGCATGTACACACTAAGGATGTCAAAGCCTTCTGTATATCCATTTTTGGTTAAAACCTTCCTAGCTTGTACACCTCTTTTGATAAAAGTAACTGCTAAATAAATTAATTTAACTTGTAGGTAATTCAAACAAGTGACTCTGTACTCACTTGTACGAGGTAAAACGGCCGCGACCGGGGTCTCATCCACTAAGGTGTATGTGCTGGCATTCAGACACTTGTCCAGCTGTATGAGTCGATCTGGAGAGCACTGGGTCATGCCGTGGTCACTGGTCACTATGACGTTGATTTTGTCCCAGAGGCCCTTGCTTTTCAGCTGCTGCATCAGGAAGCCAATGTTGTCGTCCACCTCCTTGAGGACCTTCGTCATTTCTGTGACGTTGTCGGGGCCATAGGTATGACCGGCGCTGTCTGGCTCCTCCCAGTAGAGAACGGCGAACCTAACAGCTTCATCTCTGACCAGCCAATCAGTGAGATTAACCACACGATCCCGAAAGCTCACTTTGGAGTCATACTTCATGAAGTACGTGGGCGTCTTGTTTTGGATGGCGACGTCAGAGCCCGGCCACATGGCAGCTGCTGTCTTGTACCCGGAATTCTGCATGGACACCCAGATGGGGGTGGCCTGGTTCCACCAGACGGCATCGATGCTGTGGTTATGGACAGAGAACGTTCTATCCATCACGGGGTCATACATGGTATTGGCCAGGATTCCATGGCTTTCCGCATAGAGCCCTGTTACGAGGCTGTAATGGTTCGGGAAGGTTTTGGTGATGAAGACGTTGGTGAGGTAATCCACGAGTACGCCATCAGAGTGAAACTCCCGCAGGTTAGGGAGGGCATACTTTTCCAGATAATCCGCTCGGAAACCATCAAACGAGACAAGAAGCAAGGGCGAAACTGCAGCTGATGCATTCCTGGCATGCGACTCGTTTCCAGCCTGAGTGATAGTGACCATGCTTGACCACGCAGCAAATGCAAACATCAGACCAGAGGGCCCCATCTTGGAACTGTGCGTGCTCCCAGCTTCTAAGTCACTTTGAAAAGGTTTTACAAAAAAAAAACAGTAATATGTAAAATGAGTTTAAAACAAACAGCATGAAAAACTGCATGAGACCCTTGTATCAGGCCTCCAATACGGTATCATTCTGTTAAAGCAAACAAGGGGGAAAAAATGACATTTATAATTTCCAAAGGAATTGCAGTAGAACTACTTCCCCCATGTGGTATTAATCTGTAGAATCAAAATAATATGATGGGTATAGAACTAGTACATTTTCTCTTTTTTCCTATGTAGTAGTAATCTACAGAATCAAAACAAGACTGATGATAGCTTTGGGAGAAAAAAAATAACACTGTCATGACATCACCAAGCTTGGGGGTATTTCACACAGCGGGGTTTCTTGAATAGCCAGATAACTTAAATCAAATGCAAGAACTATCAAATAGGAATGCCACTTACCTCTTTTCCTATTGGACAGATTTCACCTTTATCTTAAGTTACCCCGCTAACTGGGAAAGCCTGCTTTGTGGAATACCCTCCTGGGGCCTGTACTATGAAGGGGTGTTACTGGCTTTTCGGGGTAAGCAGTCGGATTTATGGAAGTCTGGGCTAAATGTAAGTGAACAAAGATCAAGTCCATTAATATAAACCGGGGTTCCTTAAATCTGACAAGTAATCTGGCTAAGCAAGAAATCCAGCTTTCTGATAGGGTCCCCAAGAGGGTGTTCTATAAAGCAGATTTCTGTTACCTGGGTTAACTTAACAGAGAAGTCATGACTGTCTAATAGGAATGATCCTTACATAAACTGTTAACTTAGCTAACTGAGAAATCCTGCTCCGTAGAGCACCTCCCAGTTCTAGGAGTATTTTTTGCCATTTAAACTGAAAGTTGAACATTTTGCATTCATCTAAACTTTCATCCATTCAAAGCTCCACCTATTCCGCCTATACACAGACTGAGGAATAGACACGAGGAGAAAGGTACACTTTGTCAAGGCATGTTTCTTGCTTTTTCAAACAATTTTTTCCCCTTGAAAAAAACTATGCGACCCAGGCTATATTGCATTCAGTTTTCAAGTGGATGTGTTTAAAAAAAATGGGAAGAGGAACAACCTCAACGCAGAGAAAAGAAAATAGCAGGGGCGCAAACGCCACTCAGATTCCACATTCACACAAATGATCCTTTCAACTTGGTACTTTCTTCATTTAAAACTTTAATCAAACTCTTTGGTTTCATTAAAATAGCTTCTATGATAATACCTTAATAATAAGCTTACCTTCCACACCTGTGTGAGCTTTTTGTAAATTGCGAGTAGGCCTGTTTGTTTCTGGCACGAGAACCCTACTAATAGTTAAACGAAAACCAAGCGGGGAAGCAACGTTACCTTTCTGCTATTTAACCGAATTATTTATGAGAATTTACATCTCTGTATAAATGTGTGATTCAAGAAGCTCAACATGACAGATAATTTTAAGACTATTAAAATACCCACATGCTTCTAAAATTATTGCCGAATGTCAGGAACCCACCTATGTCTCCACTTTAATCGTAATTTAAGGCCCCCGCTTTGCGGTCCTGCGGGGAGAGATGCTGCGCTCTACCGTCCGACACCGAAAGGTCACTTTTAATTTAACCTAGGGCATGTTCGGGCTACTATAAGGAAATTAACATTATTGCATGCACTTCAAACTACTCAAATGAAAGAGAATTTCCGTAAAATATTAAATTTAAAGCAATCATACGAAAGCGGGTGGTTGTTTGCTCAGAATATTCTGCTATTGTTGTTTTTTATTATATCGAAATCGGCTTTTCCGGGTCTGTGCCCAGAATCAGTTCATAGTTACGTAATTTAACATAACCGTACCTTTTAATGACAAACCTTTTGTTATAAAAACAAAAACTCTCACTCCGTAACACATTTTAAGAGTACCGTTAATAAATTACATATGATGGAACATTTTGTTTACGCACGAAAACGCGTGATAAAATAAAGCATATCATATTATCTAGCTAGGTTAGTTCGGATAAAGCAGGTTTGCGGAAACGACAGGCGATCGCATAAGGTTTTGCAACGACTGAGTCTGTGCTGTTAAAAATAGATCAGCTGTAACCGGAGCGAGCCGACGCTCAGCATTATATATTATGTAAAAACACTCCCTGCATTCTCTGTACAGGCCTACACATAATAAATTCTACATTGTCCATACACCCTATTAACTTAAACCTTACCGTATCCGAAACTTCCTCAAAATAGCTTTTGTTTTTCTGCCTTTCTTCTGACGTCTGTAATGGACAAGCCGGTCAGCCTATTGCAGAAGGCGGGCCGACGGAGGCCGGGCGACCAGGGGCGGACCAGGAGCCATATGGTCGCCTGTCAGCCCGCGCTGCGCTGCGCTGCTTCCTGTTTCGTTTTATTGGAAACTTGAATCGGTGCGGGGAATCGGATGTATCTGACTCAGTTCTTACAGAGGGAAAACGCAGATGTAATAAGCAGTAATGTTGCACGGGTGTTAGTCTCTGGCTTGACGTATGTATACTGAGCTATAATAGCCTACTACAAGAATGCATATTAATAATGTAAGCTACATTAAACATGATATGGCCAGACTACCTTATCTCCCTCATCGTTTAAGATCTACCAGTCTATACTAAATTAGAAATATCGGCGTAGACTGTCTTTGAGTCAGTTTCCATTCGCCTTAGACCAGCCTAATTTAAAAATATTTTAGACTGGTCCTATTTTATCCTGTCCATGTCACATAAAATACCTGCAAATATTTGAATAGTAAGGCCCAGTAAAAAAAAAAAATATTAGTTTATCATCGTCGAATTTAGCCCGCATCGATTTTTTTTCATTTTTAAAAGTGTATTTTCCTGTGTAAATTCCACTGCCGGCGTTCACAAATTTTGAATAAAACATTTTAAAAAATATTTTCTTCTCATATTAATTTTGCAGATCAGCCCATATGTCATACATCTGTTGCTGTTCCTTTTGTTTAC
>JABFEA020000042.1:15093919-15103919 GCA_019775915.2 Cyphomyrus plagiostoma
CTTTTGTTTACTGTTGATGTTGAAAACTTATCTTCCGTTATCTTTTTTCTAAGAAATAAAAAAAAAAAATCGCCCTCCCTCATCACTTATTTCTGATTGAAAGGATGATAAACTGATAATTATTTTTACTGGGCCTAATGGAATTTTTGTGGAATTACCCAGGACATTTCCTGGTTGATCGGGGCCTTTAATATGATCAGACACACTTTTCTGATACCTTTGGGTTTACCCTTTTGCTGCACATTTAACACGCCACATGTGGCCAGGAACTGGCAGGAGGCTTACTAGGAAGCAGCTCTCACATGGAGGTTGCTGGGTGGAGAAGGGTCGTCCTGTTACACCTTTTGCAGAGTGATGAAACTTACAAATGCATTTGGCCAAGAGTGGGCTAGTGATGACCAAATGTCCCCACAATGTAATAAACACCTGTTTTGACCACTTTTTCCCCAATGGAATGAATGAACAGTCCCCACAAAGATATGAATGCAAACTGCAGACGTGTGTGTGTATATGTGTGATGTAATTTTCACATTGTGGGGATGAAATGTCTGATAAAACCCTTATTTTTTTATTTTGACCATGTGGGGACATTTATCTGGACATTTGTGACTGCAGTAAAAAAAACCACAGAATTGCCAAAAGTCTAGTATTTTGTTTGGTTACTTATAGTTAAGATTAGGACTGGGTATTGGTTAAGGTTATTATATTTGAGATTAAGGTTTTGCCTATAGAAAAGAATGGAAGGTCTGACAAAGATACAGATATCTAATGTGCGTATCTATGTGTGTGTGTGTGTATGTGAGTCTGTGTGTTGTGTTTGATTGAAATTTCACCCCCTCCTGGTCAGGTGAAAATGCTGTTTGCATATATTAAGTTCAATAAATATAAATTAAACTGTAAAGTTATATTTGACAGT
The DNA here is from genome assembly GCA_019775915.2 of Cyphomyrus plagiostoma. Lineage (NCBI taxonomy): Eukaryota > Metazoa > Chordata > Actinopteri > Osteoglossiformes > Mormyridae > Cyphomyrus > Cyphomyrus plagiostoma. Next base: position 15,094,836 of record JABFEA020000042.1, read on the forward strand.
ACTGACTTGTGCAACCTTGCACTTCCTGGGTGAGACACTTATAGAGTTGCCTAAGTGTGAGAGGACAGGCTGTGATGAGCTGGTATTCAATGCAGGGTGTACCCTGGCTGCTCGGGGTAGAATCCAGGCTAATTCCGACATCACACAAGATAAGTTGTTGGAAACAGACAGATGCTTTATTTCAGTAACTAAACCTGTGCGTGGGGCCTGCGCATTGCAGTGACACTGCATTTCGAATGCATGTTGGCATATCCAACCACGGTCAGCATGAATACGATATGAGGCAGTTCAGCTCAGGCCCCAGCAGATCAGTAGAAGATGGCCGTTTCGGCGTCAGCAGAAGAACACAAAGTGGGCATCTGATCATGGAAAAGGACAGCAGTGGAGTGTGGGCTAAGACATCAGGAACCAGGTAAGCTTTCTTCTGGGCTGAGAGGAACAATAGAGGGACAATGGAACCCATTCTTATTTAGGCATTGCTGGTAAATGTGTGAAAGTGAATGAAAAGATTTTCACCTAACTTAGTCCCTACTCCTTCCCTTCCTTACAGTATGCTACGCTATAGTATCACTGTCAAATAAAAGTGCTGCATAAGGTCTTTGCGAGTTACTTTCTTTCTCAGCCCTTGGAAACTATCGCATTTGACTTACCGAACGTTATCAATGACGTGCACACATTACTCGAGGGGAGGGAGTGGAACCGGGGGGGAGGGGGGCGGCGGCGGGTAGGAGCATGGCCACCCGGAACATTTTTTCCGATCGGGGTGGGGGGGGGTGTCTCCCTCGGTGATTCGTCGGTTTTCGAAAACGGACATTTGGATCATGTAGGAGGGCACTTTTAACTTTTATTCTTTCATTCGTTAAGGCAAAAAGGACAGGTGTTCAGGAACCTCCAGCCAGCCACCCCTCTGCACGTGCGTTTGCCTTATCATGACATCAATCGTGCGGTATTGCAGCCATGACCAACAGCCTGTACTCTAACAGCTAATCTATACTTTGTTCTTGCACCTTGCAGTGGTGCCTTTAATTCTACTCTCTAATCGCTCACCAGGGGAACGACCTTCCTGCTCCAAGTGAGAAAGTCTGATTACTTCCATTCCTATTGTTCTTCATCTGATCTCTAGTACTTAGACTTGGCACTTTCACCCAACCACCCCTGGTTAGTCGCAATAATCTCACGAAGTATTTGTTAATTCAGCATCATTTGCGTCCGTCTCGCTGCGTTATGATTTAATTTACTTCGGATTACACACAGTTGTTGATACAAATCTGAACATTTAGGAATACTGAAGAGGAGTTTTCTAGAAACTAAGTAGTAAGTATCCGTACTTTCTGGCATTTGTGTGAACCTATTCGGTCAGAGGAACACAGTTAAGATACTTGTTAATAATTAATTTCTGCAGAGCCCTAGAAGTGCAAACTCTCACTATTTTGGTATTTTTAAAAACATTAACCATTATTGTAAGATTTTATATAGAAGACATTCTTCGACCTGCAGGTTACTTTACACACGGTTTCATTAAGAATACGAAGTTAATTAAATACATGTGGCACAAGCGTATACGTTTCGCTTGCATATGTTAATAAATGTCCAGTTTTAAATGGGCCTACTCATGGACTCTGATCGTTTCTCCTGAGCAGGAACAAACAATAATACAACAATTTAACATGGGCTGTATCTGAAATTTGAACATAGTTGTAACAGAATGACACATTCCTTAACTCATATTACTGATCTCATATTACTGATTTTTCTGTTTTTTCTATCTGAATTACGAACGTATTTTACTAATTATTTTATATTGTCCGGATTATTAAGGTAGTGTATTAAAATCACAAGTGGTTCAGCACTTAGGCTACAATTAAGTAACATTTTATTATTTCGACTCATCTTCTGGTGACAGTATCAGTTACTTGAGCGCAAAGACATGTGATTGACGACTATGAAAGGTGATCGTTTTAAGATAAAAGGGCGTCCTCCAGGCTTTAAACAAAGGACAAGCCAGCCTACCGATCAAAGTACTTAACGCAGCTGCAGGTGCGCAGCATCAGTAACTTGCAGGGATAGACCGGAGGAACTTCACTACTCCTGGGAAGTTGCACACCTGAAACCCAGCGAAATTAAACATAAAACAAGATTCTTAAAAAATGAACGACGGCCATCAGAATATATACGAAAGTATAGACGAAGGCAATCTTTATGCGACTCCTCATAAAAATGCAAGCAGTGAGACTGAATCCCAGTATGAGAACCAAGGTGCTACATACGAAGAGCCAAATGTCGCGAAAGAAGCAGCGCACGGTGAGATAAAATTGCACGAATTAGACGAAGGTGATGAAAGGCGTGAAGACCGAGCATCGCCCGATTATATCAACATCCGACCGGAGAGTCAGAACGGCGACTCGGATTCGTCGAACTGCGGCGAAAGGAAAGCGGTTGAAGGCAATAAATTGTCAGGCTCATCAGAGGACGAAGGTGTGCAGGAGTCGCCTCGTTTAGCGGCCAAAGCCAACGGGGTTAAGAATGTGCCACCTTCTTTGACATCTTCCGAAGACGAGGAGCCGGTCCGGGGGGACCCCTATGATGACCCGAGTGCAGCTATAGGTGAGGAAGAAGAGGAGGAGGAGGAGGAGGAGGAGAAAGAGTTGGACAGGATCGATGAGGGGATGCTCATGGCGTTTAGCCTGGAGTCCAGCAAAATCTCCGAGCCCGAGGAGGTGGTTGATTACAGCCTTCACACACCCATCAACAGCAATGAAGACGAGAAGATCGCCGATCCAGATCAACCCGAAGTGGTACTTTTCGTTAAGGTAACGTCTTTTACAATACTGCCCTCATTTATTCAGGCTTAAGAGTTCAAGAGATGGCTTACACATGAGAAACATTTTTATGAATACATTTTCCGAACTGGTAAAACTTAAGCAGTAGTGGTGTATGTATCAGCATTTAGAAATCACCAGTCTCAACGACATGAGACACGATTGCTGGTACTTGTAAACACTTATATCACCAATACTTGTTGGGTGAAAGTGTACGAATTCACACAAATCATTCTGTGTAGTCGTCCATTTTTTTACATTTGCTTTATCTTGATCAACTAGAAACCGATGAGTAAGTTGGTTAGGACCTAATAATGTGTCATGATGCATTGTTGTTCTCAGTCGTGAATTCAGTGTAAAGCCTCTTTTCCTGAATTTATAGACAGTGACCTTCAAGACGTTGTCTTCATTTACAACATGGACCTTTGAGAACCTCAGCCAGTTAGTCCATGTAATGATTAACATTTATTAAGCCTTAGCAGTTACACCTTATACCACGCTAAAAGAAATCTCACAGCTCTCGTTTTGGGATTCTGTTTTAACTGAACAAGATACTGTGCCTGATACTGAACCTATGATATTGGGGAAATCAGATGGTCACCCCCCCACACACAGTACTCATACACCTATTTACAGTATTAATAGAATATTTATACAACTTAGGAATTCATTTACATATTATGTATCACTATGTTACAAGTACATAGTTCAGGGTTCAAGGAATGAAATGAGCCTGATTTAAGAGTTTTACAAGCCTGGAGTTTTCTCTTTGTCAGTGTGTCTCTCTGCTTGGATGTTCTCCAGATCAGCACTCCTAACATGTACCTCCTTGTGCTTTGTTGCGTGTGAACTGACATGCAGACCTCTAGAACCTGAGATTTGTGGCTGATGAACTTTGTTAGAATCGTCTATTCATTAACCTGCTCACTCCACAGCTGCAGGAAGGAGGTTGGACATCATAGTGAAACAAATTACCCTGAGCAGTTATCCATGGCTGGTTCTTAGTGAAAGAACAAATAAAAAAGAGAGGCTCTACTTTTGAAGTGGTTTCTATGATACATAACAACACACTATCGTATTATCTCACCATTGAATGAGTCGTGCAAGTCAGATACCTTTTCACAATGTTTAGTCTCAGTAACAGCTCACCTTAGGGTTACTTGGAACAGGCAGAGTGAGGTAATAATCTGAGGGAAGGTTACGGTGTTCAAAGCTATCAGAACTCCTCTGGTTCAGTTATCTGCAGGGCCAGCTAATCAAGGTCTAATTAATGATGTTAGCCTGAGCATTGAATGACCGCATTGACATCATTTAAAGCTTAGTGTGGGTGGAACATGTAATTATTTAGTTTGTGTTTATTTAACTTTTATTGTAGCATGTGTTCGAGGTATGTAGTGATTTTTTTTTTGTGCCACATCTCTATGGGTGTGTGGTGGGGGGTTGGGGGGGTGTTGTTGGAGAATGGGTACAAGGAGAGAGAGGACAAATAGCAGTGCAATATAAGACAGCACAATTTAAGTAGAAAAAGACCTGGTAATATTTTAATTAGTAGTGGGATATGGGGGTGAAGTGGTCACCTATGCAGGCCTTGCAGGTCACACACATTGACAAATTTACAGTATAATGGTATCGAATGTTGAAAAGGTGCGGAAAGTACATTGATTATGCAGTACTGCACGCAATATGTTGGTTGCAGGATGGACATGTAAAGATCACCAGTTGTTCGGTGACCTTTTGTTTTGTGGAAAGAAGACATCACTGAGACAAGGGCGGGAGCGTGAGGACAACGTGAGCTGGGTGTCTGGCATCCTGGTGATGGACTCAGCCCTTCTGGCAGCAGGGATGTTAGATGGATTGATAGCGGGGAAGATCTGTGACAATCATCTTCGGAGCTATTTGCGTAGGCCTGTGAGGTTCCGAGCCATTAGATTGCGCATCCATGCCATGATTCTTCTGGTCAAGATGCTCTCAGTGGTGCAGTGATAGATGCTTGCAGGAGCTTCGCTGCCCACCTCGACGCCCTTTAGCTTCCTCAGGAAGAGTAGCTTCTGCTGGGCGCCCTTGAGGTTGCAGCTGGTGTTTAGAGATCAGGAGAGAGCGCCAGTGATCTGGACGCCAAGGAACCTGAAGCTGCTGAGAGGAGATCGTCAATGATCGTAATGAAGGCCTCTGATCTTTCTGAAGTTAATGATGATGTCCTTTGCCTTCTCGGAGTTGTTTTGTGGCATTATACAGTCAGGAAGCTGGGGAAGAAATCAAATAATATATAATAGCATATAATGCTTGTTATTGTCGCAAAATATTACAGGTGTTTCATTATATTTTAGTATCAATTTGTAGCATTTAAAACATTGAGTTGCATTTTATTATCTATCTTGATATCGCCCATGTACTGCTTAGACCTGCTCCCTTCAAGCTTTGAAATTGAAATCTGAAATTGATCATTTAGAGCCAGCTTTGGTCCTTGTGGCTGTCACCCCATGCCTGTCTAAGCTCACAAACAATTATCTTTACCAGATGGCAATAGCATTTTCATTTCCCCCTGTCGCGGTCAAGTCAGTAAGGAGAAAGGTACCACAGGTATGTTTTGTCTCAGTGAACATACCTCGTACATAGCCACTGAACACGTCTTCATCTTCCCTTTTATGGTCAGGCTTTATGAAATATTGCCAGAACCACAAACAAGGTCTCGCTTGTCAGGTAATTTAATGGTCTAGCTGTGGCAACCACAGTGGAAATTAACTATAGAGAAATGTAACACCATTGCACCTTGGGTGTTTGTAATAATTATTAGTTAAATATTTATACTGTTTTATTTTAAAGTGACAAAAGTCCTATACATTACAGTGCAAAAGTCAGACAGTCAAAAGAAATGTTAAAAACCTTTTCTGAGTAGTAAGTACCCATTTGCCCAGCACAAAAAACGCAGTTTAAATTTAAACGTGTGCAAAAGTAAAGTAACAAAAAAAAACAACAGAAATTTCCTATTTTCTCCAAAACTGGCTAGATGAATACTCCACAGTTCCAAAACCTTTCTCCAGGGAATTCCATGCATTTAAATTTTATCAAAAGCTCACTTAATCAATTAATTGATTATTCAATGAGGTATTGATTAGCCATACAAGGTGTGATAATGGTCAAGGAAGAGAATGCATGGGTGAACTGGATGGTTGCTGTACATACTGGGGTGACATTAGGGGAAGTTTTGAAATGGTTAAGGTAACACACTTTTTTATAGACGACACAATTTTACACCAACCTGAAAATCATCCATCCATCCATCCATTCATTATCTATATCCATCTGGGTTGTGGGGACCTGAAAATCATTTCTACATCATTTTCTTTGCCTGCTTAAAGCTTTGCACAGAGTGATCTTTTCTTGTAAGTGCCATTCGGTTTTGGCTGTTCCTCTGCCTAGTGCACTATGCTCTCTGGACTGCAGCAATGGTGCTCTAGCTGCGGGTTTGAGTTTATACCCAGCACTTTTTGTCTCTATGTTTGTAACAACTAATTTAAACAAAATTGATTTGCTGTGGTTTATTTTTACCGCATTATAAATGTAGCTGTACCTGATCACCTGAAAAAGTATTTTCAGAGGAGATCCTCGACCACTAGAGGTCTCTGCCTTTATTTAATTAATTAATTTATTTATATTTTTTCTTCGCGCCCTTTTAGACGCGTCGCTGGTAGTTTGGTCCAAATAGCTCGGTCATTTTCCAGAACGAGTGAGAGAATGTTATTGATGAGTGGCTTCTGCTGAATAGCGCTTTCCTTTAGTGTTGCCCGGCGTTCTGCACTGACTTTGTTTTTAATTTTGTTTTTGCCACAGCTATTGTCCAGAATCAATAGGGGAAGCAAAGAACTACGTAGCGATGGGTTTTGGGCAACGATGAGATTTAAAACGTGTAACATTTTTACTCATGAGAATTTTGATAGTTTTGCTGTAAAATGTAAATGCAAAAAATGTTTTACTAATACTAAATTCAATAATGACTATCTGTGTAAAAGTATATTAGATCCATATGTTTTGCATTTTTTGTAACTATAAGTTGGCTATTTGCCTAACTTAGGGTAACAAAATCCGTTTCTTTTGTGTTTTTAAAGTGGTCCGTAGCAGAGACTTTATCAACTATGAGGGAAAAGTTTTTTTTCTCACTCTGCCAGGCATGTAATGGGAAGACAAGCTGTAATCTAACAGAGTAAACAATATTTTCAAGTGCGATAAAGCCCAAAGCGGAGACTCAGTCAGTGTGCCCCCCCCCCCCCAAAGCAGGTCGAGCGTACTGTAAATACCATGTGACTTGCCCTCCAAAGTCAGGAAAGGACATTGAACTTACTGGCGGGGGCGGGGCAGAATATCCGTGCGCCTCTTTGTGATTGGCTCTCCGGTCATTCTAAGAATATTGTCTGTATATAAAGACCTGGCGGCCTGTAAAGCACTAAATAGTGGTGGTGTCGTGTCATAATTGCGACATATAAAGGTTTACTAGTCCCGGTCCTGTATTTTAATCAAAAAATCATTGCACAAGGTGAGAAGATAACTTACTACAGACAAATAGAAAAAAAAATAAAATGACTGCTTGTTTTCTTTTAGAGAAAATTATCAGCACTTTACAGAATGCCATTTGAGAAATCATTTAAAACCACAATCTCTGGCACAGGCACTGTACGTCCGTCCAACACGAATCGGTTCAATTGTAAAGCCCGGAGGACAGGCTGATCTGACTACCAACAGCTATTTTTACAGACCTACATTTCTAATTTCCAGGATTGCCCGGCCGGGGAAAAAACACGAAAACCAATTCGTACGCTAAAACCAGTGCGCCATGAATAATTCAGTAAGGAATCTTCCTTTTCTGGTTTCCCGAGGCTGATCAAATGTAACTGGCTAGAGATTGGCAGTGCGGACTGTTTGTGGGGCCGTTTCAATAATGCATTAAAGGCCGATCCATCATACTGGGAAGAGGCCACCCCACACAGGTCTATAGGATTTTATCCGACTCGGTGGCTCTGTGGTTGGGAAACCTCTCTGTGCTGGTACACTGAGAAGCACTTAGTCTTACTTTTATAATCAATCAACATTTTAGTTACAGTAAGTAACTTTAACTTTGCTTAATGGTGGATTTATAAATAAAAAATGTGATTATATATTACATTTTATATATACGTGTGTGTGTTCGTGTCCCCTCCCCCCACTGGTAAATGTGGGTCATTACATCCGTTTTGGTTAAAAATCAGCCATATTACTATCCTATTGCATCGCTATTGCAATGGAATTGCGTTTAACTGTAATGCTACAAAATATTTTGGCTAAGGACTTACGTTCTTATTCGTTCTCTTCTGTGATTCTGATTGGGTTGTGACACTGGAATAACTGCTACAGATTATCATTTTGTGTTTAGAAGGACATTTCACTTTATTTTTCACTTAGTCTAATAATGTTGGCTCCCAGCTATGATTTCTTTTTTAAGTCTATGGAAAAAGGATCTTATACTTCAATTCTTCTTTCTTTTTTAATAACAAAGAAAGGATCGTCTTTAGTCAGTCTCTTGCGGGAAATGGCCACCCGCTCGGCTCTGTGTGAAGTAGACTGGTCAGCCATATTTGACCTGCAGAGCTTTGGTAGGCTACGTGAGTTACAGGTGGCGACTCTGGGTGCCTGCCGTTCCTGTAAACCGTGTCACACTGGCAGGGGAGAATTCTAGAAGCTCTATATTTAGAGTGGACTTGCTGGAATGTCCCGGTGCCCCTACCCTAGCCAGCTTCTCCCCCCCCCCCCATCGTGGATCCTGCTGTACCCTGGTTCAGTTTTTAAATCGGTGATTCACTGGCAGATTCTGTTTCCTGTCATGAGGCAAAGTCACGGCCGGCCAGGTGACGAATCTGTATTTCTGTCATCTTCCTGAAACCGTTAGGAACATTAACTGAAAATATATAAACAAAGCTTCGCAAATGAACGATAACTAACAGAAATGGTATTTATGTTACGAAACAAACAAACTGAAATTGCAGAGAAAATGTCTTCCTTTTCTGTTTTTCTCCGTTTATTTCATGCATAACTCTAGGTGGATCTTTCATTTTGTAGTTATGCCCGTCTAGCTATCATGGTGGCAATAGTGGCCAAAGTTGGAAGAAAATGACAATTATCTGTGCGTGGACTGCTGTCATCTGGCTGGGGAAACAGAATGTCCACCTCTCTAGCGCAACATGATTTGTTCAAGATCAATAAGAAATTGTTGAGTGAAGTACACCCATATCTCTTT
>JABFEA020000042.1:15106584-15125651 GCA_019775915.2 Cyphomyrus plagiostoma
ACACACACACACATATATATATACACACACACACACACACACACATATATATATACACACACACACACACACACACATATATATATACACACACACACACACACACACACACACACAAGGGCTGGTTATTTCCCTGGGGGGGGATCAGTCATAGCTGCTGATAGTGCTGAACCTGCAGCGGTACGTAGTGGGGGTCGTTCTGGCTGGGTGGCGGTCTCGGGGGTGGGGATGGGCTTTGGCAGTGTGGTCTGGGCTGCCTGGGAGCCTTAAGCCCCTCCCACTGTGTTAGCCACTGCTCCAGCTCTCTCGCCACACACCATTTTCGTCCAGAGCAGACTGGCTCGCCCTGGTGGCTGGACTATCGTCCAGCACCCTGCACCACCACCTGTTACACCAGAGGAACGATTACTGCACGTTTTAAAGGGGGGGCGGCAGGGGCTGGGGGGAACGCGCCTCACCGCTGCCTCACGCGGTCCCGGCAGAGCGAAGATGTAGATGTTTACCTGGCGTTGACGTGAGCAGCTGATCACCCTCGGTGAGGCAAACTGTCCGAAATGACTGACCGCAGCCCCACAAATGGTGACGACAAGGATCCCGACATTGAGCTGTTTGTCAAGGTAAGGTGATACTGTGACCCTCGGTCACCTGTAGGAGTCACCGAACATGAAAATAAGCGATTTGAAGGGCAGAAAGTAGCTCCCTGCGTGGGGGTCAGTCTGCGTGCCTTTATTTTTGAATGACCTGTGTAACTCTATATCTGTGGTACAGTTACTGCTGCTCAGTTAGTGCTGGCTGACACATGGTCTTGTGGCACTGACCCCTGTGGGGAGGGGGGCTCCAGTCTGAAAAACCACAGTGTTGAGCATATTGAAGTATGCGCCCCCCCCATACTGCCCGTGGAGGTCGAGGTAAGGGATTCCCATGTAGGACTGTCAGGGTGTTGGGCACCTCCAAACCTAAAGGCAAATGCCACAGGGGGTGTCATGGGGCTGATGTGACTGTGGGGGTTCAGGAGTCCCTGAGGGCCTCCCACCCTGTGCTCATAACTGCCCCCCCACCCCCCGCCCCCAGGATGTTTGATGATCCCATCACAGTTCTCTAACCTTCTTTTACATTTATCTGTAGTAACATGACTAGACCTTGTCTCTCCCCCCCCCAGTGCAGTGCAGACTGAAAAGCTCCACTTCACCTCCCCCCATTAAATCTCCTCACGTTGTCGGAAGATCTAAAGATCTATACTGTATGTCAACAGAAACACCTTAAGTCATGCATTACTTCTGTCATACATACAGGCCTAACGGTCCAGTTTTCATGCATCCTTTCCTAGAGTCGTTTTATAAATATATGGGGCAGCCAGTGTAATTTCTTCTTTTTTTAATTTTACTGCAGTGTTTTTGGGGTTTTGTGTCTTTGCTGCCAAAATTGTGAAAGTTCTATTTTGAACAAATATAAAAGCTAAAGAATCAGTGGATTGAAAGTCACCAAGCCTGCAGTGTTGACCTGTGGGTGGCGACCCTGCACCTCGGAAAGAGGCGGAGTCACTGAAGTGAGGTCATTCCACTGGAACGTATAGTCAAAACGCTCATTTCAGGGTGAACCTGCGGCCAGACTCTGGCCGACGGGACACGTCATCCCTCTGTCAGAGAGTATTTTACTGCTGTACAAAACTAGCTAAAAGCCCGATTTGCTTGTCCTCTTGATATATTACTCTAACCTTTAATCACAGTGAAAGATTATACAATCGGCTGTTGGGGTAACTATATAGCTCATACACCAGTCAGTGGAAGAGAGGTCTGAGCTTTTCTGCTGCGTAACCACCTGCAAGATGGTATGGTTGGTTAGCCGGTTAGAGTAAGCTGGTTCAGGTATAGGATTAGAAGACTGTGCATGAGAATCAAAGTGCATATGAAATGCTTGAAAATGCACCAAAAGCTGCTGATTGCCTGTCTGAGACCTTTGTATCTACTGTGAGGTTCCTCATCGTGCATCCCAATCATGCCGACACTGCCATGTGACTACATCCTTTCCTCGCTTGGCTAAATATTTTTAATCAATATTAATAAATATTTCACATCAGAAATGGTTAAGAGGGAAAATTATCGACCATCACAAGGCTATTATACAGTAAATGTCAGATGTTATTTACATTTTAAAATAAATATTAAGCTGGATAATTCCCTGGAGCAGTTTTTTCCAATCTGACAGACAGTCCACGTTTTTGCTCTGTTAATGCTTGCTGGTTAGTTTCCTGGAGCTTGGAGGGAGCAAAAACATGGACTGTCTGGCAGGGAGCTCGGAGGGAACAAGAATGTGGATTGTCTGGCAGGGAGCTGGGATGGAGCAAAAATGTGGACTGTCTGTGGGTCCACGAGGACCGGATTGGGAAACACTGGTCTGGAGGATGAAAGGAGAATGAACTCCAGATTGTGCAGATGGATGCCGTGGTCTTGTACGGGATGCTGCTTCATTCACGGCTGCTTGTTTTCACAATTATCATTGAAATATAATGAGTAGAAATAGAAAAGACTATGGATTATAGGAGGGGAGTCAGCGAATAGGAGGTGGGCTTCTCCAGGTGCACAGCAGCCTCTGAACATCCTTCTTGGCAGGGGCTCACTGATCTGTGCCTTGGATGGGGATGGAGTATGGAAGCTTCCGGAAGGAAGGGAGGCGTTTAGGAAGGAACATGTAAAGATAGGGATTGGGTGGTGCAGACATAGAATTGGATAAACAGCAGTGCAATGCTGGACGATATAAAAATGAAAGACCAAAAATTTATAATGCGTAAATGGTGCTATATGGGGTGAAGTCTTTTTGTGGGATGTGCAAATTGGCAATAATACAGGCAGCAGACTGACAGAAGTATGGCTCTGCCGTTGCCCCTTTTAGAGAGGCATTTACAGATGAACCACTTTAGCACTATATCGACTGGAGTAGACGCTTACAAATCACACTGTTTGGGATATAAATGGCAGCTAGTGAACCTGGAAGTGAATGTCGGTGTACAGCAGAGGAGTGGGGGGTTTTAAATGCAGGTTGAGTATTCAGAGCAGCAGGTGTCCGGGGGGGATTGGCAATGTTGGGGGATACCCTAGTGTTTCTGAATTTATTGAGTGTAAAACCGATTTCTCCCAAAGTGAAATCCAGGTCAAACGTAAAACGGGACACTGTGTAAAAAGATGAACTCGTCAATTTGTATGCAGCAAGTCTGTAAATCATTGGCTAATAAATCACTCGCCCTACATCAGACAGCACAGTGTGCCAGGCTGGGGTGCACCCCGGACGGGAAGCTGGTCCATCGTAGGGCACTCGCATGCACTTACACCTGGATGTGTTGTGTAACAGTGCAATCCACTGCGTCATCCTAAATTACATCTGCACTCATACTGATTCATATTTTCCATACACATTATGCATTTTTATAAATAATATATTCTCACAGTCTTTATCTTTGTTCTTGTGGTGTTTAATGCGATAAATTTTAATGTAAGGTAGTCTATTGCTTATGCATGAGCGGCAACGTTAAATGGCAAATGCTCTTGGGCGGTCCGTGTGTATTTTTAGCATCCGGCGGTTTGACCCACCCCCGTGCACTCCGCAGCCGCCCGCCGAGTCGCCAGGAGCAGCCGAATGTGACGCCCGTGGGTCTCCTCAGACCCCACTGGGTCCCATCAAAGGCTACGTATCGCCTTACGGCTGATCTCCAGCCCTCATTCTCCCCGCGCAGAAAGGCGACTTTCTGAGCAAAACAGATTGGGTATCTGCTTATCTGCAAAAGCACCAAACTCGTCACGCTGTTAGCTACGAGTCTCACAGTGTTACTGCACTTCAGTAGCCCTGAACAAAATAGTCATATATACAGACAAAAGACCCAGCCAGAAGAAAGGCACTTAAACTTTGCAAGAAACAAATGAATCACTACACAAAAGTGTAGTATGAAAATAGGCCCTATGACGTGGTATTAATTCAATCATTATGTTTCATATTTAATTATTGCGGTATGTTACTTTAATATGATTTGAGTTCATCTATTGCAAACTTTTGACTAGGTTCTGTGAAGAATATGAACACCCGAATGTAGACGATCTTTTATGAAGACTACTCTGCGCCTTTGGTTCCGTTCGTTCACCATTCCTCGAACAGCGTTACTCGGATTGTATTGTTTTAGCTGCAGGTCACTGATGGGTGTTTGTGCATCACACAATGCATCCAAGCTGTGCCACCCAAGCATAAATGCCTGTCATCAGTGTACCTGCATGATCAGTTCGGGTTTAACTCTGAAATGACCTACAAGTAATAATGTCCTCTGTAACATCTATATCTGTGAAACACTCAGTTACACATTCTGATTTCAGGGATTCATGTTGACCATAAAGAGGTGTTTTCATTATGATGATTATTTCGGGGATGTATATTCATAGCGGTCACTTGGCTGTAGATGTAGCTAATCAAAGGGGCTTTTTGCAAGAAGATGGAATGGAATTTTAGCGTGAATATTCTGAGGAAAAGGTTAGCTACAAACTGACCGCCTCAGAGGCTAATGGAGCAGGTAATGGAATTGTTATGCATAATTAAAAGTGTTCTGAGGATCCAGTGACAGGGTTAAATTTCCACAACACATCTTATTGGGGCTAGAGACCGTGAGCCATCCACCCCAAGTGCAGTTACGGAAATTTTGTGATTCCTGTACCAGCAGTTGTAGAGGGCTGATTTACCGCACCTTTTGAATATCTAATTACATGGACTTAATGTCAAGTAAATGTAGGTTTATGTGGTTTATTCAGCAAGTGTAAAATGCGTTGCAGGGGTAAATCTATGTTGTGACTCCCAGGAGATAAATATTGGTTATGCATGCATAAGTCAGCGATTGCAGTCTGTGTTGACAGAAATCCCATGATATCTACCTGAGGCTTGGAGGTCACGTGACTGCATAACAGGCCTGAGGCTTCTATAACACAGTGTAGTAATTTTAATAAAGGTTTTTTAATGGTATGAAACAGCATACGTATAAAATCACAGCACTTTTAAACACACCTTAGGGACCCCAGTGACTTATAAGGACCCATTAACACATTTTCTAACCCCTTATGCCGGTGTCTGTCCCTGGGGATCTCAGTGTCTGTCCCTGGGGATCCCAGTGTCTGTCCCTGGGGATCCCAGTGTCTGTCCCTGGGGATCTCAGTGTCTGTCCCTGGGGATCCCAATGTCTGTCCCAGGTAAATTACTGCACTAGACTGGGATATACCCTGAATAGGGTACCTGTGTGTTACTACATATTATGCCTTGCATGAAGACATATTTCAGCAAGAGAGGAAACTAGTATTGTACATGATTGTGTAACACCATAGTCTCTTAAGATTTCATGAACACATAAATCATTCATGCAGCCTTTTCTGGTATTGGGAAAAATAATATTTTTTCATTCCTGTAAAAATAAGGGTACCTATAAGATAAACCCAATAAATTTTATACTGTGCACATTGTGCTGTATTCTACTGAAGGACCATTCCGAGTATGTCTGTGAGATTGGATTTTTGGGTCGTATTTGTTGTCTGTTGGGCCCCTGCTCCAGTAGACAGGGGGCAGTATGAGTGACGTGCACCCTAATGAGTGACGTGCACCCTAATGAGTGACGTGCACTGCTGTTGGCCTGAAAACGGAATTGCCACTGATAGCCTGTCTCATCCTACGACCCCCAGGCGGGGAGCGACGGCGAGAGCATCGGGAACTGCCCCTTTTCACAGAGGATCTTCATGATCCTCTGGCTGAAGGGGGTCGTCTTCAATGTTACCACTGTTGACCTGAAGAGGTATGCTGCCTGGGTCAGAGGGCAAAGGTCCGGGGTCGGTAGGGTAGTGCATCTCTTAATTGTGCTTTCGTTACAGTGTTAAAAAAGAGTGCTTTTGCTTGTCACTGCCAGTTGTAACCTTAGCTGTAGGTAATTGTACCTTTTATGGTAGAGAAATGGATTCTGAGGGATGTTGTTTTTACCTTGGGGATGTTCCTCGGAGTCCATGTCGATACCAAAAAAGAGGTACATTTACGTACAGCTAGGGTACAATTGGCAGACTCTTGAGGGTACAGCCCCAATGACAAACTGGCACTTTTTTCTGACAGTGTATAGTAGCTCAACGAGTTTTCAGACATGGAAATTTATTGCAGAATTAAAGAAGATTAGTGTGGCCCTTGTGGAAGGAGTGTGTCCCATTCATGGTTCTCCATCTGGGATCGGAAGGTTGCAGGATCAAATCCTGTAGCTTGCAGAGCGATGTCACTGCCGGGCCCTTGAACAAGGGTCTCAGATCCATTTGCTCCAGAGACTGTCTGACCTACTTTCATATTACACCTCATTTTCGATAAATGTAACATAATACTAAGCATTCACATACTTTAATTTCCATTATGGTAAATTAATCGTGTTTTTATCTGTCTAAGTCTTCCTGGTGACTGAGCCCAGCCTGTTCATGTTGTGTCCAGGAAGCCAGCTGACCTGCATAACCTTGCCCCAGGAACCCACCCGCCTTTCCTCACCTTCAATGGCGAAGTCAAAACTGATGTAAACAAGATCGAGGAGTTTCTGGAGGAGGTTCTGGCACCCCCAAAGTAAGAGTTCCGACCCAATTGTGATGGAGGACAGGCGTGACTGCTACATACAGCAGCCAGGGTGGATGGTTTTTGTGACTTCAGTGCAATAATATAAAAGTAGCTCCCATCATGGGGTTTGTGTGTGTGTGATGTAAATATTACATTGTGGGGACCAAATGTCCACACAATGTATTAAAAACCTGTTATTTTCACTTTGTTCCCACTAAGGGAAACTCAGTTTTATAAAAAATGTGTGACTGCCGGGTTGGGGTTATTGTGTGTGTGTGTGTGTGTGTGTGTGTGTGTGTGTGTGTGTGTGTGTGTGTGTGGAGTTTTTTTCATGACTTAATTTGACAAAAGAGAAGTCCAAAAACATCTTATTTGTTTACTTGTTTCTTTCAAGTACCTTCACCATCGGCTGTATGTAAATGTAATTGACAGTTATGAGGACCTGATACACAACGCTGTGTGTGTTTCATTTTCATTACGTGCCATTGATCTAACATTGTGTGATTGACTGTGTCTGGATGTGGCCTAATGATTAAACCCCGTCTTGGCAGAAGGTGACTGAGCCTGGCAGGTATGTACGCCCTGCCGAGAATGCAGCTGATCTTTCATATGGGTTCAGATTATAGACTCTTGCTTGGAACTGTTGAGTTTAAGGGCAGCCCCGGCCTGGAAAAGGAGGAATGTCACGGTTAAAGTAATCCGATGTGCCTCACACAGGTACCCCAGACTGGCGTCAAAGCACCGGGAGTCCAACACAGCAGGAAACGACATTTTTGCCAAGTTCTCAGCGTACATTAAAAACACAAAACCAGAAGCTAATGCAGGTGGGTAGGATGGTGTCATCTGAGGTTTTGTGCAGGAATACACAACGTGTGTGTGATACTGTGGCACTTGCTGGTTAATTAGGTCTGGTTTTGCACATTAATGACAAACAGCATATTTTAAATCCACTCCTTATGCGTCTAGCTGCCAGCTAAAATCAGGGTTGATGAGTTGTGCATTCAGGGAAGCCATTCTGCTCACCATTTTATACTTGTGTCCTTCCTTCCTGTTAACTTTAACTAGTCTGGCCATTCTCCCCCGACCTCTCTCATTAACATGGTGTTTCTAGTCGCAATCATTGACTGAATGTGATTGTAATGCATGCAAATCCCAAGAGAACGGCTGTTTCTCTGAGCCTGGTACTACCACATATTACATTCACACCACATTTAAAATCACTCGGGTCATACATCTTAGCCATCGTAATGCTTAGCTGCACAGTAGTGGAACCTCTTGATCCTGGATGATGCAAGTATTCAGTCGAAGCCACATTATTAACAGTTTGTAGTGGGCTACTTGCATTACCAAGCAGGTTTACCTTGTAAAACGCCCACCGAGTACAAAATCGATATGCAGAATCAGACCATATACATGAAAACGGTAGTAATAACAATAATGTGTTTGCCGTTGCTACCATCTAGTGGAACAGAAGTAAATTACATTTTAAAATGTGAGGCCGGGTTTCATTTTTTGTTACATTTCCATTTCGTTAATGCTGTCATCTAAAGTGACTTTCAAAAGTCGTTCCGTTCATTCAGCTGGGTATTTCAATGGGAGTTAAATACTTAATTCCAAGTTAAAATAGAAAATGGAAGAGATTTTGGGAAATTTCTCACGGGCAATAAATGAAAACCTTTTGGCCTGTAAAAAGCCATGAAACATCAGAAATTAACGCTGAAGTGCTGTATGTATTTCCATGTATTACTTTTGTATCTGTCAAATAGCATTTACAGTAGAAAAGGTTGATGGATTTGTCAACCATGAACTGTAACGCAATTTTTTTCGTCTGTCGTATTTAGAAGCACAACAGTTATCATATGCGGGTTTCCAATGGGAACTTGAGGTGACAGCAGCAGGCATATATTACAACCATATGAAACTGAAATATATATTGATATAATTCAGTTAAACAAAACTGGGCAAAACGATATTTTTTTTCGAAGGTTAATGTAACATTTGGTTGTTTCTGTACAAATTTACAGGTCTCGAGAAAAGTCTAGTCAAGGCTCTTAAGAAACTGGATGATTACTTAAACACTCCACTCCCGGACGAGATCGACGCTGACAGCATGGAAGACGAGAAGACGTCCAACCGCAAGTTCTTGGACGGAGACGAGCTGACTCTGGCTGACTGCAACCTCCTGCCAAAGCTGCACATCGTCAAGGTGCGGGGGGGGGGCTTAGCAATGCACTTCTCCAATATGCGCTCTCCTGCACATGGGGGTCTCGAATGGAAGATCCAGCTGTACAAAGGGGTTATGTGTAAAATAAAAACACAGCACATTTGACAGGGTTAAGGTACAGCTAAATCTTTTTATAGCTATTACAATGGAAATGTTTTATATACTCACACACACACACAGTGCATGATCTTATATCTTCTATGAGCATAACCCTAATCCTAAATATGACAAACCTTACTCTGACCACAAGTAACCAAACAAAATGTAAGACTTTTGGCTATTTTAGTTTTTTGATTGCGGTCACAGATTTTGAGTTTTCCCTTGTGAGTACTGGAAAAATGTCCCCAAAAGGCAAAAATCAGGTTTTATGGGTCCCCATAATGCAATTTGTGTGTGCTTGTGTGTATTGAAATGTTAAATGTATTTAGAAAATTATCATTTGGTTTTAACCTATATGTCGATCTTTGCCAGGTCGTCGCAAAGAAATACCGCAATTACGAGATCCCAGCAGAGCTGACAGCAGTGTGGAGGTACCTGCAGAATGCCTACAGTAGGGATGAGGTCACCAACACCTGCGCGGCTGACAGGGAGATTGAGCTGGCCTACCTGGATGTGGCTAAGAGGCTGAAGTGAAATGGTGAAATGCGTATGTCCAGCGAGATGCATGCTATTGCTATTTTCGTCTGTCCATTGTCAGTCTGATACGCCACTCAGTCTAGTTCGCTGAGATCAGTGGCGGCCTAGCCTGGTCTGGTCCAGCTACGTTTTCTGGCAAAAAGGGTCGCTATTTGAAGCTTTATCTTAGAAAATATATTTGCCGTTACGGTAAAACTGCGGCAGTTTATACGAAGACGCAATCTCAGACCTAAATTAATCATCGGTTAGTGACTGTAAACTATGAAGTGCGATGAAGTTTGATTGTAGCTGCAGGTATTATGTTGTCATTGATTTGAATCTTGCTTATTGATGAAATGCCCTCTAGCAACATTATATTTATATATGAAAGAAATCTCTTAATTTTTTTTGCATAAATGAATTTATTATAAATGTAAAAAATTGTACTCTGTGTGATATTGTTCTATATATTCTTGCGTTGTTCCTTAAATAATATGATAACTTTTCTTTTGGTGTGTTTATAAAATCTGATTGTGTGTTAAAATATGAAAGATCATTGAAACAGTTTGAACAAACACTATAAGCACTCCTTTGAATATAGTGTATCATAAGTTAGTTTACGGCCATCTGGGGTCGGTTTTATTAGGCATGCGGTACGCTTCCGATGATCAAATGGTTATCATGTGATGTGCGTATGATGATTATTGGCACAATAATTCAGCTGAAATAAAACAGTAGGCATTTGCCAATGCAAGCCTACAAAAAAGCCTGTCCACACAAATGTTGCTGAAATCAATGGAATAATGCTATGTTTTATACACACACACACACACACACATATATATATATAAAAATCATTGTTCATAAATCGTTGCCTGAATGCAGAGAAAAAGCATTGAGGAGATTTATGATTTTTAAACCACAAGAAATGCCTGTCCTGTTCGGCATCCATGTTACTGTGTCAAAGGTTTGGCATGTCTGCAGAAGCTGAAGGGAAATGCTGGTAGTGCATCAGGGGGCTGCAAATCGTCGTGGCCACTTTCTTCAAACCACAGGCCTGATGCGCTGCTCTGGATCCCCAGCCACGGCGAACCTGGAGCTGTGGTGGGGGTTTCGGGAAGCCGTGCGCCTTTGCCCCTGTTTGTTTTCTTTGAAATGAGCTCAGTAAAGCCGCGATCGCCGTGATCAAGCATGACCACGTCCCCAGACTGCAGCAGCACCAGCAATCAAGTACATTTTCACAAAGGCTGACTTATGTTTAGTGTTTTCTCAAATAAAAGATGAAAGTCACCAAAAATATGGGTCAGAAGTAATCCTCCAATATAGTATGTTGCGTAACACTCCGTGGCACTGTCTGCTCCACTTAAATAGTTCTGAGTAGGCTAATTACCATAAACGTTTCGTGATTTTGAGTCGCTGCCATTAAGTTTTTCAGCCTTTCTCATTTTAAGATGTGTCCACCAAGATTATGATGAAATGTGCCACGGCCTTGTGATGGTAAGTGTGGTCTTTGCTTGCACCTATGAATAAGAGTGACGCTAACTGGCTACACGGTTAGTTTAAAGCCTGCACTGTGATGGCTACTGACAGACACCAACAATAAGCGCTAACTAACCATCAAAGCCAAGCCGTTCGGATCCTAGACCCCCCCCCCCCAAACATTATGAAAGATCAGCACACGTCACTCGATCCCCTCTTAGAATATCTGATTTACAAGTACAAAAATTATATTTAATTAGGCCTTAAAGTGATATTTACTGAAAGACCTCCCTGCCAGAAATAACAGTCACAGCAAAGACACAGACGCTCCTGATCCAACTTTATAAGTAACTGCAAAGACAGACATACATATACTATTGGTCTACATTTTTATATTAGTACCTAAATGTCGGGTGCTGGTTCCTGTCATCTACCTCCAGTATTTTCAAAGATAAATAATATGCAAGCCATACATTAATGTTATGCAACTCAGAGCAGATTCAGGACATTTGTGTCTAATTCATATTAACATTGGAGGTACAGGCTGGTAAACACAACACTTTCACTCATAATTATGTTTTGTTTACATTTATAATTAAATGCTACACCTTTTATTGGGATTTCGATGGTTAGCCTTAACCCCTAAGACACCTGGTGTTCAAACAGAAAGTTAGCATTTTGCCTGCAAAGGTGATCAAATATTTGCAATATTTTTCAAATATTTTTAAACTGTAGTCTGGACTTACTTTTCCCAAACCCTATACTTTAATGAGCCTTGAATACAGATACCGCCCTCTTCAGAACATGGACTGCAGCCTCCTGCATGCTGTAGGAATCTGGTAGCTTTCCATGCAGGAATACCTTACATTTTTGGCAATAGACAATTAAGTTTTGCAAAACCACATTGTTGCATTTAGCATTACCGCTGGGGGGAGGGAGTGTGTCGAGGGACCAGGCCGGCTGCATAGATTTATTCCACCTGTTCCTTGCCTCACTCATCCCTTTAAGGGTTTATTTTTTCTCTCTCGCCCCAGTAAACATGACCACACCCTCATCTGCCTGTGAGGCTCTCTCCCCTTACCCTGCATTATCACCAGAAGGTCACATCCAAGCACCCACACTTTCTCATTCTCGGCAAAGCGGCTCTCTTTCATTTTTCCCTGGGTGTTCCCAAATAAACACGCACTCCAGTGCCCTGTCCTTGTACCCCTTACTCCCAAGACAGAGTCACAAAGTGCCGCTTCTTGTGCTTCTTCACTATCTCATGCAGTGGCACGGTCAAAGCAGAAATTAGCTGCTCTCTGTATATTAATGAAAGCAGATCTTTTTGAATCTTTATACAAAATCTCCCAAGTCGTGCAGCTGCCTCTTAGCAGCCACATCCGCGGCCAATAAAATGGTCACTAAAAATTAAAATAGAAATCCTGCTTGGCATCTGACTTAAGCGCTTCATTACAGATGGTCGCTATTTATTTTATTTAACTGTCTGTCATTAAATAGGGATTGAGAGCAGGGAGGTGTAGCCATTCAGGGATGGGGCCCTCCGGACAGCATTAGCCTGAGGCTCCTCCTCCAAGCTCCCCTGCACCCTGAGAGGAGCTGAGGGGTTGCTCCTACATGCTCCCCCAAACCTTCAGAAAAGCATTCACCATAGTGCTCCTCCACGATCCTCTGCTCCATGGGGTACCATGGCTACACAGATGGTGTTCAGTCTGCCCCCAATCATAATAAACACAGGCGTGTACAGTAACACACTTAGTCTAAATACATGGAGAGGGATGGGCAGTCAAAAGGGAATGGTCTCTCATCTGTGAAACGGGGCCAGATGATTAATGTCGGAGATGAACGTCAGACCACAGTGGCCTATTTGGGAGCTTGGAAAAGCAAATGCAAACTTCAGATATATAACAAATGTAAAAGACACATGCTAGCTAATTCTGTAGCATGAAGGCTGATGCATTTAATAAAAAGTGAAATAAATACAAAACACAAAAATTCACATTTTTTTAAATATATGGGCACCTTAATGTATAGTGAAGGCTGTAAATGTTCCAGTTACATATTTAATAGATACTTTTATCCTAAGTGGCATGCAATCTTGAGAGAGCAGGGTCAGACAATCTCTCAAGCAACAGAAAATTAAGGGCCGTGCTTGCAGGACTAATGGTGAAATCGCTTGGCAGACCTTGGGATTTGAACTAGTAACCTTCTGATTATAGACACTGTGCCCTAACCCACTCAACCAGACACCACCCCCCTTAGTTGAGTATAATTAAGTAGGTAAAAGGCAATAACTCAGTTGGAAAATTAGTCCTGCTTCTGAGGGACCACCTCCTTGACACGGAGTTTACCCAATGGTGAGCAGATATCGTGAGACTGAAACTGAACTTGCAATTGTAGCTCAGGTGCAAGTGGTTCTTACCCAGGGCAAAAACGAAGATACCAAATAATAAAAATCTGGCATTCAGAATGCCAAAAAAAAACACATTGACACCCCTGTAAAATAGTCAGAAGATCTCAGTGCAATTCACATAGCTCGAAGGAAGTTTAAATCCAGTCTGGAAGCACTTAGAGTAAGTGGGACAGATAAATGAAGTAGCAGGACGGAGTCGAACAGTGACAGTCTCTCGGTGTCGGATTCATGCAGCTGAGGGTAGCTGAACCGAAGCCCCCTCATTGGCCATACCCCGGAGTTTGAATGATGAGTGGGGAATGCTGATTGGGTGATCAGACAGTGTGGCATGCCTGTGGTTTCCGCGGCTAAGTCAATGACATGACAGTGAGTATGAGAGGAAAGTGAGCTCGAAAGTAGCTATTACAGGTTTTTAGTGATGGACTTCATGTGTGAAGCATCCTTAAGTAATAGTTCTGGGACACGTTTACATTGTTTTCCAATACATGTGACCTGCATCTTGGTGGATAGACTAATTCTCATCCATTTATCTAGAATGGGATCGTGTTGGTAGACACATACATACATGTAACTTTAGAATGGTGAACGATAGTATTTGATACTAAATGTGTGCATAGAAAGCCCTATATTAAGCACTTAGATTTTATTTCTATATAAACATTTTCTTTTGTAAATCTTCTGGGATTTTATAAAAAATATTTCTTTATTTCTTTTCACGGGAAACTGCAATACACCAGTCACCGACATGAACTTAGAGGGGTTTCTTATGTGGTCACTAATGGACATTTTTCAGCAATAAATGTGTCGGAAGGCTCTTAGCTTTCACTTTTGATTGTCATTAAATAACAAAGTGCTGGAAGTTCATTTTGTTTGCAAGTTTACACGAGACTTCAATAGATGGAATGTAAATAGTGTGTTTGGAAGTGCTGAAACATTGCAAATAATTTACATCTGAGCAGTGGGATCAGTTAGAATCGGGAACCTTGAGACATGCAGATCAAACAAACACGAGGGGAAAGGTCACAGTTTGATATGCATCACAAAACCACAACGTTCCCAAACCGTAGCCCATTAGACGGAGAGGCGAGACTTCCCTTTCCTGAGATGATGTGTCTGGATGGCTGCTCGTTAGGTACATTGACAAGTCCAACCAAAATTGCATCGGCCTTATCAAAATACCGGCGACCCCGTTAAGGCAGGAAATGGCGCTGGAATGGGAGGATTTAGATGTGACAGTTTGCATTGAATCAATCTCAGGGATCTGACTGGAACAGACAACTGCTATTGTAGAACAGTTCAGCATGCATTTCACATAGCAGGCCTTCTGGTTGTGACCACCTGGTTTTTATGTATAACGGTATATTTGAAGGTCTCCCATACAGACATGGTAATGCGGTCCTGTCAACACCGGCCCCGAGTGCTGGGAATGTGATACTGCTGCTGCGAGCCTCGCGTTCAGCTCAACATCTCAAAGAGCGTTGATGATGTGAACAGGCGTCTCAGACCTAACTGCTCCACACCTAAGTGGTGCCCCTTTCTGAAAAGCCTTTTCTTGTGTTACACTTAAAAATAACTCTTGATTTTAAACTAGACTGATCTTACTATACCAGTTATGTCTGCAGATGTTGATTTTTGAGTCCAAAATGTGCACCAGACATAGAAAAAGTTTGGTAATACACAGGGCCTTGGTGGAAAGTTATTCCTTTTGAATTCACTTAAAATGGAAAATTGGGCTCCTTGAAGGAAGTAGCTAAATTCTAGTGATTGTTGTTTTATTTAGAATGTCTGTGTCATGTATTAAGGTAATCATTTTCCTTAGGTGTTTTAGGCACTATGTGAGCAAACAGTGGATATACCTTTGAGGTGGGATCGATCTATTCCCTCATTTTATTTAATGATCTACATGCGATATATTTTGAACGGTGATACGTGACTAGACACATGGCTTTCCACACCATTTACCTTATAAATGTAAATTACATCTTGAGAAATAGAAAATGCAATTTGGATTCTAGGAATGTAATCTTTGAAATGTGTTCACTCATACAAACATCTTATAGAATAAATGAAGGAAGATCCTTTACTTTTATTCACAGTTTTACATGGTTGCCTCCTGGCCGCAGAAATGAACGATGTTCTTCCACCACTTGTAGCTCTTCCTCTTCAAGTCCATGAAGCACTTTGGCATTTTTCCCCTGATTACTTGTCCATTAGTGCATATAGCACGACATCCAAGTCTGTGTGCAAATTTCTCAATGCGATGACAACTGACACTAAAAGACAGTAAACGACGGTTGATAATGAAAACCAGAAAAAACTCTTACTCAAGCATTTGATTTCTGATGGAAATTTAAGTCTTTAAACCATCTCATTTGTTTTCAATATAGGCTTTTAGTTATATGTTGAGGTTCTGTGTTTGATATGAAGGAATTTACTAAACTAAAGGGGCTGGACCGAAAAACATGCACTGAAACTATGTATAAAAATGACCTTAATCATATATGTATTTCTGCTTTCTATTCAGACCTATGAATTACACAAAGATATTTCTGGAAGGAGGGATTTTATTCTGCGTGTCGGGATAACAGTAATTCTCCCTTTAAAAACAAAGAGTACAGCGGTAAGTTACAGTCTGCAGCTGCAAAAGCCCCTGTATGCAAAGGGTTTTCCAGAACCTGATGTAAAAAGTATCCAATGTAAAAAGTATGGCTGAGAATGTTCTGGAAGCTCAGAGTATTAATGGTACCATAGACAAGCCAACATGGCAACCAAGTTAAACATACATGACTTTAGAGTTTATGTAGAAAACTATGGACAGTGTTGTTAGATGACTGACAAACCTTTGTGGAAAAAAAAGTCACAGTGCTTGAACTATGAAGTGTTTGAAAATGGAATCAAGAGGCACTACAAAATAAATAACTTTTCAAAGTCATGTCAATAAAATATTGAAGAAAATGAATAACGAAATGCAACAAAGCAATAAGGTCCTGTAAAAGTGGCAGTAAAACTGCCAAAACCATTTAGGTACCATGGTGTTGTGAACGTGTTAGATTTTGGGTGTGAATGTTTAGGTTTCTCCACAAGGCTAAACTTACATGCCAATTTGGGCTTGTAGGGGGACAACCATGCTCAGCTGAACCTGATATTATTTAATGGTGCTCTGCTGGCACTGAGTTGAAACCTTTTCTTTCTGATTTGATGATTGTGGAATCTGGCTCATATGCAGGTCTTGGGTGTGGGTGTGTGCACAGTTTTCAATGTTATTCACCTGCGTTAAAACTCAGAGAAGGGTGAAGCCTCAATAAGCTTTTTGTAGGGAAACCATTTTTATCTATCATGCTCATTTCCATTTATCACGCATTAGTCTGATTGGACCAAATCTGAAAGGTATGTCCTTATAAAAGGATCATTTTGTTACTGTTGGAAATATTTCACCTGTTTGCGTCAGGAGAGATGAAACCACTTTGAACTCAAGCACTGAAATTATGATAATATAATGCTTACAATCTAATAGTCTGCAAATAAGTACCTATTGAATCAGTTCCCACAGCAAATTAAAAATCACATAAAATAATTCAACTTGATGCAGGGTGTGTTATAAACTAAATGAAATCCAGCATTCACAAATCACTTTTGCTGTCTTGTATTTTTTATTAATGCCGTTTCATTAACATTGGCAATTTGGGCATGTTAACTTTTCAACCTAAATTCCTAATACTCGCACCACTGCCTTAATATTGAAATCGCTTATTTGTTTATCAAATTAAATACATAAACAAACAAAAAGATTTTCTTCGGAGTTAAAACTATAGTCCGAAAAGGATGAACTAAATAACGAGAAAGAAGAGCAAGTTTCCCTTGCCGTTTTTTAAATTATTATTATTATTATTATTATTGTTTGCTTTGGTATTAAAAAGTCACAATTAATTAAAACACACGTATTTCCTGGGTGCCTACAGGGACCTTCCTGTTCCTCACTGACGTCATAACATACTGATTGGTCAAATTAACTCTTGCAGTTACCACAGTGCTGAAGGTCCTGTAGGTAATTGCAAGTTTTGTCACTGCGGAAGAACTGCCATTCCAGCCTAAAAAAATGTACTCAGTTCTCCGCAGTGAAAATCTGCATTGTGAGCGTTATGAGCAGAGAAGCTGCAGAGGTATGATGGAAAATGCTAAGTAGTAACAAACGTCACAATTCAATCTTTGGCTTTCTGCAAAGAGCAGAAACGGCTACTGATCTTAATTCCTCAACAAAACCTCCTTGCGACTCGATGATCGGACTTGGGGAGGATTTGATACTCAGGTCTGGTACTCCTTCAGAAAAGTGTTTTATCTTAGTCATAACCTCCAGATCAAAATGGCTGCTGAGAGTGGTCTTAGTTTTGAAGTCACTGGCATACGGAATTCCATCATTACCAAAGGAATAACTAATGCTAACTGTTAAAAGTAATTGCAACCTTTTGGCAACATTCAGGCAGTGATTCAATGAGGCTTTTGTGCCTCCTGAATGTCAGGCATGCAGAGTTCCTGTGTTTCCTCGGCCTTCAAAAAGCCAAAGCTGTCAAAAGCGTTTATTTTACCAATCGACTGTAAATCGTCACGCAACCTTTAAGACCTTGAGGACAGCCTGTTTACCGGCTGTGAAAGATAAAATGAATTGTAAATACATAATAATTTTTAAATGGGGAGTTGAAGGGCCACAGAGCTAGACCTGGAGAAAATAGCTAGCTTAACATTTTTCAAGTAATAGCTAAAACGTGCAAGAATGGAACTGCACTTTGAATGAATGTCAAATTGTAAAAAGATAAATCTTGAACTATATCGTTATACTGTGCCGACTTGCTGGCCCATTAGTTTTCAGTTAACAGACTATAAACAGCTTAAACATCCTTTGCTTGAAATGCAATTTAATTTAATTGAGGTTTAATGTCAAGCTAACGGAGCTGCATATTTGATGTGCTATTGCCTGCAGAGGGCAGGTGGTAAATGGCTAGACTTAGTCTCTGCTTTAAATTAGCACCATCTGAACAGGCCTTGGTGTGGTCGTGGAAACGGAACAGAGCTCTGAGAAAGAAAGTCCACACAAGTGGTGAAAAGGTCAAGTATCCAGCTCATGGCCGTCACCGTCCGCTTTGGAGAATCTGCTATGTGATTATGACACCAGGGACCTAAGGACCAGGGAGATCAGGTGTGGAGATAAAGGCACCAGATTGTTTTTTTAAATGATCATGACATGCCTTATCATTTTTAATATGTAATACAAGACATTCATAATACATTATATTAAATAAAATCATGAGGAATTCTGAAATCACTAGTAAATTTACTACCTTTACAGAAAACTATCCAGTTAAAGTTTAAACAAATCCTAAATCAGCTGATTTTTGTTACTTCTGTGGGCTGATTTCCTGATGTTTATGGTGTCATTCATTCAATTGATTTGCTTATACTTTCAGGTTACTGCAGATTTGTTTCCACCCTTTCTTCTTATCCTCCAGCTGTGCGTTCCATATGTTAATTTTTGTGTCAAATAGTCTCATGTACTATTAAACATTAAATATAAACTTTAAATATTATGACAGTATGCTGGCCTTACGGCCCCATGGTTCTGTACTATATGCTCTGTGTTTAGTAGGTTTCTTCCTATAGTCTGAAAATATGCAGATAGCAAATTCCTGACTGTAAATTCTCAAAAGAAAATACAATATGTCCCCTGTCTTGCTTGGTGTAACAGACTGT
>JABFEA020000042.1:15128087-15150054 GCA_019775915.2 Cyphomyrus plagiostoma
CGCGCGCCCCCCCCCCCCCCTCCCCCCCCGCCGCCCCGCCCCCGCCCCCCCCCCCCCCCCCCGCCCCCCCCCCCCCCCCCCCCGGCCGGCCCGCGCTTTTGAAAATGCCGCGATCGTGTTTGCATTTATATTGACGTTATTTACAAACACCTATGTTTTAAGATGAAATAAACATCGACCTCCCGGCATTAAAATGGTTTTTGTTTTGACTGGCATCAAAACAGAGAGGCATGTTGCAGATGTAAAATATCACCATTCTCATAGCCATTTATTAGATAAAGAAGTCTGCATGATCAGTTAAAACGCCACCCGTAGAGGTAACAGTTTGGTTACTTATGTTATTCTTATGTAGCGTTTTCTTTTTTATGTAGTGCTTGTCTAATATTTTCATAGATTTATCGTGTAGGTTTACAGCTTAGTCGCTACAGACCTTAGACAGGAAATATTTGTTTCTTTTGAATGCGTGAAAGGTATATATAAAAAGAAAAACGTTTGTCTTGACTGCATCTTCAATCCACAGGGAGAAATAAGAAAGTCATACCCTTTCTTTAAACGATAATTTCTCCAGTCTGTGTGTGTGTATAAATTTAGTGTCTAACTCTACTAAAAGAGCAGAACCGCAAATAGATAAAACTTGTAATCTGTTTTGAAATGCATTGGGGGTTTTAATGACAGTAAAACGTATGTTTGCAGGACACCCCCATAAACGTAGCTGTAGATAATGTATCCACGTGTTACGCTCTTCCCCAATGAAATGGCACCTGAGTTGCAGCCAGCCTGATGCTCGGTAAGCGGATCAGTGTCTCTGGGAGCGCGCCGTTTCGTCTCATGGACTCCGCTTCGGGCACATCCCTGGCCGCCACGCGCCAGCCCCCCCCTCCCGCGCTCTTTCTCCCTCAGGGTCCGGTCCTTTCAGACCGCAGTGCTGCAACCTGCCAACACGCTGCGAGTGTTTAGTGACTGCGGGGCCGCCGCCTGCTCGGTCCCGCGAGTTTCACACCTCGTTTGTCCAAGTCCCTCCCAGCAGCAGCACATATTTCATCAGGGCCCCACCGCCTGACCCAAGACATAAATCAGACCTGGGGAAATCGTGCCGGGGGGGGTCGGCCTGCCCGCCTGCTGCCAGGTGGCTCTGCTTTCAGACCTGTTCTTCAGAAACAAAGGACGCTGTTTTTTTTTCATTAGTAAAGCAAGCCAGAGGATTGTCCTTGGACACATGTCAGTGAGTGACAATCGGGGGACTGTTAAAACGACGAAATGCAATATCTCCCTGAACATCAACTGCTGAAGCTGGTACATTCATACACACCTTAGGAAAAAATGATGTCATAGTTTGCAGGGCCAGGTCAGGAAAGCATGGGTCGAAATGCAAAAAACAGTGCATGGAGTAAGATCTGGGGCGCAGACGTTTTGCTCCATCTTGAAAAATGAACTAATTATTTGGACGGAAAGACCCCTCACCTGAGTGCAGCTGTCCCAGTCACCAAACAAAGCAAAACCGGTATGACCAAAGCCCCCAAGATGTGCAGTTCCTGGTCCCTGACTGATGACATCATAAACGCTGACTTGTATAATTGGTGACCTTATTGAGTTCAGAGAAACACTTTGATTAGAGATGGAAATACTAACTCGATTGATGTCCTTGTACTTTTCACCCTTAGGACTCTTTGTCAGGTACACCTTCCGGGGAGACATTTCGCAGAAAGAATTATTCTGGAAATTTGGCTGTAAAAAGCTAGTGGTTTATGTCAGGAGAATGTTTTGGTGTTTGGGCTTTTACCCTGGTGAACATAATTAAAACAATTTAAATGTCCTTCTAACATTCTACTGTTACGGATAAGCAGAGTATATATAAACGCCATACAAACATTTCTTTACATACAAATAGTTGCTTGTACACCACATATCTCTGCATAAACATAGGGGAAGCATTTTAGTTGCAACAGTAATACTAAATTTCCAGGAATAAACCCCTTTCTATGGTGTAGCTTTTGAAAGGTTGGATCCTCGCCAGAGCATTGTGCAATGTGAGCCACCAGCCTCTTACATGACAGAATATAACATAGCGTCTCATTCAGAGTGACTTGCATCTTGTTCAGCCATACATGCAAGTGGATATTTCCCTGGAGCTGCAGCAGCGAAATTACCTGCTGATCACAGCGACACTGTTTTTCCTGAGGGTCCAGCCGGTAACCTCTGGGTCACGAGTCACAGGTGCACATGTTTAATCATTCTATCTGCTACCAAAACTGCGCCGAAGGAACTTCAGCTCCAGCTTGAGTTACGAGCTGTTCATTATGGGATATTTTCAGCGCTTCGCAGAAACACATTGGGTGTCATGTGCGGGGGTGGTGTGTGGCTGAGTGGGCTGGAGCACGGTACCTGTAGTCAGAAGGGTGCTTGTTTAAAGCCCGCGGTCAGCAGAGTGATTTCACTGCTGGGACCTTGCGGGAGGCCCTTTGCCCCAAACCTCTCTGGATGGCCGTATGTGTGTTTTGCATTGTATCTGCTAGGTCTTGACAATGTTAAATCAGCTCAGATTCTCAGATCCTGGTTCTCACCTTCGGCAAAAGGAAGAGAGGCTTCCTGTCAAGGGTGATTGGCAGAGTAACGGATGCCATCATAGATCACAACCAGATTACAAATATACCTTTGGACTTTAATTGGAAGATGATTAGATTGTTCTTTGCAACATCAAGTGTCATTAATAATCACATACTACGGGAATAAAACTTTTAATAATTATAAAAGAAAGAAATTCCCATGTTGAAAATTGGGGACAAATATTTAAACGCTGGATAAGAGCTTTTTTTGATTAATTTTAATAAAATTTTTTATAACACAGTTGTGTTTATCACCAAAAGCATGATGAAAGGTTATATTGTATGTCGTCTTCTTTAAGTTGTCATTTTTGTGTTTGTGTTTACAATATGGTTTTTCTTTCTGTTGTATTTAGGATAAATTAACTGGCAAGGGTGTGATAAAGATGATTACACTGCGGCAAGGAAAAAGTGACAAAAAACGACGATATCAACAATAATAATGATACTTAAGGCGGGCGGCATCTCCACAGGGATACGTAAACTGGTGTGTCTGTTTGTGTCTGCTGTAGCATCCTCTCCATCGACGGTCCTACCTTACACCCATCATACACTGCCTGGCCAAAAAAAGTTACCATTTCAGCTTACAGTAAATCAGCAAGTACTTAAGAGCCAATGATTGGATCATTATTATAGCTCAGCAACATTTTGCAGCGATAAGGTGAAGTCAGCTGAGTACCTGAATCTACTGAACAGCCAGATTATCCCATCAATGGATTTTTTTTCCCTAATGGCATGGACATATTTCAGGATGATGATTTTTGGCCAGGACAGAAAGCACACAGTATAAGTGGAAATAATACAATAGTGCTAACATGCCAAAAGCAACTTTTATTTTGAAATTTATTTTGAAACAAAATGCAATCATGAAATTATCCCTCATTTCCTGTATAAAACTGGCCCTTTTAGACGGTGTTATTTGGCATTTAGGATAAAACAGAACCGGACCCAAAAACATACAAAAACTTCTGTACAATATGTAAGAGCCCAAAATAACAATTAATTCAAAAGCATGAAGCATACGTATTGTCAAACATACAAACATCTACCTATATATAAATCAAAAAGGCTTGTGGTTTGTAAACATTTTGTAAACAATGTTTGGCTGCTGTTATAGTCGCAGTAAACTATAAGATGATCTGTTATACTGGATGATGGTGGTAGGTTACCAATGCATACCTTTTGGGAGTTTCAATTTGTTTTTGATTTTCCCAAAATCTGATCCAATCAAAATACAAAAGTATGTCATAGTTTAAAGAATTTTAAAAATCAGGTGTTGTGAAATATTTTGTAAATGAATTTATCCCAAACCGTAGTTAATGTGTTTACCTATCAGGTCTTATTTGTATCCTCGTAAATTTTCTCTTGAACTCAGCAAAGCATAAAACACTTACAAACACACAGTCCCAGCAAAAAAATGGGAAATCTTTGGTACCTTTAGACGAGCATAAATTGTCTTGTTTTTAATTTAATTATTTTATTTCACCTGCATAACACTGATAACTGGGCTTGTCGACAGATTGTAAAAGTCTAACAGTCATTGTGCCACCTTGGAGAAGGTACACCTGGAATTGAGGAAAAACTCAGTGTAAGAATCTGTGTGAATGCTTTTTCCAAAGCGTGGAAAGTAACAAGAAATGAAATGTTACTTTTTATTGTAAGGAGCAGGCCTTGCATTAACCATCTGTGACTGTAAAGACTACACTGATATTTCATTATTACAGCTCTGAACTTTATCTGTTTGCCCATATTACAGTCATCACATGTGGCATATCATTTCTGCAGTAATTCAGTCAAATTGCCATGCCATGGCCATTGTCTTCAAAACTAATTTAATAATAATTCAAGCTTATTTTAAACATGATTTAACTTTATGTTACTTAAATGCTGACAAACATTTCCTTAACCAAGAACGGGGGAGGGGGAAATTTGTTAGTAAAATCTTAGGAAAACTCTTGTGGTGATTTGATTGAATGAAGTTTCTCTGCTCCAAGACAAGTTATTTGTTTGAAGGACTTTGGGCTTTTTTCCCGGGATCCGTCCGAGGAGGAAGGAGAACCAGGGCAGCTCTGTACCTTTGTAAACCTGCAATCGGGGGTTTTTCTGGAGCCGTTGTTTACTCCGTGTGCCTTCCTTTCATCGCTAAACTGTCTAGTTTATTTTCTTTGAACTAAGTGGGTAAAATGGTTCATTTTTCACCAGAACTGAACCCCATATTAAACAGTAAATTATCTCCAACTCTGTCTGCTGGAAATGTACCTTATTTGATATGTGGATATTTGGAGAGATCCAGAATGGGCAGTTAGTGAGGCTGAAACTCTGCTTCCTGACCAACACGGTAAGGAGGGGGCAGTGCGACATTTTAAGCAAGGCACTATAGGGGGTGCAAATAGCCGGCATGCCAGTGAGCTTTTCCTAATGCAGTGCTTCCCAATCCGGTCCTCGGGGACCCACAGACAATCCAGGTTTTTGTTCCCTCCCAGCTCCCGGTAGCTAAAAAATCCAGACTGGCAGAAAGCTCCGAGAGTACAAAAACGTGGACCGACTGTGGGTCTCAGAGGACTGGATTGGGGCTCCCTTTGAGTGACCACCGATCTCCATGTGCTTCTCCATCTCCTACTTTTATACAGATTACGTGGGTTGCCACTTCCTGTATATTCAATTTCTGAATGTGGAACTGATTTGAAGCAAAAGTAGAAGAGAACTTTACTGTACAAGCATTGCAAAAAATTACAACAAAGGTTTCCCAGGTTGCTGCCCGCAGCCCTAATGTGTAATAAAGAAAATTCTTTAATAGTGTACTATTTCATTGTATGAATAAAGCAAACACAGCGGCCTTGCCACCAACATTGCTAATATAGTGCCTTTTCCTTCCTTTTAAGTTAATCATAATCGCTAATCATCACTAACGCAAGGGATTGAGTGACATAATTGACACTGATGAAAAATATATTATTTCTTAAGCTGGACTTCTCTAACCATCAGAGAAAATAAATACATACAACATTTTTGAAATATAAATGCTTCATATAAATAGTCAAAAAAAAGTTTGTTTTTTTTTACAAAGGTTGCAACTGTTAATCAGTCACATTTATTATTAATCTGGAAAAAAATACACTGTACCTGTCATCCATATCCATAAAAATGAAAATAATCAAACACCCCGCCCCCCCGCCAGTTTACAACAGGAGAAGGATCTGATCTCAATAGACAATTCTGGTCACTGCCATTTCTTATTAAAATGTACTTGCTAATAAATCAATAATAGAAATAAAACAATACCAGGACACTCTTTGGCTTGTCAGAATCTGAAATGCATGGCTGTGTGTCAAACAGGAGCAACAATTTTCAGAATATTGCAGAATATTACTCTCCAGCATGTATGGCAGTTTAAATGCCCCAGTGACCAACACATTTAAACTGCCATTGTCCCTTTATTGCTTATGTCTGCATCTCACAGCAAGATTGTTTATATACATAATTCTGGGAACCGTGAGATGAAAACTGGGCAAGGTAATCATACTGATAAATGTTTGTTTCACCTGGTCATTTTTATCCTGGTAAATGTTTCTCATATAAGTGCTTTACTTCATATAATGTTACACACAAAGGCTTTGTAGGTTTAATTTATTCATAAACAGTCTAACAGTTTTTTAAAGCACCATGTGATAAATGCTACTTTGTCCTATTCGACTTACCACCAAACTAATGGAAACACTGAACTTATATGCTGAGATAACAGCTTTGAGTTCACTGTAAGGGACATATTTTTGTGTAATTATAAAGTAAATACCCGCTTGTAGTTCTACTTTACTGCATAATAAGGTAGATTGCATAGGTTTCTTAGTCTCGTTGTTGACACACGCGACAGGACTGAATGCAGTATGAGGTGACAGACGTCAATCCCAGCTTTTCTGGAAACTGCTGTCACAGTGTCCCACATGCGAATGTTTGACATTCCACAGTTTTTAACTTAACACAAGCAACATAAGAAACAATTTTTAAAAATCTTTGGGTTTCCAAAATAGAAAATCACACTAATTATATAAATTACTTATAAAAAAATCATGGTTAACTTAATTACATAGGCTTTAAAATTAATTTTAAACTATTGTATACATTAAACCATTTTATAATTTTGTATGATATTATCTCTCTTTTTAAATCAATACTGGAATCCCTTTGCTGCTACAATTTACTGTTTAAGTTAAAATAATGTTTGCCAATTTTTTTTTCCTGATACCACTGAATAAGACTTTCCCTAACACTCTCTCTCTCTCACACACACACACACACACACACACACACACACACTTCAATCGAGTACCAGCATGACTGAACAAGTTAACTATTTAAAAAAAAAAACAGCAAAAAAATTTAAATTGTAATAGGAAATTCTGAAATACTGAAACTGAATTCCCCATACAATCAGATGTGACATTTTCACGCAACACACATGTGTGCGTATTTCCCAGCAAACAGCCTCAAGTACATGCTAAATGTGAGTAGAAAATGGGAATCTTGTCATTTCTATAAATGTGCTAATTAAATAAACATCCCTCAATTTGACACTACTTCCATGGAGCAATGTGAAAATGTCACCAAGATATCCTTGTTTATGGAAAAGCCTTTCCTGCTCAAGGGTGCCCCCTACATCTGACACTGTTCCTGTATCTGGAACACAGTCACATAAATAAATATTTAAGGGAAATTCCTCAGAGTTTTCCATCAGCATCCCAATTAAAAAGTTAATGTTGAAATATAAAAATATTCACAATGGTCCTTTAAAAAAAGATGATTCCTTAATAAAAGTTTGTGCTTTGAAAACCATGTTATATTGGTACAGTACTGACTGTGGTTCTTGCAAGCTCTGTGGTCCTGGAACATCAATATGGCCTCCAGACGGACTCATCCATTCGTCCACTGGAGTTGAGTACTGTAGGGGAGCTGCTGTGACTGCCGTCGGCATCCACCCCATCCGTCTGGCTGCTGAGGTTGGGGTTGATCAGGGAACTGCCAGAAGAGGCGCTAGTGCAAGGTGGGAGCATCCGAGAAGGTGAACGATCTCCCCCTGGGACCATGGAGAATTGGTACGACCCAGAAGAGGTGCCATAGTAGAGATAGGGGGTACTGCTGGTCTGGAACGGTCCACTTTGGTTTTGGGTAGATCCAGGATAAGGAGGCGGCAGGTAGGTGTGGTAATGGGCACTACCCAAGGACATGCCCGAGGTGACTGGGGTGGGCGTGTAGGTGAAGGTGGCAGGGTAATGCATCCTGGGGCTGGAGAAGCGGCTCTCTGTCAGGGAGGAGAGGCCAGCAAACTGCCGTGGGTCAGAGAATGGGCTCAGATCTGAGGCTCCTGGGGTAGCAGAGAGACAGACGGTGACGTCACTATGGCGTCAGAGGGACAGGGTCACGGAGAACAGAGACAGGGCCAAAAAAGCTGCTCATGCTCGTACAGCATAAAAAATAACCAGACACAGGAGCAACAGAGTTAGATTACAGACTTTATCATGCCAGTGTTGCACCATCATTGCAGAATACAAGTTTGCAAATAATTATTATTAATAATAAACAACAACAATAATAATAAATATTCCCCAGTTCCATCATATCAAAGCTCTATCAACAATACATGTATTTTCTCTGAACATACTGTTAAAGGATATTACATTTTTAGGCCAAAAGTTTTGGGTTTATGACTGACAGACTGACAAACTAAATATGTAAGAAGTTGAATGAAATAGGAGGTCTTAAACCACTAAGCAGAGCATTTCTTTTTTACTATTATTGATAATCGCATATCTGATATTTTAACCAGACCGGCATCACATCTTCATCATTATTACATCAGTAACAATCAATGAGTCCTGAGAAAGATGTTTTTACATTTACACACTTTCCATAAACATCCTTTTCCTTGCTCTCTCCCTAGACTTTAATTCAATAACACTTCACTTTAAAGTTAATACTCGCAAGGCTAAGTTTCAGACTTATTTTCTGTAAGGACTGTATATTACATTGGGACAAACTCCAGGCACCAAAGCCACACAAGCAGCACAAAGATCAGGCTGCATTTCTCATCTGTGAGTCCGTCTGCGCGTCTGCATGCACTCGTGCGCGCGTGTGTGTGTGTGTGTGTGTGTGTTTGTATGTGTGTGTGATGCATTTCTACAGAAACGGAAAAAAAGTGCCCAGTTGGGATGAATCAGGAGTCGGCCATATGGAAGCACTTTGGGGGGAAAGCGGCATAATGAGCTGGGGCAGCCTCAGATGTGGCGGCGTGTCTCCGATTAGCCGGGGAGGGGGGCAGATCTCATCTCTCGGCTCCTCTGCTGGGATTTCGAAAAAATTAAAAACCGCTAATAGGCTGTGGCTACCATTGCGCCAGGCAGGGAAACGCTTCCTCCCTCCATAAATCGCGAGGCGTCCTCCCCGTCGCCCCGTCTGCCGTGGCCCCTGGCCCTCCGGGGCCGCTCCCAGTGCCTCGCTGCTGCCCCCTCCCAGTGTGTGTGGTCGCTCAAGATCATTTAGCCCCTTTTCACGTTATCAGACATCTGTCGTTAAAATAATAATAATAACAGGATGTTTTATGCAAGACTGAGCTGCAGTAAATAACAAAGTTACTATCCTCAGCAAAGTCATCACCAGTATGACAAGGGGTTATCCCAAAATTTGGAGCACTGCGGAAGGCAGACATTATTATTATTATTATTATTATTATTATCATCACTTTCAATTGTAGGCACTGTGCAGTTAGAGACTGAATATAATGGGTACTACAGGGAACACATATATAAGCACTTATAGCTTATATAAGCATGTATAATTTGTTTATAGTTCCAGGAGCTAACACAGGCTAAGCACTCACTGTGCACTGGGAGGTGTCTCCCCCCCCCCCACGCTAATAAACATTGCAGATGTGCTGGTGAAAATCCAGCTACTTCACTATATTCTATCCTCTTACTATATCCCAGACAACACTGCAGAAAAGGCACCTTATTTCACAATATCCCACTGCCTGTCTGCACATAAAGCAGCCCCTATATTTTTATAAGTGTGTGTCAAAAAGATTTCCGCCCGATGACGCTGGGAAAGGCCACATGTTAAGGTGGCCCCACTGCTGGCGGGAAACGTGAAAAGTGAGCGGTTACACGGGATTCGCATGATGGACGGGAGCCTTCCAACCAAAACGGACGGACGTTAAGACCATGGGTTTGTGTGGCTCTTTGAGAAAAGAACAAAGCTTGACATCCCCAAGATGAAAGCGGGACAGAATCTAAACTAATCAGATCCGACAGGGCAGTTTGGACAGGCTTCAGACCTGCCAATAACAAGTCACGCTGAGGAGTAATTTAAATTCTCACATTTGCTCCGGGCTTAAGAAGAAATGCAAGGGTGTGTGGCGGAAAAAAAAAAAAAAAAAAAAAGGGTAAAAAGGAAAAAAGAAAAAGATCTGGCAGCAATACAGACAGGTGGCAAAAAAGTGAAACTTATTTGAATTGAAATTTTAAAGCAGCACCCCAGCACAGAGATACAAATTGCAGTGCAGCCGTTCTCGATGCAGTGCATTAGGGTCACTGGAATTACCTCGACGGCTGCTTCAGAAGCACAGATCCCACTATAAACAGAGGCAGACGGGCTTTTTTTTCCTCTCTGTGCAGGACCTGTTATTACCTGCTCCCCTGTTATTACCCATACTCCTCTAAAGATCAAACGTTTTAATGGAGGAAATAAGGAAACATAATCTCTCTTCACCGTTAGAAAAATACGCTTTTGGAGAAGCTCTTCAGGCTTGGAAACATGTTGGTGGTTTTCTTTTTTTTTCTCCAAAGCATCACAGACTTTCTTTTTTTAAATATTTTTCTATCTATAAAATCTATGGGTGATGTCATAGCAGAGGCTTTTCTTTATTTGTTATGCTATTACGATGTTTAAATTAAGACATATAAGTGGGTACTTTTTAATAAAGGTGCCCGTCAGATAACATAAGCAGAGATTTTCGGGGGTGCTAATTCATCCTCCAGAACGAGGCAGCATTACGAATGAGATGGCTCTTATCGTTACAGTAACGCTAAAAATCAGCTGCCATTAGCTCTTCACTCACTAACACTAAGGATGAGTAATGCAATGAAATAGCGGCATTTAAATCATGACATTAACACTGAAGTTACCTTCCATTATCACTATAGTAATGAGTATGACTGAGTAACATTACCAGAGATAACAGCTACCCCTCACTATAGTAATGCAAAAAAATAGGTACCTTCATGAATAAGCTCTACCAGCAAAGGCAAACAAATTCTATGCATAAATTTGATGTCTGGAGGCCGTCAAACAAGCCTGTCACGTCTGTGTGGCTTTATCTTTCCATCATCCCTCCCCCAGGCGTGTGAGAGGGAGGGGCGCTGGCGCACCTGCACACAGGGGTTACCTGAGAGCCGTCTGGGCACATCGCTGATGGCGGGCAGCCCCGTGGCACGGGAGCAGGACAGAGGCGTGGTGGAGTGAATGGACGGAGACGTCATTTGGCTCAGGTATGGCGTGTAGGGCTGCTCATAGGACCAAGGAGGGGACGACTGAGACTGCCGCGGATCTGTCAGGGGGAGGATAACACCGTGAGTTCACAGAGTACGTCCCGCCTCACATCACCAGGAAAAAGTATCATCATCGCCAGACAATTCCTATGTTTATCCTGCTTCGTTTTCTCAGCCATTAGTCACCAGTGTCATCATCCATTTTCAGTCTTCCTCCATGACCTCATTCATCCAGGTATTAGTCCTCATGCATTCATCCTTTCTTCCACATCATCGTCGTCTTTGGCGCACTGGGATTCTCAGCCAGCAGGACACTCGAATCTCGATTACGGTAACAGACGATGTAGCTTAATGAGCAGTGAGCGTGTGCCCTGCATCGATCTACTGTTTGATTTCCCTGCTGAAATCAGCATCTCCCTCGTAATACTCGGAGTCAAACCAGGAAGGAAATTGAGTTTCTGGGCAATTACCAAGCTGAGCTGGTGATCCCTGTTTCCATAACAACATGGTTGTAAACAAAGACACGTAGAATACAGCTAGAATTACTAATAGTCTCATTTTTGCAGGTCTCTGGTGGACACAAACTGAAGGATCGAGCGAGCTTCAATGAAATACTAAAATCTGCTGATCACCCACATTGCAGTGTCACAAAAGCACCTTGCATTTCATGGAAAAAGGCCTGGAGGACAGTGGAATCACCTGACCGAATGCACTGACCATGCCAAAAAGAGCAGAACTCACAAGTCACATAGCGCTACGCTGGAGCCTGTTTCGCACATTACAATCCACCCCTTTGTGCACAAGTAACTCCTACAGTGTAGCTTGACTCACTAATGCTCACCGGTCACACTCCACAATAAGGTAAGCTGGAGATTCTATATAGGAATCCTACATACGTACTAATAGGTATCAAATGAACAGTAACTGGAGAGGAAAGACAAGGCACTGGCAGGCGACAGAAGCATTCTGAACACCAAAGAAACCTGAATTTGTTTTTGTTTGAGGTGGAGAGGGTTTTTTTTTTTTATCTTAATTAATAATAATGAATAACCATATTTTATAAGCCACATTGAGAGAGAGATACCAGAGAAATCACTGTGACTCAGTGTCATTAGTGCATCTACTGTTGGTTGACTGTAGTTTCCCTAGTGCCCTGTACCCCTGACAAAAACCAGTTTTTTAATAAACAAAATGCCACAGAAGGCTGAAGTCATTAGGAGGCAATAAATTACTACACTGTAAAGAGGCTCAGCATATTTTAGTATACATGCTTCATCCGGGGTTAATGAAGATGCTTTATTTCTCCTAACGTTGCCCTCACCAGTGATCTGGGTTTGTCCCTGTTGGTTGAAGGAGTTTGGCCCTGCGTTCAGTGACGGGCGGGGACTTTGCGTTGGCACGGTAACCCTCATCGTGGTCTGACGGATGCGCTCCAGCTCACTCAGACGGTCCGCGAACAAGCCGGGCTTTGGAGGGTCCTCCAGCTTCTGTCTGTGTCCTGCCAGAGCACAAAGACCCAGCCATTACAGTGAAGCCGCGAGCGCCGTGCCTCAGCCCGCTGTAACCATGACGCTAAGATCGATGCTCTCGACAGGTCACGCTAATCACCTGCCGTTATCCAACACTGCAGCACCGCCAAGAATCGGCTGCCAGTACCTATAGTTACAGTAGCACTAAAAATGAACTATAGTAACCCTAACAAAGAGTGTTCGGGGGTGCAGTAGGGGCCTGAATACCCCAACAGATTCAGGGGGCCCAGCACTGTAGAGGGACCATTGAATATGCAAAATTATTTGGTCATGGGGTCCATCATACATGAAGGCTAAGTGTAATGTGAAAAACAAATAAAGCATAATGGTTCTGGAGAAGGCTATTCCATGCCACTGTTTGCTACGATACTGTATACGGTTGGCGTGGCAGTGAAGCCCCACGTGACTTGACAGTACTGCCAAGAATTAGCTCCTGTAATCCACCATTAGAGTAACGCTAAGAATTAGCTGCCATCATCGATCACTACGCCAACCATAAGGATGAGTGATACCGAGCGTTAGCGGCTATCCAGCATTACAGCAACACAAAGCGTCAGTATCCATTATCTCGACAGTAATGCTAAAAATTACTACGCTGATGAGTAACGAATAACACCATGGAACTGGGAAGCTTACAATGCCAGACTATAGACGTTCAGCAGATATGCTGTCCAAACGGTCACCAGGAGTCGACACAGCACAGGACAGCGGTGCCAGACTCCAGTTACAATTACAG
The DNA here is from genome assembly GCA_019775915.2 of Cyphomyrus plagiostoma. Classification (NCBI taxonomy): domain Eukaryota; kingdom Metazoa; phylum Chordata; class Actinopteri; order Osteoglossiformes; family Mormyridae; genus Cyphomyrus; species Cyphomyrus plagiostoma. The sequence continues at coordinate 15,141,490 of JABFEA020000042.1, forward strand.
GAAGAATGAGCTCCCATAGTCCCGTATCATTACAGCAGCGTCTCAGTTGAGCTCCCATAATTGTTACAACGCCAAGGAGAAAGCACCCACAATGCATCACTGTAATGCCCGCAGCCACTGCATCCACAGCATTACCCTCCGAATACCAAACATGTGCTCGTGGCACAGCACAGTGGGGCAAAAGCACCCCACGGCCCTTTGAGGCCCGGCACACATGCAGAAGCTTCATTTTCTCAGACGCTGCCCTGATGCTTTGGCGACCTGATGGTAAATGTTGCCTTTTAAATGTAGGTATTGCTCTGCTAATACTTTCACTTCAATGACACGCTAGAGCCAAACTGTACATACCTCCTGATCTGGTTCCCATACAAAAAACTGTTAGCCGTGATACACACGCTGGCCCCTGTAACTTCCGTACTCGTGACACTAGCACTTCTGCGAGCGACAAACGGCAGTTCAAATAACGCTCCGAAGGGGGCGCCAGCGCGTGCGTCACAACAGGGATATGACATCCTACTCCCACACACATAATAAAGCAACATTTATACACCCCCGACCGCCCCCCCCCCCCCTTTAGAAAAGTGTTCGAGTTGCCGTAAACAGAGCTTGTCACGCGATGTGTCCACGTCCCCTGCAGCCAGGCCCCGTCCCTGGCTGCTCTGCGAAAACGCGGCCCGACGCGTCACAATGCGAGTGCTGCCTCGCACAGACCTTTAATAATGCAATAAAGGCCCACAGGTGCATGCAGCCTTTCGGGGTAAAGCTTTTGTGTCAACACAGTGGAAGAATACAGGGGAAAAAAGGGTCTAGGCACGGCTAGGACTTTCTTTTTTTCGTTCTTTCCCTCGACAAAATGAGTCTGTCTGTCTCGCCTGGGCTGGCTCCTCTGAATGGCAGTAAAGTAAATATCAAACACCAGAGAAAGACTCCTGCTGAAGCTGGCTAGCATCCAGTTGGCACGGAAACACTGAGTTCCACCTCCATTCCTGCAGAACCTGACTGGGTTCAAGACCGAAACAGAGCGGCTAGCACTTTATAAGAGGAGAGTCACCGTTTTGACCTAGACGTCCGCTCTAGGTCTGAGTGGCGCTTGACGCTAAACGAAGCTAATCTGTAGAATGTGCCGGGGATTACTGAAAACGGTTGTTACTAATACGTTTGATGACTTGCCAGGGAGCAGCTGCCATCGTGAAGCAAAGAGCACTGAGATTAAGGACTCGTAAGTCCTCGCTGTCGGTTCAAAGTTTTGATCGAATATTCCAATATGTGCACAGAGCTGAAGCTGGCTTGATAAGAGGTAATCTGGGCTCCTTAAATTTTATTGCTGTGTTTTCAAATACAATTTCTGGCCAATCATAAGCTTTCATTAGTACACAGTAGTCTGGAGTTTCCATCGATAAGTCCAGGATGTAGGTTTCTGACAGATAAAAATACAGCAAGACTTTAATCATGGGTTCTAAGATGTCCACATTTCTGAGATGTCACGTCAGACAGCTCAGAGTGTGATGGATTCGGATCAGTTTAACAAAGAGGCCATTTCTTATGATCCACAAACTCAAGGAAACCTTTATGTACATCAGACACATTTATAACACGGCACCCAGAAACTAATGACAAATTGATTTCACCTTGTTATGCTAAAAGTATGTTAGGCTTACTTCATAAACGAAGCTCATTCATGAAAATCGACTAAATCACCCTGTGCGGCCGTTATACTGTAACTTACCGACGTTAAAGCGCATATAAATACCTGAACGCTGCGTACAGAGATGTCAGCGCCCCAGGTGGGCAGTAAATTCAGTCTGTAGTGTTCTGCTAGCTGCCATCTACAGAGCTGTCCTTCAGCCTCACGCGCTTTAAGCTGTTACAAAGATTTTTCTTTTTGCCTGCAGGTCTAAACGCGGAAGCACTCTTTTTTATATACGGGAGCAAGCTTTCAAACTGCAGCAGGGTGCTGAACACCTCCATCTTTTTGCACAGTCAGGGTGGGGGGGAGGAGTAGGAAATTAGACTGTCGCAGGGAACACAATGTCTTTCTTTAAAAAGTCTTCCTGGTTTTTTCCCCTTAAGTTTTTCTTCCTTGTTAACACACATCACTATGTAAAAGTGACTAAATCAGCATTTGTTTAATTTGTTCACTGTCGTCACTGTGAGAAATAGAAACAGAATCACATAGAAGCCAGCTGCAAGTGGGACCCGGAAATGTTTTAGCATGGAAAATGACACCATGCTTTGATACGTTACAAGGTGACTACAGCTATAACTTAATGTACCGCTTAATATGTTAATCTCATCATCAATGACCGATGGTGCGATTTTATTAGTGAGACATTTTCTGTGAGAGCTATTAAATCACCAGCAGCTAGGTGAAGGGAATTTAAATGACACATCATGGGAAAGGGGAGAGGACAGTATGTACGAAGGAGCCTCATCCCAGGGCTGGAGTGCAGAGCCCAGGGATGACGCATCGACCCATCAGCAAGCCCACACTGCTCATGAAGGCTAAGCTAAAATAAGGATCCCGCACAGCTTGCTACTCTACTTCAACGTCCGTCTTCCTGGAGCTAACAACGATATTTCATTTTATAACCTTATACAATAGAGACGTTGACTACACATTATGTTAATAAAGCAATATGATACATTCTAGCTGTGAGGGTGCCAGCGTCTTCATACTGTTAGGCAGTCAGTAAAGAACGTGGAAGGACGAAGTACATCCATCTATATTTCATAATGAAAAAAAAGGAGACCACAACCTCCATGCTGAAGAATAAAACAATGAACTGTTTCACGTACTGGTTCATAACCACCATAATCCAGAAGAAAAGCTGGGGGATGGGGTGGGGATGGGGGGGGGGTTGTCAAGTCCAGGCGCCGACGGCCACGAGGGTCTGAAGGAGCGGAGAGAGAGAGAGAGAGAGAGAGAGGGGAAGAACGAAGGAGCGAAAGAGGGGAGATGCGAGCCAGGCTACGGTGGAGGAGTGCCAGAAGTCTGTGTGGTCCCAGCCTTGCAGGCTTCAGGAAGCGAAGCAGGCTAGTGAAGGGCATGAGCGCTACCAGGGTGCCACAAATCGATCAGCTGTCTGTGCGCCTCGGACGGGCCGCCTGCCACCGACAGCTTAGAAACACCTTCTTCACTCCCATTTTGTTTACGGCAGAGAAAAAAAACATTTCGTTAGCTGTTTGGATGTAAAGCAGGTAAATCCTTTAATTTTCATTTATAACCGGGTTATTATTTTTTTTTTTTTTATTTCCTGGCATTTTGAAGAGGAACCTGAACCGGCTGAACTAACTGCAAACAGACTCATCTAATATATATATATATATATATGTACACTCACACATAAATATATAAAAGGATCGTGTGTGTGTGTGTGTGTATATGTATGTGTGTGTGTGTGTGTGTGTGTATATATATATATATGTTCTTTAGAAAACTGCAGTGAAGGTCATAATATAAATGTATATCTGAATTGGTGCTATCATCTTGTCTGGACAAAAAAAAATTACTATCAGCACCATGGAATCGTACTTGAAATTTTGCGTGTACGATGGTCACAGGCCGGCACAGATGCCGGATTTTGTGCCAAAACAACAAGGAAAGGCTAAGCCCATAATTGGGGAACGTTCAACCAACTCTACTGATGCAGGACACACACTATCAGGCTCTATGGGTCCATTTATTCCAACAAAACTGCTCTTGGTCACTGTAAATAGCCAGATTTGTTCTTGCCAACTACAACAATAAATTTCTTTCTACATCTTAGGAATTTAAAACAAAACATTAAATTCAGCTCACTCTGGGGAAGAGCAGAGAGGAACTGAGAGGAGATTAAAGATGCGCTGGAGAAGCTTTTATTTCCCCCGAACACATTCTCCCTGTCAGGACTTGTCCGAACTTGTGAAGATGTACTGGGTTCTTACAGAGCACGGCTTTGCAGGATTGTCTGAAAGTGTCGCCCGTCTGAATCTCTCCATGGGGAAAATGGGAAAGGAAAACGTCAAATAAATCAGCTTCTCTGACTCTTCATTTCACAAAATCATGGCTTCCAGCTAAATAAGCACAGGTCGCGTATTATCCAATCAACGCCTACGGATGCACAAACCACTGACGCTGCTGTCTCCGATGGCCAAGGACTACAGTGAAAGAACTCTATGGTTGGCTTTTTTGGATTAGGGAGGTTGCCGATAAAATCAAGCTGGAGATGTTGCAGAGGCCATATAGAGGGATGGAGACACTGCAGCTACTGTGGTCCTGCCTCGATTTTGGGGAAAGCATCCTGCCTCCATTGCCAGTGCTAATCTACACCGCACACGCTCGCCATGTCTGCCTGGCTCATTCATTTACCCATTTTCTGTCACGGCATATCTCGCTAGTGTACGTTTCCAAAACAACTCCCAAATAATGCATGAATTCCAAAGTAGCTCCAAACAGAGCCTGTTTATACCTGTATCTCTCATGCTGTTTAGACCTTTTTGAAGTCAAAAATACACTAATTAGTTCCTGCCAGCAGCCTTAAGAGGTGCTTTCCGGCTCTTTTAGACAGTCTACACACCCAGCTCACATTCCTTAGACAAACTGGACTGTCAGAATATTGTCACTTTTTATTACCTCGAACAGGTTTTAATAATTCATTAAATCATGTATAATATAAGAGCATATTTCAAGACAACACGTCCTAATTGGCTCAGTGTGGGTGCACTATTGGCTCATCCATCTACGGACCAGGGTTTGAATCACACTTTTTCTTTGTGGTGGACATTGTGTGTGCTGTGGCACTTTTCTCACGCAGTCTGAAAAGATGTAGTTAATTCAGTTGGTGTCTCTAAATTGCCCGTGGCACGTGTGTGTGTGTGTGTGTGAGTGTGTGTGCGTGGTCCAGGTATGCATTGCATTGTGGAGACTAGCATGCCATTCTTTCAAGAAGTTTTATAATGGAAATAAATGATTTATAAATGTCCTTAGTTTTTCAATTGTGCTAGCTAAACAAGGCAATTTTCTTCTCCCTGCTCCACGGTCCGGAGGCCGTCATTTTTGGCACCAGCTTATTGGCTCACGGACAAGGGGCGCGGAGGCCGGAGTTGGACTCCGCAGGTCGCACGCTTCCTATTCTCACCGAAATTAGAGCTTTAAATAGGTAGCCGGGCTCCATCTGTTTTATTTTTGTGTATCGAGTTGGGAAAACAGCCATTCTGTCAGTGCTGGCCACCTACAGGTTGCTGCAGAGGTCTTAAAATAATCATTTAGTAATGAGCAGACTTCATTCCCATCAAATTTCAGTAATATGTTATACATCCTGTCTATTACTGAGGTATGCTTCAGCAAATACATTCAAACACAACATTACTCAAAACAAGCTGCTGTAAAAACAGTGCCGCTCTCTTACACTATGTTCTTTTTATTTAGTAAAGAACAAACCAAGGATCACCACAGAACACTAGGGAGTGTAATCATATTGACTAAAATCAAAATCTAGAATCTTACTGTTTTGCTGCCAAGAGTATAGCAATGATGCTACTAAAACAGAATGCACAATATGTTGTACTGTGGTTCTATGATCAACATCTATTGTACGTGGTTCCTTAAACCTGGAAGGAATCAGTTAAGGTTTTACTTTGCTGAAACGCAGAGAGCTGTCTGATATTTACAACTTTCAGACAAAACAAGACAACAGGTTGTAACTATACAATGCTCAATCCAACATCACCTTATTAGTCCAAACTACTTCTAATAACGACATTAAGCAAAATCCAACCTCACGGGCTAATGGCACAATTATAAAACACGCCCTCAAAGCCTTTTCTTCCTCTTTTTTTGTGGCAGTGGCTTACCGCAGAATAAGCCCAGAGCTGTCATCTGCTTAGGTGCCCCGTGAACACCACAGAGCAGGATTCGACTCAGTTGCATGCTCACCGCAGCAGCCAGCAAGACCTGTGCATTCTGGGAACAAACTACCCGCGGAGCTGCGTGTATTTGCACCTCTACCACTCCTGCTCCTTGTCAGATAGCTTCCTTCCAGAATGTGTGTAGGAACTGCCACATTAAATCTACCCTGGTATCTCAATTCGCCGTTATTGTGATATCTCAGGCTCAAAAAGCAGAAGACACTGAGACCACAGCGGCAAGTTGAGATGTTTGCTCTGGGTTTCCAGACCAAATCCCGGGTACTTCTGGAAACTGTGGCCAAAGAGCACGCTCCATGAAGACCTGCAGCTCATGCATGTCTAGCCACTCTCTTAGTAAGCCTGGATAATGGTGCGTGGATCCAGAACACGTGTATATTTACCCTTTCGGAGAGCCGTTTCCGACCGCACAGAAGCAAGTCTGTCCCGCTGAACAAAAACGCATCGTGTCCCCGTTCTCTCTCTCCGCGAACGAGTGGAAGGATTTGCTTACGGTCCTCAAGGATTCATACGGTGTCCAACAGGCTATGTAAAGTACATAAACAAATTGGTAATGGATTTCCTGTTCAGGAAAACGATGGTTGTTCCACCCGTACTAAGTGTGTCAGAAGTTCATAGAAAATAAATCCTGAAAAGTAAGAGAACCTGTGGTATTTCCCGTCCTGTGAGCACGCCATTGTATAGTCTGAGGAGCGGCAAAGGTTTTAAGTGTGAAACTTCATTTCCCTAAACATGGAGCCTCCTGACTGTTCATGCACCTTCTACCACATTTCTTACAGGTAACTTTACTCCAGGAAAGCATGTTTCAGCTGATCTATTCAACAACAACAAAACTCCTAGACTTGCCTCCATTGACGCCTTTACAGTGAATTCATGTCTTGCCCTACAAACGAGCTCCTCCATCAGGTACTATAAACCACCTAAATATTCAGTTATTTAACATATGACTGAGCCTTAATTACCAGAGAGGAGGAATTTGTATACAAAGGCTTTCTGAAACAAAAACACTGTAGGACAGCAGTTCTAAAGTGGGCCAGAAATAAGTGAATACATGTCCAGTTCTGCCAAACATAGACCAGGTAACGAAATGAAGGTATTCAGGTATTTTCTACCAGCACTACACTGTGCTTCAGTCTATGTGTTTTACAAAGGAATTTACAATATAATTTACAAACCAAAAACATCACCTTGTCTGCATGAGTTTATTACTGTGTTTTATTCACTGTGGATTTGGAATGGCTTTATACACACACACACACACACACACACACACACACACACACACACACACACGTTTGCCACAGCCGCAAGACAAGACAATGCGGACGTGGATGGGACAGGGTTCTGGGTAAAGGAATGTGTAAACAGGCAGTAGCAGCCCTGCATTGCACTCACACAGAGTTGCACAACACAGATGCATCCGTGTGTGTCATTTCCTGTTTGCCTACTTGCCTCACACGCACACGCACGCGCACACACACACACACACACACTTCAGGATGAGCTGAGGGGACTTTTAAGCCTCTTTTCTGACTAGAAAACTGTTTCAAGCAATGTTCCCTTAAAAAAAAGACAAATTTCTGGATAATGACTGATGAGCTGAAGGAAGAAGGCGATTTTCATGCTTCAGACTGATCAGTAGTAGGTCTCGTTCAAAGTTTCTCAGTTGCCAGATGTGGTGGTTCTGAACGGCCTGAGATTCACAGCCACTGCTATCCGTCCAAGGGAACATTGTGCATGGTGCCAAGGCTAGCGCCAATCAGAGCTGACTACTTAAAGAGTGCCAGCAGCTCCTTGTACCCTGCTGCCACAACCAACACTCACAGAACTCGCCAGCAATATCCCATAATTCCTGATGCATGCAACAAAAACAGGACCTCAATCAACCGGCAGAAAAGCCTTGGTATCACATCCAATCAAAGATCATAACCAATAGAAATCAAATTGGCTTTTCAAAAGTGTAAGTCATCGGAATCACACTTTCCCCGTTGTTTAGATTACAAATATGATTACAGATGCTGCAAAGGACAAACAGAACTTGAGGATCCCTTTTCACACCAGACATGCAGAATATGCAGAATATCTGAAATACTATAGGTGTGTTTGACTGAAAAATCTGTTTTCCTTGTTGGTGCATATTCTTCCGCCTGTCAAACATGGCAGTGTCAATCAGGATTTAATATAAGACACATTAATCATGTGTATGCCACACGTTCAGGAGCTAAAGATGATTTAGATAATATTAATAACGTGTTTTAATATGACATATGTTTTAAATAGCTCAATTACTGCAGCATCATAATTTTTACTGTCACAAAACCACAAAAAAAGAGACATCAAATATCCACCCTGGTTTGTCTGCCATTGTTTGGAAGCCTTTAGCTAGAACTTCTTTGAAAAGGTTCCTTTTTCTCTTTTGAAAAAAGCAGACGGAGGGTGACATGAAGCGAGGGGCACATCAAAGGCGGAACGCGTCGGCGGTGCCACGGGGCACCGTTCTGGCCGGCCGTGAACGGCGATCGTGTGCTGATACAAAGGGCCCTCGGCTCCCAGGGCCAGATGTGTTTATGGAGGAGGGGGGAGAAGTTGTTTGCGATGTGATAGTGTTGATACCGCTGCCAAAGAAAGTGGGTGGGGTGAGTGGCGCGGGGGGGGGGGGAA
>JABFEA020000042.1:15180609-15192137 GCA_019775915.2 Cyphomyrus plagiostoma
CCCCACCCCACCCTCAAGAAGCAGTGAGTCGACAACTGCTAAAAGAAAAGCGGACACCTTTAGCGAGGGCCGGGTCCTGCTGGCCAGCGGTCCGATCGCCGGTCTCCGCGTAACGCATGGATGAAATTTGCTCGATACTGGAGAGGTCTGGGAGTGGCTGTGCGGCTCTTAGCGGCCCTGTCCCGAGTGACTGCGTGAGGGCGGCGCGGCAGGCCTCCTACTCAGAAGGTGTGATTTATTGGGCTGCATGGGGGTGCGTGGTTTTTTCCCCGGCGTCTCTAGCGGGGACTGCATCCGCATAATGTAGCCTGTCAGCCGAATAGCAGGACAGGCATCCTGTTCAATAAAGCGACAGTTTTACTGCTGGGGGTGATAACAAGACCCAGGATTAGTCACCAGCCTTGTTCCTCTCCAGACACGTCACCGGGGACAGACAAAAGCAGGGTTCAAAGGCATCGGCGGCACAATACGGCTGTCATCTCTCGCTTCTCTCCACCCCTCCATACTCCCCAATGCCTGTGTGATTTCAGAAGCATGTAAAACCATCTGTATGTATTGCCTCTCTTGTACTGTATGTGATTAGGGCCTGTTTGCTGAGCACTGTCCCACCAAGCATCTCTTTGTTAAAAGCGTCGGGGGTGACACACTGGCAGGTCATCCCCTGCGTGGCACAGTGTGGGCGTGCCATTCCCACTAACGCCACCCTGTTTTCGTGTCCTGCCCGGAAATACGGGCTTGTGTTTGTTGCCCCCTGAAATGTTATTCTTTAGTTCAATTTTTTCAGGTCCAGATCTGTCTCTCAGCATTTATTTTATATATAATGTGTGTGCGTGTGTGTGTGTGTGTGTGCTCTGGTGCCAGGTCAGTAGGAAGTCTCTGACAGAGCCAAGACACAGATATTGTAACAGTGTGTGTGTGTGTGTGTGTGTGTGTATACTTATATATGCACAGCAGGTAGTTTTGTGGTCAAGCAAACAAACTGGTACCCAGATGACGCTGCTTTTGTCTCTTAAAGAAAGTTGTATAAATGAGTATAAATTATAGGCTGCTTTAGATAAAAGCTGCAGCTACGCATCTAAGTGCAAACAGCTGGGTCAGGGTGATAAGTGCGACGCGTAAATACACACAGATCGGCCGCTCACAAGACGTTAACGTAGCACGTAAACACTGTGCGGAAAACAACGCTTATATGGTAATTTCTAGAAAATTTATCTAGTAAATGCAGCAAATATTAAGCATACCATTTATAAAGTAAAAATGTCTCTGTAATATTTCTTAAGAATTTGTAAAAAAAAGTTTTGCAAACAATTATATATTTTAGCTTAATCTCCACGTTGAAAGGTACAACACGTGCAGCGATGTCCACAGTGCATTCATGTGGCTTAAGCAGACATTAAACCTTTAAGTTCCTTTCAAAATAAGACATGAGTCTTTTCTCTGACAGGCAGGCCAGCCCCTCCCCCAGTGAACTGAAGCCCAGACACCTTGGCACTGGTTATCATGAAAACTTAGATCTGAGACTCCATGTGTCTGAATACGATCCAAGTCACCTGTCACGCACATTATTTACAGCGCACACATATAGAAAGCGCCCTGTCCTTAGTTTTTATTAAGCAGGAAAGTAGCCCAGTGTAGATATGTTGGTTAAAAGGAAGTGTTTTGTTTTTAGGTATATAGAGCTCAGGAATATTATTTGGAAGTAAACTCCCCCTTGGCCCCTCCCTCTTGGCCACTCCCCCTTTTTTTCTTTTATGAGGTGTCACAGATAAAGTGCATTTTGGGCACTTACACAGAAACACAGTCTGAAAGAGTCTGGCCATGTGAGCGGCTGAAAAGCGCATTGAAAAGTGACACAGACACACTCTCTGAAGTGACATAGACACACTCTAAAGTGACACACTCATAATTCTGCATGACTTGCTATAGATAGGCTGACCTGTAATGATTATAAATAATGAGCACTTTGCATTTAATGAAAAAGTATCTGTAATAGGACGAGGAAAGGAAATCAGTACAACCCAAGAACTCTGGAGTTACGTATATTTTACCCATATTTTACTTTGTTCAGTTTATATTTTGGATAATTGTCCACAGACATTGGACTGTATAAGTGGTTGTGAGATGGATTGACCTTTTTCACAGTCAAGTTCTGGTTCCGGAGCTCCATGCTCACTCTGACGTGATACACATACACACTCTAAAGTGACACAGACACATTCTCTAAAGTGATATATGCAAACTCTCTTAAGTAATACAGACACACTCTCTAAAGTGATACGGACATATTATCTAAAGAGACACAGACACACACTCTAAAGTGACACAGACACACTCTCTGAAGTGGTACAGACACACTCTCAAAAGTGACACAGGCACATTCTCACTCTCCCTGTGGCCCTTAGTCTGCCCGCTCACTCACATTATTACTTGTAACTCTCGGGTGTGTTGTGCATATTTCAAAGTCAGAACCTCAGTTTTAGGATATTCAGCATTCCTGTAAAGGTTAAATCAATATGGGGGGGGATCTGTCAGTTTTCCTGCATTGGGCAGAACAGACAGTGCCTTGTTTGTGGACCCATGGGTTTCTGAATCAGTTTGTTATGGCTGAACCAAAACGGCAAACGGCTACCTGGAGTCAGATCTGCGCGTTTCCACATTAAATCTCTCGGCTGCCTGTAGCCTCTAGACTTTAGCTTCATGCCGAATGAGGTTTCAACCTTCATGTACATTAAATGTGATCCGGGGACAGAATCTACTCCTTGGGTTAAAAAGTGACTTGATGTGTTTACATGCGTGCGTGTTATTTTAAACATTTTTCTTAAACTGTATGATGTAAACACGGTAGTAAAACATTATTCTGAAATTTTAGATCCCTTTATATTTAAAAAAATAAAATAAAATTGAGGGTTACAGTACACCGAGTATACTCGTAGGTGGGTCATTAATAGTGGAATTACACTCCCTATGAGATTTTTGGATAAAATAAACTTGTGATTAGTTTGTAAATTATACCCTGGCTTTAGTTAGGACTGTGGATGAATATTAATCTGATATATTAGTTCTGGGTACCATAACAATGTTTAACTTACTTTTTTTCAAACAGTCTTTGTACGTCGAGGAAGTTCTGTTTAATTTCACTTCAGGCCCATTCATTGTTCCCTCATTAAAATGTTATATTTGGCAAGAGGGGCATCTTGAGTGTAGCGCCGAATTAATTCGGGACATACCCTCCTGATTGGCCTGGTGTTTCACGGCCTCTCCGGGACCGCCTCCAGGCCTTAACCTGAGGTGACACACTGCGGTAGAGGAGAGGGTGGACTGAGGCTCCTTTAACGCTCGCTAGCGCTATTTCCACTAGCGCTATTATTTTCAGGGTAATGATAATGGGTTCCTAACCATTCAATCAGAATCCGGAATTAGCTTCAAAAAGAACGATATTGGTGATGTGATTTTATTGGACAATTCATATCTCCTACTCATAGTAATAAGGATTTCGTGGCATTATTTTTTGGAGATTTTACTGCAGACAAAAAGTTTGGAAGTGATCAAAAGCCTCATCAATTTCAGGATGGAGAAATACAGAATCCCAGTCCAACAATTCCCTTGGGAGTGAGGATGAGAGGCTGGTGCAATCTGTGTCCCAGCTCAGTCAGAGACGCTCTACTGACCTGGACCCACAGCACAGACTAACTCCATTCAGACACACATGCTGGCCTTCCATGTATCTGCAATAAACTGTAAACAGCCCATGAAAATATGCTCTTTATCGCATAAGGAGTTAAGAGATACAGTAGCAATATACCAGCTTTGCCTGAATCACTCAGACTGAATGTGCTGTTTATATGTAAGATGTAAACGTGTTTGCAAAAATGCATCGCTCCTTCCAGAGCTCAGCCCGACCCGCCTGCCCAGGTGCCCCGTTTCTGGGCCGCTCTAGCCCTGAAGGCTTATCCCTATGGGTGGGTGCCGTTCCCAGTGCTCTGGGACTTTCCTCTTCATTTCTGAATCCCCCTGCCCTTCCCGCATGTGGAGAATGAGGACGTTTTTCAAAACATCTACTCGCAGATGAAAATGAAGACCTAAGGACCGTGCTTATGTAGCTAGACATTCCTTAGAAACACACATTCTCTTCTATTTTTCACACACATTCTCTTCTCTTCTAAATTACCTTTAGAATGTTTTTTTTTGTCTGGAGTCTTTTAAATTGGTGTAATATATTATTTTATTTAATATTCATTTTCCATGCATACTTCAGCTTTATAGTTTGCTAAACACTAATCAGGTTGTCATAACTTCTTTATTTTTTTTACAATGAAGTGAGACATATATTTAAAAACTACTTTAAAACAATGATTTAGATTCAGACTGTTGTTCAAATGGAAATGTCTCATATAAGCAGTTGTTGGAATTAATGATTACTTTTTAAAGCCTATGTAAGTGTATTTTTTTAAACGTATGTCCACACCACCAAAATCTGAGAAGATGACTTTAAAAGAACACTATACGCACATTTATTTATGTAAAAACGCAGACCATCCCAGTGGACCATCCAAATTAAATTTGATCCCATTCTCAGTTAGTTTGTCCTGGAGATGCTGGTGTTCAGTGCACGCAGCGAAACCTGCGGTGTTAAATTTAACACTGAGAGTGTTTACGCAGTTCCTGCAGGGCTGTGCAAACTCTCTCCATGTCGAAGTAACACTCTCGGTGTTAGATAAATGCTGCTATTCTTGCCCTGTTACTTATTTTTTGTTTCTTTTGGACAATTCAGATTTCAGAGGCAGTGATATCAGGCCTTCCCTGAGACAGTGTGAGGCTCCGAAACGACACTCACAGCCATATTGTGCTAACATAGAAGAAGGAAGGAAGAATATTAACCTAAATTGTGGTCGTCTCTTCATCAGGCCGACCTGGAGTCTGGGCTCCTTCTGACCCACGCTGCCAGCTTTCTTTTAAATGTTGAATTAACCTTTGGCACCATCTCTAATAATGTGGGATTCTGAAACATGTACCTCTTGTTTTTGCTCGCACGGCCGCTGCACAGGTCATATTCCCACCGTCAACGCTGTTTTTCTTTTAGCACGTCTCGCTGTGCTAACAAATTAAATGAATTAACGCAGCGCATTCAGCGCGTCCTGCGACCACCGATGGGTAAATGAGAAGCATATGGCCAGGGTATTAGCGAGGCTCGGTAATTGATTAGCGGGGGTTAAAAATGCCACAGAGAGCACTAACATCTGTAATCTCTTTTCCCCTCTTTCCTAAGGATAGACTAATGTCCCAGGAGTCTTTTTACCACTCCAAAAGCACTCTGAAGAGTCCCGTCAACAATACGCAGAAGTCTCATCGCTGTGATACTCTTTACGGCCCACTGACGCGGCCTGATGTTCATCATTGCCCTGTGTGTCAGTTTGACTCAGGCAGGTGTAGTTCAGCGAGACCATTTAACACGAGATTCTGTGGGCGTCTCTGAGGCTGCCTGAGCCTACTGCTGCTTTTGGAATAAGTGCAACACGGTGCCTGAAGACTGCATCCCCATCGTGCCTATGGAACTAGTGGGACAGACGGATTATCGCCGAGAACTTCAGCCTTTCCGGGACCCCTGACTGATAGTACCACAAGCGAATCAAACAGCCAATTAAAGACTGTCATTTACGTAGGGGAAACACCGGCTTGATGCCTGCAGTTTGCTCGGTCCAAACTACTTACTGTCCTGCAGTCTAACATCCACACTATGTGCATTGACCTGTAGAAATTAAAAGTCTGACTTTAAAAGAATTTTTCACCATCCAAGGCAACAGGAGAATACAGCAAGTGTAACTTGACATGCATGCTTTAGTGTAATGAAAGCAAAATCTGTGATATAGTATGTTTTGTCACAAAAAATTTGAAAAAATAATGTCTATTTAATGTGTATTTTATTTTATTTTATTGTGTTTTAATGAAAAAAAAATAACTTCATGCACCACTAATATTCATTTTGGTCATTCATAAATGTCAGCAGAGTATTATTAACTTGTATTACTTATTGGTTTCTGTTTACATTTTAAATGATTCTGTTGTTTTTACATATGCTTGTTATTTACAAGAGGAGTTCTTAACTCCTTAAAATAAATGTTTCCGTCTGTCCATTTCAAATGTAATCTACATTCCCATCGCTATAAAAAGGATGACTTTTTCCGTCTGATTTTAATAAAGCACCATTCTAACAAAATTCATTTTTATTTCCAAAGCCTGCTTCCTGGTCTTATTTGTAAAAGCCAAAATCAAAACTGAGCTGGTATTTTACTCAAATGGGGCCCTTTCATTTTTAGATGGCTAAAGCATATGTCTGCCCCTTTCAATATTTAATCGCAGTTCATATGTTCATATAGTTAAAACTCTGAGATGATTTCATACAAAAGGTGAAAAGAAAGCCTCTTCCTTCTCAGAAAGATCAATGACATGTGCATGCAAACATATCCTAACTGCTGTCTCCTAAAGCAACAAGGGGTCGACTAAATGCTGCCTGAAATAAAATGTCAAAATAAGAAAACAATTCTGTCATTGCTCTCACATAATCAAATGTCTCGCACCTAGATCCAGAGTCTGTGGGAACCTCAGTTTCCATTCAGAAACTGTCCCCATCTCTCACACAGGCTAAGGTTGCATAGGTGTGCCAGCTGAGCATGTTTGCAAACAGAAACGTGGTAAAAGACGGGCATCACCAGGGACGCCTCTCTGTCCACATGAGATACCATCTGAGCTCTGCCTCTCCAAACTGTCTATTGACCTTAGTCAATTCATTTGCCTGTGTCAAGATAACTGCTGAATAGCCATAACCTGAAACAGATTTCACCAGAGGGAAAAGAATATTCAGGAGACTTACCCCAGAAGAAGTTTTGCTGGCATGGTGTCACTGAACTGAAAAGGCTGTTAGATGCCATAGCCCGTTGTACTTATACTTTTTGGTTTCAGTGGCCCCTTGGTAAGTTCTAGAAAGACAAAAAAAATACTGCATCAGGATAAGGGGGAAAAGCAAAAATAATGCTACGTTGTATCAGCAATTAGCATGGTCACAAATAACAGGCAGGTTTTGTGAGAATATGCAGAGAAGTACTGTGGCCGTGTTTTGCTGCGCAGACCAGTGTGGTCAGGGAGTACTTACTGATTGTTCGCTGCGTGTGACTGGAGGTGACCTGGGCGGCTTAACCATTTACTCGCCGGGGCTCCCTGCCGTCGTCCTGGAGGAGAATCTCGGCACCGCACTTGTGGTTCTGTGGTTGTTTGTGAGGCGAATGAAGCTTTCACACAAACCCAAAAGGCATAAGCTTTAAAACGCTCTTTTTTTCCTCCGTGAGCTGTTACTGGAGAGCCTGGGTCATGTGCTTGTGACATCAGAGCACAGGAGTTAAGTGGGACTGCCTACCGTTGTGGCTTTTTACTCTTTTTTTTTTTTTTTGACAAAAGCCTCTTGCAGCAGCAGCTCTTACTGGCATCCAGAGGGATGCAATTTCTGAATGCATGTGAGTCATGGGTGTTTGGTGGTGGTGGTGGTGGGGGGGGGGTGGCCCTGGGGGCTGGGGTGCAGATTTTGTAAAAGCTGATATGATTCATAGACGCTCCCCCCAGCTCCCTTTTCGCTTCCCCCACAGATTCAGGGTGACTCCCACGTGCGAGAGTGTGGCCTGGACCCCCTTCCTTTCCGCCTGCCTGGGACGGCTCCCCACACTGGCCCCGGCGCCGATACTCGATGTTGCCGTCCGGGGTCTGCTTCACATTTGCCGGGTGGAGAGGTTCCCTCTGGTGTGCTTGCCGTCTGCCCCCCCTCCGCACCCCGTTACTCTGCTCCCGTTACCTGCTCTCCCAGTTAGAGCTCTTACCCAAGTGACAATCTAACCTGAAAGCCTGCCTCTCTCCCCCCCCACACCCTCTCTCTCTCTCTTGCACTGTTTTAGGAAAGGTTCTCTTTGCCCGGCTGGAACTTACACTCGTATTCCGTACGTCTCGCACGTCCCGAGCCACACAGGACCTCTTCTTTGGCAGTCTGTCTGCATTTGGCCAGTGATCATTTCCTAAATGTGTTTACATTTTTTAAAAAAAAAAATTCAAATATGCAGGTTTTAAAGTAGCACTGAAGAATGTGGGGAATGTTTTTAAAATCTGAGTCTTCGTACCATGGTTGGGAGGAGGGGGACTCGCGTTAAGCTCTTTTGTCGGAAGACGTGTGTGGCTTTCTGATGCATATCTTCAGCTGCCATCGTAACCTACTGGAATCAGAAACTTTATATCCTGTATTCTAAACACAAATGGTTCCTGTTTAATGCATTATTCTGCAGAACGGCATTAAGGAAACCTTTTCCATTCATACGTTTCATACGTTGCTGGGGTTAAAAAAAAAAAAAGATAATACTGTACCACTTATATTAATCTTTGTGATGATTACATTTCAGACGTGCTCATGTGCACCGGGAATTAAAGTCATCTCGGGGTATTGTGGGTAAGCCTAAATCCATGCCACAAAACCGTTGAATAATTGCAGCTTGATTTCGTACGGTTTGGGCTGTTCGCAGAAACCCGGCGTCATATGAGGGCCTCTCATTAGAAACGCATCCATGTCTTGGGGTCACAATTCTGCCAAACAAATGAGACGCTTTGCCCATAAAATCACTGCATCGTGTTTAATTAAATGCAGTAAATCGTTACTGACTTTGGCACCTTTTAAATGCATTTTTTAATTAAAAATCTCTCTATAGCACCCAGCTTTTCACCATTTGCAGCAGCTGCAGCATCTATAAAAATGTAAAAAGTCATGTACAATTTTCTTTCCTACATTTATATATTTACAAATCGGGACCATTTCTCATATATCTGAAAGCCACTTAATTACATTGATGAGGATTTGCATGTATTTCTGCCCCAAGGTCAAAGATCACACACACTGTGTGGCCATATTCTATATATTTTTCACTCATGTAACATTTAGTAAGCATGGTTTTTCATATTCTGTCATTTTGGTTGCTTGATTTAGAGATATTCTAACATATTCTAACATTCAACATTTTAAAATCCCATTTTAGATTTTGTATTAATGTTAATTAATTATGTGATTTTACAGAAGGTATCTATAATTTTAATAACATATAAAATAAAATTAATAATTTTAGAAACATATAGTGTCAGGTATAGGGATAATAACAAGTACAACAACAATAATAATAATAATAATAATAATATTTTATTAAAATAAAACTTGCAATTACTTCAAATTTTATTGACATTTCATGAAAATAGAATACATGCAACCATTGAGGAATTTGTGCTTCAGATAAGTGACACCAAGACTTAATTTGGAACAGTAAATTGAAACCTTTTGCTGGAGCGTATCGGTTTTGGCGACGGCAATATGAAAGAAGGGGTTTTGGGCAGCATGCGCTTGTTTGAACTCATGATGTAATGAAATACTAACCCACTTACTTACATGAGTACAAGGTTTATTCATGTGGACGTGTAAATGATCTCTGTCTGATTCATATTTAATAAGTAGACATAGGGTTTTTAAAAGGAGACCTGTGTCTTTTTGTGCTTTGGATATGAGGTAAGTGGGGTCATTACATGTTTCTCAGGATGGAGGCTGCTGTTTGCCACCGTGCAAGGAAGACGAAGTCTGACCTGCTCAGCCAGACAAATAAATCTGAATTGTTCAGATAATGAATTCGAATCTTAAACTGTAATAAACCTAACTGTTTCCCCCTTTTAGAGGAATGTGTGAACCAGTGCAAAGCTAACCCTCCCATCATTCTCGGTAGGATGAGAAAGTTCATCGACTTTGTGTAGATGCTATTAATATGCAGCTAAGAAGTTAAGTTTGTGATACATAATTGAATAAAATATTGCTGAGTAGGTCAAGGTGTTTCTCAACTCATCCATGTAAGAACTACTGGGAACTCAACACAGTCATCATAATAGATTCATAAAACATTATGGCTATAGCTATTTATAAAAAGGCATAACACATTATTGCTATATTTATTGTGCATTATGAATGGTCTATGAAGCACCAATAACGCATTATAAACAACGGTTATAATGTATTATGACTGCATTAAGTAAAGTATTACCTAACTATTTTCTAAAAAGCTACGAGTGACGGTCACTGCGTGTGTGGAGTCCGCGTGTTCTCCCTGTGTCATGTGGGTTTTTTTTGACTGCTCTGTTTATAGCCTAAATCTAGAGACATGCCTTTAGGCTAATCACTGTCTCTAAGTTGCCCAATTAGTATGTGCCCTGTGATGGACTGGCATCCCATACAAGCTGCACCCCAGCCTTGTGCCTTGTGCTGCCTGGGACAGGCTCTAGGCAACCCTGACCAATATCAGTAGCTAAAAGATTACAGACATCATGTCTCACTGCATAATTCAAGATTTTGGGGATGTACATAATGACAAGCGTTACACACTCGGCAGCAGAATTGCCTAATATTGCAGCGAAAGCTCTTCCTGGCATACAGAGGGATGCAATTTCTGACACACTAAATGTCAGATAACTGTTTCTTGGCGCTATACATTTTGACCATAATTATGCATTTTATATATTTTTTTCTAAAGTATTTTTTTTAAGTAATTTTGTCATGGATGTAAATTATTTACATCAAGACAAGCAGAATCCCATTTAAAACGGATGTAATGTATACTCTGTGAGTTTAAAGAATCTGTAACCTAATTCATTTCATTGCCATTATGATGAATTGAAACATTTGCTTTGGCTTCTTGTTGCGTATTTTGCCCAAATGAGAATGGGTCACACACTCACATGAAAGTACCAATGTTATTCTGTAGGGTGAGAAGTCCTCTGATTTCTCCTCTGATTGTCATGCCAGTGACCCTAAAAAAGGGTCAAAAAAGATCTGGAGCAGCCAAAGCTACTCTGGGGTTTCCAGGGCAGGCGCCAGGGATTGCAGGCTGCCTCGCCGGGCTGCCGACTGGTAGCTGAGGCCCAGGCCAATGCTGCAGGGCCGACAGGTGAGGCAGAGACCGGAGCCCGGGGCTCTGGTTTCGGAAGGGGCCACCCTGCCAGCGGTACGCGGTCAGCTCTGGACCACACAGACACTGGGGAAAGTCCAGCTTCACTTAATGCTTATGCCCTGACCTCGTTAGATTGCGTGTGAATAGCTGTGAGGAGAGTACTCTGTCCTGCCACAGTTCAGTGTGTTTTTCTGGACGAGGAACATGTCTTTGCAGGTCTGTTGGTCTCTTGTTTATTATTGTTATTGTTATTATTATTGTTACCTGCAATTCTAACCAGGATAAGTAGTTGGAAGATGGATGGATGGACGGATGGGTGGATGGATGGATCATTACCATAGTAGTGTAGTAGTAGTACTATACTGTAGTAGTACTTTCAATAACAGCTGTTGTAGTGGCTGTACTTCTAATGGATAGTGTAGTCCTTGTTGTACTCTTCCTTTGGCACAGTGATATGATATTTCTGTTTCATGTATCCCTAAGCTCTGACTTACACTTACAAGCCAAAGTGTTTCTGGTTAAAGT
>JABFEA020000042.1:15197161-15214771 GCA_019775915.2 Cyphomyrus plagiostoma
CTTACAGCATGTTCAATGTCTTTCTGTGTTCATTCTTCAATCTATAAGGAGTATTTAGAAATATTATTTTTGAGAGTTATATTTTACAGCTTATTACAGAGTTATATTTTACAGCTTACAGCATGTTCAATGTCTTTCTGTGTTCATTCTTCAATCTATAAGGAGTATTTAGAAATATTATTTTTGAGAGTGATTTCAGATGTTCTCTGATTTGCAAAAAAAAAGCAACAACTTTGATGTATTTTTTTCCCAGCGGCTTCCTGCTAAGGGATCCTTGCATATGAGTACCATGAGTACCTGTGTGTTGCAGACTGGACATGACTGAGCCATCTTAGTATTTATTTGCTTTGAATGTTTTCTGTTTACTGACTCTGGCTATTTTTACACATCCTCCTCATTTGCATTGTGGGGTCCATTTCCACCTCCGCATGTGGCACTCCGGGAAAAACACCCCGCAGGAACAGGCACTCTGGTGGCCTAATGGGCTCAGCGAAGAAACTGTGCAGAACACAAAGTTAATCATCGGTTAATCATCACAAGTACTCCATGCGTTATTAATCACTCATCGATAAATAGCCCATTCCTGTAGTTGTCACACTGGCAGAAAATGCCCACATGTTGACATCTGATGGCACAAATAATCATGAATTTCTACCTGAGTAGAAATTAAAGTGGTTTTCTTTTTTTATGGACTTTTAAATACTGTAATTTCTGCGGGCTGCATTCAAAACTGTGAATTAGTAGAAAAACATGAAAAATTGAGTTCTACTAAGAACAGAGTAGAGAGTGATTTTTTTCATGTAAATGAATCAAAATCAAATTATAAACAATAAGACAGTTAATAATTGGCCAAGGGATTTTTGTACTCAGGTACATAAATATTTGCTGTTAATACTCTTAGTCTTATTAGTGTATAATTCCCTCAGCAGGTGTGGCCAGGATTACTTTTGAACATGAAGTTCATGTTTAAGTTCCCGGCCCTGAGGACATCACGTGTTAGTAAAGGTCGGTTCAACTTACAGGCAGACGTGCACATCGCTTATGGGCAGTAACTGAGACTGCAGTCCACGGAGAGCTACCTACCGGCACTTAGTGCAGATTTCAAACGAGAGCCTCTATGGCAGGGCAATTACAAAAAAACACTTCAAAAATAATAATTATACATCCAACATTAGTTGAGGGGATTAAACAGTCAAATTATGAATATTTTTGCAGGATTCAAGTATTGACGTTTTTTAACAGTTGCATTTAAGGACTTAAAAAAGTAAACACACATATGCATACTGACATGCTCTCTTTAAGCATATAGTCTCAGAAGTTAGCTAAGAGCAAAGACAGACCATAAATCCTGCAGGTTTTATTCTCCAGAATTAGCAGAACAAACGAACTGAGACTCTTGTGTATGTCAGGAAGGTTCACCAGCAACAGTGTGGCATGTGGCTCTGAGGGGAAACGCAGACGAATTGCTCTCCGGTGGTCCAGCATCCCAGTAGGTGGGGGGGGGGGGGGCAGCTGCGGGTTGAAATGACAGGTACATCACACATTTAGTGTGCCCACCCCATTGGGCAAGAAACGGCTCTTTGTTTACGTGGTGTAGTCCCGTGTAGGATAGTGGGTCCACAAACTGAGCCACACTGCAGACAGAATGTTCCTTATGGGATTATATATATCACAATGGCTCCTGGTGATGTGTACAAGGTGAGACTCTGAGTTTTGTTTGTGTTTGTAAGCCTGGAGGCCTGCCTGGATCATTCACTGTATTTAGACATATCGATGACCGTCACTACTCTGCAGTCTGCGACTTTTTTGTTTTTCTCAGACCTGTAGCACCCTGGCAAAATCCTGCACATCTATTGGGCCAATGGAAGTGTTTCCTGCAGACCTCCGTGGCCCACCTGAGATGACATGGTCTGCCCTGCATCGTGCCCAAAAGGAACTACAAAGACAAGTTGCAGAAGCGCTTCTCAGCTACATAAACATGGCTGAATTGCAATTCGCCATCAGAAACAGATCGAAACATACTGAAATTATAGACCTCTGTAATTAGTGCAATTGTGAATAATTCATACTTAAAGGCAAAATTGTAAGACATTTCCTATTTTTACTAATCTTCAGTACTACTGATACAGAGAACATGTCTAGCACTGCACAAGTGGATGTTATTCATTATGACTATTTCTATACCTGTTCATCCTAACGAAAACAACTTGGATGGGGATTAAAGTCGACGGAGTGCATTTGCGAGATCTCCATGGAACCGAGTGTGGTTGTAATTCGCCCCGGTCAAGAAAAACCTTTCTGAGAGACCTGAGGGGGAAAGGGAAAGACAGAAAATGAAGTGTAATGACAATTTTCAGACATGGCATTTTTAATAATCGGCTGCTTATGAGAGCTCATCTATGAGCCAGGTGTTAGTAAGAGGGCTTTGGCTGCAGACCAGAGTACTACCTTCACAGTGCTCAAATATTTACCTTGTTCAAAAATGTATGCTGCTGTATTGGGATTGGAATAATTTAAGCCGTTTTAGTGCAGGGTGGCCCAAGGCCAGGGCTGGGGAGTCCTGGTGTCTAATGG
Organism: Cyphomyrus plagiostoma; assembly: GCA_019775915.2. Classification (NCBI taxonomy): domain Eukaryota; kingdom Metazoa; phylum Chordata; class Actinopteri; order Osteoglossiformes; family Mormyridae; genus Cyphomyrus; species Cyphomyrus plagiostoma. The sequence continues at coordinate 15,199,736 of JABFEA020000042.1, forward strand.
GTCGATTCTGGTGGTCCGTTAAAAGGAACAGGGCAGCTCGGGGATTGTTTTTAAATTTCTGGCAGGCTCAGACGGCAATAATTCAAACGGCTGTACCGATTCCAGTGAAATAAAATAAAAATAATGACATAAAACATGAATTTAAAGAAAGTTAAAAGGAAGGAAAAGTTTGGAATATGTAAGGGCTTAGGTTCAGGTCAATGCCAGGCAGAAATATATATATAACTCAATTTTATTAAAAAAAAAATCTGTTACTGTAATAAAAAAAACACTAAAAATGCCTAGTCTTGTATTTTGTTTGGTTACTTATTGTTTAAATCAGGACTGCATACGGGTTAAGGTTGTCATTGTTGGGATTAGGTTTTGCCCATAGAAATGAATGGTCGGTCCCCACAAAGATCTGAATACAAACATGTGCGGTTATGCCCATAGAAACGAGTGATGAGTGTCTACAGCCATGGGAGTATACTTACTGTGTGTATGTTTATATATGACTGTGATATATCGTTCTTCAGGAAAACATGAATGTTTTGAAATGCAGTTCTTTCAATTTAAATATATGTTGCTCCCGTCCGTCGCCGCATGTTCAGTATAACTGACGTTTATGGACGTGTTACCTGTGGACTGAAGGCAGACGCCTGCACCCGCCCGAAGGCTCGGGCGCTTAATCAGCTGTTACATGTCAGCACGCGGCAACGCGCCCTCCTGGGGTCACGCAGGCACCGCTGACCCGCACGTACGAAGTGTCGCCATCGGTCCGGTGTCCACATTGGGCCTTTGCCGGATTTGATCCCCTTTCCTCAGAATTTCCACTGATGTTAGCATTTCTCTGTCGTTTTTTCTTTTACTACAGTTAGCGCAGAGTAAGTACCGTTCGGCTCTTTTATTAAAAAGTCAGCAGGTGTCCAACTGTGACAGGCAGAATTTTAACGGACAACGGCGATGGTAAATGGATCATTTGTCTCTAAAACTATAGCTAATAAAAAATATTTGGCCTTGTGGGAAAAAACACAGTTTCATAAGTCTATGGTCCACTCCTTTATATATTTCAGTAAGATGCTCTGGCTGTTTTAGTACAAATATGAGTTGAAATCCAATTCGCTTCAACAAATAACAACACAGGACGGCAGCTTCATAATTCTTTCTATTTTTATAATTCATTTGTAATAACATATTGATCTTTAGCTGCTGCCCGTAACATATTCTGTTTATTTGGGATTCACAATAATCAGTTGTAAGTACCATTTCCAGGTCCGTTAGCTTCCACAATAGATAACTAGGTTTTATCCAGTTCCATTAAAACAGCTCAGCTGTGGTGACCGGTGTTTTTAACTGGAAGATTTGTTCAGCTAAATAAAAGCCTAGTTGGAAAGTGTGTTTGCTCAAAGTAATGGTTACACGAAATTAAGAAATTTTATAAAGGAAACGTTTATTGGAGTAAATTAAGCACTTTTTAGTATGACGTACTGTATTATGTTAATATTAGACAGAATAGTAGAATGACACTATACGGCTATTTAAAAATTGAAACATGCCATTCCCATTTACAAACTTGAATCAGTGAAACTGATTATGATATTAGTAAAACTCGCGTTGTTAGTCCTGTTTTATTAAGAGCCCCTGAACTGGTGCATCGTGTGCAATTCCAATTAATATGACACAGAAAATAATGCGACCGTCATGATAATAATGATCGTAAGATGTACAAAATGTATTCCATATATCCATATGCATGCCAACGTAGATCAAATAAGTTGTTGTGAATAATTTCTCTGGCAGACACATGTCGACATTCTAATTTAATAAAAATTAACTTTAGCCTATTTATAAGCATTTTCTAGTGGAGTCATACTATTCTCCGATACGTCTGATTAAAGACCTGCCCAAAATCATGATTAATTGAAAAAAGATACTTGAATTACCCGAATGAGTCTTCATATAACGATCCAAAATATATATTTACGCTACTATATATAGGTCACTCGACAGGACGAGACTGTTTGATCCGGCCCAGTTAACCGTACATTAAACATAAAAGGTCTCAGTTTTATACCACTTTATTCTTAATTTAGACATCTGGGTGTTTTCGCGGCTTTCTCGGGGCCACATGTTCACAATCCATCCGTTAATCTCTGTCTCTATTTAGGAATGCATAATGAATTAACCGTCTTGAAATATCTTTCGCTTCACCTTTTTCATTTACTTTGCAAATGTTTCCGTTTCTTACCTACTCTTAACTACTCCGTTCCCCCAGCGAAACAGATGGGACTTGTGAATGTGAAATGGATTCTTTGATTCTGATTTATTTTTATTTTTATTTGTACGGTAAACAGAAATCCAATTTAGGCTGTTTTATTTTACGATTTTCTGTGTTATAAGTAACACGAATGGGTGTAACTAAAACGACTCTTTCAGTAATGAACAGCATGTCTGAGTACAGTTTTAATATGAGTATTTAAGATAAATTATTCATGGGTGAAATTTGCATTCAAATAATGGACAGTAGAGCAGATATTGTTGACACACGTTTTAATAATGTCTTTTGAATTTCTTTTCAGTTACACTTCTCATTCAGTAAAACATTTCTGTCCCTTATTTCACCACTGTTGTTATTTTCGAGGATAATGCAACCTTGCAAAGCTCAGTCTGGTTGCAATATTTACGCTACTCTGAATCTAAAGAGGCACTCATTGCGGTGTATCCGCTATTAATTATGGTGTCTCTGTTTCTTATGTTATGAAAGCGGGACAGTAGCACATCAGAAGATCCTACACAATATCCCGGGGAAAATCCAGCCTCCTGGGACCAGGTGAGCTGGATTTCATTCCCCCTGAGCGCTGCATTAATTAACCCTGATTAGCTGCCGCCCGCATGAATTTGCACAAGTTAACTTAAACCAAATATATTATTTCAGGGATTGATATTATCCTGTACTTGTTATTCCAAATTTATGTCAGCTGAGGAATAGCTTAAAGAAGGAGAATACAAAGAAACCACTGTTGAGTTTGTTCCAGTGTTTTTCCCAACTACCCCAGACACATCCGCTTCAAATTCAAATCAAATAATCTAGCCTAGCAGCTAGATTTATTAATTATGGGCAATATAAAGCAACCAACATATTTTATTATTCATAAAGGGAGTAACAGCTGGCCACATTTTTGGAAGTCTCAGAATTTATTGTTTTATGATTATATTTATACAATGTATTTTTCCCTCAATCACGTAGTTTAATTATTAGAGCTAATTTAATAAATGTTAATCTAATGTAACAAGTCCTTACCTCAATAACAAGTTAAATGAAGTTCAGTTTATTTTAAATGGCCTCTGGGAAAAGTAGAGTACCTCCTGCCTTTGAGGACAGGACCCACTGATCACCACTCCATCATGTCCACCACCATATTCTTTAGCAAACAAACCTTTGATGTTCTCCTTAATGTATCTTTAATAGTAATTCACCACATTACCTGTGATGTTAAGAGTCTTTTGGCACTGATGTGCATGTGACTTTGAGCAGTCATCAAATGGGCTTCCAGGTAATTGTAATTTTTAAAGCAGAAGGCCTTTCGTTCTTAAGTGTGACGTGATGACAGGCAGACAGTGACATCGTGTGTCTTACAAAACCACAGCCCTCCGCACTCTGGCATCTACGAAGCGCCCTTTTCCCGCATTGCTCAAAACAGAGTCTAAAAGGAAAAATGCCTGCGGGTTACGTGATGAAATTTCTGAAAATTCATTTTTGATTATCTGAAATTTTTTCAGAATTAAAAATAATTCCCCTTCCTCCTTGGTTTTATAGTTAAATTGTTTCAGATTTTTAATTCTGCTCACAGACAGTCTTTTGTATGTTGGTTACCCAAACATGCTAGGAGACTGATACCTTGCTCTGTTTTGCACTGTCAGCCATTGTCTGACTCTATCGCAGATCACACAGTATTAACATTTCTGCATGGAGGCAGACATGAATCCTCCATAAGCATGTTTACGGAGTCTAGCACCACATGACCGTATGACATCACAGACACAGCCACAATCACACAACAAAACGAGGGTGATAATTATGGTCATATAGCATCAGCACACAGGTTCTGCTTTTAAATGTTCAGTCAGTGTGATTCATTGGTACACACAAGGCCTGACCCTGCCTAAACTGTATAACAGAAGCAGATTCATATTTTAATTTGGTTTTTAAAAAGATATCAGTTGTTTGTGTAATTCTTGACAAGATATTGCTACTCCTCACATCTGTTTTAGAAAGGATGACGGTGCTACAGTTATTCAGCAGGGAAAAAATATAGAATCGGTCCTTTACTTCTGGCAACATCGCTGGATTTATTTGGTTGTAAATGTTACATAAGTACTATTAGGTCATGCAATTTACAAGGCTAAAAACTAACATGCAGGTTCTAACTTCCTACACGGGCAATTTTTGAACCAGCTGGAAGGTTTGAAAGCCTATTGTACTACCTTTGTTGTTTCACAGTAATTTTATGCAGATATTGTTTTGTGATATTAAGGAAAAATAGCAACATTGCAAAATTGCAGCATATAATAGTGACATATTTCCTGAGGAATCCAGCTGACTTAGTTGTGGGGGGCATCCTAGCATGCCCATCGTATATATGTATAGACACACACACACACACACACACGCACACACACATACACACACACAGACTGAATAACCCACACACACACTGAGTAACCAACACACATACACAGGGGTCATGTGACAGGTGCCACAGGTCACCGTCTGCTGTGACGACTTCCATCTGACCCTCGTTAGTTGAAATAGCTGCCCTGATTTATTTTAGTTCCTGACTAACTAGACTATGGAGAACAGCAAGGTCCCGTATCCAGCGTGTTTAAGAGTCTTGTTGACTTAACGTAAATGGATTTCATGCGCTGATTTTACTTTTACTTTTTTAGTATCTGAATGATTTGCTTCCGTTTTGGCTACCCTGTTATTTTTCAGCTCCTGTAGATAAAAAAACACTTTGGTCTATTGCAGTCTTCCTTTGTCACATTAATCTGTTTGCCATCTTGACCAACTTCTTCTGATAGTTTTGATATCCTCTGATATTTTCATGTGTGATTCTTAGCGTCAAGAGGGAGCATTAAGTATTTCTAACTTTGCTTGCGCTTTTGTGTTGTCTTCTCTTAGTCATGTCACCCAGTTTTGGGAGACTTACTTCACTGATGTTACTTTTTCACCCTGAGAGATTCTCATGCAATGCAGCTGTGAGTGCAGCCAGTGATAAGTGGTTTTGAGCTGAGAGGTCCTCGGGCTGTGGGCGTCCATAATGAACACTGAGGTCGACCTCTAGCTGGAGCTGCGGGTTCCACACGATAACGTGATGATCCTTAACGACGGAGTCCAGCCTCTTTTCAACTAGCTCGCCTCTTTTATGGTACTTTGGCTACCATAAAGGCATAAGGTTCCACCAGACAGACACCAGAAAATCATTTTTTGAACAGTCCCCCCTACAAAATGTGGACTGGACCCTTTTTCAGTGGTGCAATTACATAAACATTAATCTGTCACAAAACACATTTTGTAAACAATTATCACGCTATGTATTTATGAAGCATTCATGTGAAAAGACAGATTGTGCATTTATTTACTTAGCAGACATGTTTATCCACCGTGACATACAGCTGAGAGAACAGGGTCGGACACTGCGTGGAGAAATTTGGGGTTAAGGGCCTTGGTCAAGGGCCCAACACTGACATTACTCTGCTAACCACAGGATACAAACCAGCAACCTTTCAATCACAGAGTCACACACCACCACTCTTGTTTTGTAGGTCTAATGCTGCTGAGTAACAAATGATCAAGGATTTCTCATATGCATATTTTCCTAGAATTAAACTAGTCATATTTGCTCCATTTACCTCATGAAGCCCAGCCATGCTTGAAAAGAGCAGCTTGTGTACTGTATGAGTGCTGAGCATTTGGAAAGAGTGTAGGACAGTACGAAGAAGGATTCAGCGTTTAACAGTTCAGCTTTGTTGTTCAGAACAGTAGTCGGGTCAGTTTTCTGTGGCCATTTGTCAGATAAGGCCGTTGAAATGCAAGAGAGCGTCTCCTAATTGACTCTGTCCACGCTGTCATTAGTGGCCCCACATGTGTTTTCGGGCAGATGCCAGGACGACCCGGCCTGCTGACTGATGCCGCCAAGGCGCTTCCTTGATGAAAGGGAGGAATATTGTTGCAAACCACTGTCACCGAATCATCTGCGTAATGGGGAACAGGCAGCGGGAGCTGTCTCGCTGTCCGCATCTCCGCGCCCCTCTCCCCAAGTCCCAGGGGGCCTTAGATGGGGTGGTCCTCCATCTTAAGGCACCTTCGCTTCTGCCAGAGGTTAAAGCTTGCTTATGGACCCATTGGTTTTCCCTCTCTTTGTCTTTTCCACTTTGGAGCGAAGATTAAATTGATGATGTGATAATGGCTCACACAGTGAATTATCTCCAAAAGCCAGGAGTTTTTTGTGAAGGCAGCTTATGATCTGTTTTGCACACGGCAAATTTGCAAGCTCTGGAAATAAATACAAAAACTATTTTTAGTATTTTTAATGTTTTCAGGAAACTGTGAAATGTATGTGTTTTAGAAATGTAAGTTTTAACTGCTATACATACATGTTATTAACATAATCTACTTTTCACTACTTGTGATTGTAGTGTCTTGCTGTCAGACTTTACAGATTATGTATGTATTCTATCATTTTATTAATTGTAGTATTTTACTAATTTAGCTAGTAATGAAAATGATATTGAATGCACTGAAATGCTATTTTAGTTAATTACATTATGAAACTTCTCAATGCTGAATATATGTAAAAACACACGCCCAAGAAAGACTAGTAATGAGTATATGAAAGTCTCTGTAATGCTTTGTCAGGTCTGAAGGTCAGCCAGATATGATGGGTACAATATGACATTTAGAACAATTTAGATGGCTTAGCAGAAAGGAAAAGATTAGTATCATCACCATGGAAGGAGTATTAATTAATAAACAGTCATGATTTTGCCTGGATGTCTAATGAATTAGGGAAGCCCCGAAGATGACCAGTTCCAGGCTAGACAGAAGCCACTCATGGTAAAGTGTAGAAAATGGGTAAGAGGTTTGGGAGTATCAGCATGATAATAGATCTGAATGTAGGCCATCAAAATGAGAGAATCCCTGTGGAATGCCAGCTAGCTATTGGAGAAGCTCTGAATGGGCTTTGAAAACAATACTGAGATGAAAATGGTGGAGAAACATTGGGTTTGATGAAACCTGAAGGCAGATGGGGCAAAACTGAGAGAACTAATGAATGGGACAATATCTGGAGAACAGACTGGGTCAGTTCTGCAAGTAGTTAATTGGGGATCAAGTAACAAACAAGAGACATGAAGTTCAGAACAAGGATTAAACTGAATGTCTTTTTTGGAAATATTGCATTGGGAATTTATGGGGATTCCTGATTGAACTATTCATCCCATTAGAAATGCTGAGAAAGTGCGCAGTTTAGAGTTGCAAGAAGGGGTGTAACAGTGCTAAGCTGAAAAGCTAATATGAGACTGATTTGCTTGAATGTCAAAAGGCATTTAGTTTGCTTACAAGTTGTTGCTACTGGTCTTCCAGGAAAAAATTCTATATAAGCCAGTTTGAGGGCAGCTGGAGACAGAGTAGTAGGACAATTTTGATATGAGTAAAGATTCATCAGTAAGGAGTCACCACCACCTGAGAGATGAAGTTGAGGTGAGAGAGAAAAGAAGGAGGAGGAATAGAAGGAGATGGGGCAACGGAAAAGCTTCACAAACTCGCTAGTATAACTGTGTATTATCATTTTTTTGATATGTGAAGGAATCGTAAATTATGTGATGCTTTAGCATAATTGCACAGTTACCTCAATTCCTGCTATTCCATTTGGGCCTAGATATTTATGCGATTGCGAGAAGGACGCCATGCCACTTTTTTTTTGGGGGGGGGGGTGATGTTTGTCAGTGGTTTACAGCCAGAAAAACAGAGGAGGCTTCACACTTAAATCCAACCGGCTTTCGGTGGTAGAAGCCGCCTGCTATGAGGGACAGACATGTGGAAGCACTCATGGATTAGGGGAGAAGCAGTCTGGCTGAAACGTGAGGTTAAAGTGTAAATGGCTGATCTGTTAACGAGCGCAAAAGTCTCGGCCATCTTACATTTGTTGTCATACAGTAGATGGGATCTATCCTAGTACATTCAATAGTTTCACTGGGCAAAAAACAAAATTTGAAAAATCATACATGCACTTCAAGTAACAGAAAAAAACACTTCTCAATTATTTTGTTTTATTCTGAAATGATGCATGTATTATTTTGTTTATGAGCAAACATTTCATAAACAAACAATTCATTTGCAGAACATTTTCAGTGTAACTGTAATTGAATAATGCATTCTGAAGAAAATTTTTGACTTTTTCATTTCAGACATGTATGATAACTTTATGACATACAAATTTAATTATTACAAAGTTAATTATTTTTAGTCTATATGTCTTCTGCAAATCAATACAACCCCCACTATACATATATATAGTAGTATGGTTTATAGAGTATATAGAGTAGGTATGGTTTATAAAAATGCACAGGGACTGAATATTACAAAAGTTCTCCAGAGGTTTGTAATATTTTGGTTAGCTTGTCACATCACTGCACCTTTTTGTTCAGTGCACAGATTCCTGATTTAACTTTGAAACATATGTATCGGCTCAGCATGCTGATGAATTGAACCCTTAAATTTTGTTGACAAGTCGATCTGAAGGGGGGTGCGATTGTGTGACACTCTGGTTAGAAGGCAGAAAGACGCAGAATCACAATGATAATAATGCGTAAGAGCTTTTATCATATGGTTTCCCCTCCTACACACTTCCAAGGTAAACTTGACTCTTCAGCTTTAAGACCTGGCTGCACTGTATCAAGCATCTTAATGTTTCCCCAGAAGTATGTTTACCACATAATTTGTGAATAATCATGGTCTTTTGTTGAAAAACAATTTTACGGCCATTTAGAGAATAACTAAATACATTTACATGAATTTATTTTCAGGTTAACTGCTTTGTTTAACTAAGCATGTTTTTATATAGTTTACAAGGTCACCCTGACAAAGTAGCTATATAGATTTAAAATAAGAAAAATAATAAGAAATGTCCCAAATTTCGGGAATTGGGAGGGATTTTGCAAACAGAAGCTGTGGTTGATTTTAAACATAGCCTGTACGTATTTTTGAAATTACAAATGCTAACCATATCCTGTTATTGAAGGAATGGTATCTTTATTGCAACGTGACTGATGGATAGAAAATGTGGGCTATGTTGCGTGTTCCGTTTCTCAGGTCACTTGCGATGTGTACACGTCGGTGACATGAAGTTAGGCTCTCAGAGGGCAAAGCAAACCAAAACGCTACCTGATGTTAGTGGTTAACGAATCTGGAAATGGTGGCATTTTTGGGCGTGCCTCAGAAAGTATGCTGGGTAATTTTGTCATTTACTGTGGTCTCGTGTTGGTGTATTACAGCTGTTATGTTGCTCTGGAATTTTCTCATGCTATTTTTCGAAATGGACTGTTCACTCTGCGGGACATTTAACCGTTTGTGGCCATACTGGTCCAGTAACAAGAAATAATTGGAATAATAAGATAATGAACTAAAATAACATTAGACGCAAGTTGGTAACAAATTATTAATTATAATAAGCGAGTAATTTAATGCTGTTAATCACTTCGCTACCCTTTTTAATATACACTTTATCTAGGCATCTTATTATACTCATTTAAAATAGGTTCTAATATCTGAAACTGAACCTGGAAAAATAATATGCTTTGCACTTTTTTGGGTTGGGATTGGAGCTGGGGATGGGGGCAGGGTGGGTGGCAGGGGATTAGTGTAGGAGCAACCACAACGGAATGGTACATATTTAATTTTATGTGCCTGGTAGATGTGTGTTTCCACAGGTTATTTTATTATGAAAAATATCCGCTGAGGACCTCTGTTCACTTTTTAAAGCTGAAGTCTCCTGAGCTTTGTCTGCACCAAATGCCCACGACTTCAAAATGACTAACAAAGTAAATAGTTTCTATTTCTATAATTAGGCTAGTAATAGTATAATCAGGGTGTGTGGTCTTCTGCAGGAAGGCCAGTCAGAGTCTGCTAAGCCAGTCCATGTGAATTAAACTTAAAATAACACTCTACATTCGGGCTGCAGTATACACTGACACTATGTACTTTAACACTCTCAGATTTATGCATGTAAACCGCGACAAAGTGCATTAATCCAAAAACGCCTCTGTTGGAAACATGCATGGCTCACACTTTCTGGCGTATGGGGGACACATGGGCCCCTCAGTGTCCTCAGCATCATCTGAGGGAACTCCTGTAGCTCTCTGTCACTCCCGCCTTTGATTTCTCAGTTTCCCCGAAGATGTGCTGAGCTTTAAATGAAATTGGAGAAGCGTATACCAGAATCAGCCACTTATCCTTATACCATGGCCAAAACGGTGTATAGATACCGTGTGTTCACAGTAGAATCCTCTGGGGGATTTGCATAAGTGCAGAGAACTCAGATAAGCATTTCATCTCAATTTTCTTTAGAAAAAAATATAATTTTATAATTATGTGAACAAAATTTGATTAGTTAATTTTAACAAGCTTCTCAAACATTTTTCAGAAGAGTATGCATGCATAGAATGACCTGATACAGAAATATTTCAAATGAATAAGTTTTTTAATGAAATCAGAAATTTGATTTAATTTAAATGGATTTAGACACAGTGTTAATAGTGGCTTACTGTAATTATTATGTATATCTCTATGAGTGCATTAACAGACACTGTACAAAAAGATATTTGTACCCAGTTATTTTCAGAGACACACAAGAAGAGTGATATTTGCCTTACTGGGTAATCTCCTGTTTTTATACAAGCTGTCAGAAATTCAGATGTGAAACACAGTCAAGTAAGCATTCTGTAATGAGCTCTGAATGTTCCAATTTCCTCCGCCAAATCCCAGAACAAAATAACAAACCCTACACCAGTTATGAATGGCACTGTTTATTTTTCTGGACAGTGCATGATTATAAAATTTCTGAATTAACTGACAGACTAAAATATTTATTGAAACCGAACAAAATCAAAATAAATGTAATAATGCATCAGTCACTGTCGTCACAGCTTAAATGCTTAACTAGGAAACACCGTTTTTTGACACTCTAAATCCAGCTTTGTGTATGTGTGTGTATTTGTAATTACTACATTGTGGGGACCGTAAAAACCTGTTACTATTAGCCTTGTGCCGAAAGTCGTGTATTTTGTTTGGATACTTAAAGTTAGAGCCAAGTTGTTGTTGGGAATAGGGTTATGCCCATAGAAGTGTATGGAGAGTCCCCATACCTGGACTGTGTGTGTGTGTGTGTGTGTGTGTGTGTGCGTGTGTGTGTGTGTGTGTGTGTGTGGCGATAATGGAAAAAGGAAGATTTCTTTGTTCCTAACTGAGGAAAATCAAGCTTGTATCCTGGAAAATGTCATGATACAGGAACATTTACATAAGGGATAAACCACAACTGGTTTTGTACTTGTTTGCAAATAATCTCTGATGTGGTGGTGACGTTGCCCCAGGATAACTTATACTGAAGTGGTTTATTTTCTGTACAGCTCCATAGCCCAGAGAGGTTTATTCGGCTCAAAATTATGAAACGAATATAAAATAGACAATTTCCATGAAAAAAAACTGTCTGCATTGTAGGGAAATTATTGCATTTAATTATATGCACTTCTAGCAATTGTCTGCCAGGAAGTCCTATTGATGAGGACAGCAGTGTATGGGGAGTTTATTTTGCAACCAACAGGAATATCTTTGCTCTGTAAAATACACAATTTGGTGAATTATGAAACTTGATATGGACAATATGGAAAGTCCAATGATGGATGAATGAAACTCCACTGTTTTCATTTGACCTTATGGACTTCAAATGAAGGTCTCAGTTTCTTCCTGATTTAAGAGTACTAAAGAACTAAGAACTTTCCTTTGGCAGTAGGTTTCTTTACATCTAATCAGGGGGTGTGCTCCATGCGAAAGTAGTAATTGTTTCCGATCAATTTGATAAAATTACATGTTATCTAAGACGGAACTTTGATGGATGACGACCAGAAAAGATGATGAATGGTAGTTGGAAATTTATCGAATATCATTTACAGCTTCAAGCAAGGGTTTTCTAATGTGAAACAGAAGGATCTCTGAAATAGTTACCCCTTTTTACCAAACAAATTTTTGTTTTTACCCCCCCCCCCTCTTTATTTCCCCAATATGTCAGTTAATATTGTGCATTTGACATCCCAGGTTAAGATACTTAATTTATGTCTAAAAAATATTCTAGAGATCTATTAAGGATAAAAGAAAATATATATTAAGGACCAGATAAGTATGATGTAGGACTGATATAATGCATAGAACAGAGGAAATATCTTTCAGCACATAATCTGTTTTCTTCATCCAGAACTTTATGTCCACACATAGCACATTGTCCAGGGACCATATACTTGCACGGCACAGTTTGTATCATTTTTATGTTTTTCGCACAAAGTCATCATGAAAACATATAAATTGAAAAAGATAAGGTGGGCCGTTTATCTTTGGCCAATTTAGCTATAGAATTACAAGGAAATCCAGATGTTTTTTCACTTGTTTTTAACAGATAGGATGGTCTTTTGCAGTGGATGGTGTGAGCTCATAAATTTGATTATGAGCTATTTTACACTAACATTTTACTGACCACTTACCAAACGAAGATTTAAAACCTTCCTGGAGGATAATTCAGTACTGCTGAAAAGCGGTTTGGCTCCACACTATTTTCCCCTTTACGTGCAGCAGAAAGAGAGTTTTTGACAAAACTGACCTAAAGATATATGCAAAGCGAAATTGAGGCCAATTCTTTAAAGAATTTCTTATCCTTTGGATCAAGAGGGTGAGTTGACGATAATCTGTATACTTAAGGTTACATGACTTACAGTCCCAGTACAATTCATGGTGTATTGATTACTGTGTACTAGTGCTGGGTGGTAGGACCCAAAATTTGTATCATGGTGTTTAGGTAGGTTTACATTAATGTAAAAGTTCCACGTATGTGGCATTACATGTTCCCCATGTGTCGTCATGGGGTTTCCTCTGGGTACTCCGATTTTCCCCCACAGTCCAAAAATATGCTTAGGTGAATTGTAGTTGCCAAATTCTCCGCAGGTCTGCATGTGCAGTGAATGGTATGTGAGTGTGCCCTAGGATGGGTTAGCATCTGATACCGGGTTGTTCCCTGCCTCACATCCATAAGCTCCAGAAGTCCATAACCCTGTACAGGACAAGCACTTACAGAAAATGAAATAATTTTACTGCATAAAATGTTTCAGGTATTCATACTAAACATAATGTACTTGTTTTCAGTCAAAATAAGACTGTAGTATTTTGCATGTACATATGCAAGCGATGATTTTTGGATGCCATTTATGTTATGCTAGTGATCCCAAGGCTGATGGTAAATATGCCTGCCATGGTAACTGCCTCTGTAACTAGAGATGATAGGGTTAAACAATATTGTCATCGTAAAATCATTTTATGCTACTAATACCCTATATTGCCAAAAGTATTGGGATACCTGCCTGTACACACACATGAACTTTAATGACATCCCATTCTTAATACGCAGGCTTTAATATGGAGTTGGCCCACCCTTTACAGCTATAACAGCTTCAACTATTCGGGGAAGGTTGACCACAAGGTTTAGTAGTATGTTTATGTGAATTTTTGACCATTCTACCAGGAGGGCATTTGTGAGGTCAGGCACTGATGTTGGACAAGAAGGCCTGGCTTGCAGTCTCTGCTCTAATTCATCCCAAAGGTGTTCTGTCAGGTTGAGGTCAGGGCTCTGTGCAGGCCAGTCACGTTCCTTTGTACCAGACTCGCTCATCCATGTCCTTATTGAGCTTGCTTTGTGCACTGGTGCGTAGTCATATTGGAACAGGAAGGTGCCATCCCCAAACTGTTGCCACAAAGATAGGAGCATGAGATTGTCTTAGAATGCTGCTGCCTTAAGAGTTCCTTTCACTGGAACTAAGAGGCCAAGACCAACCTCTGGAAAACACCCCCCCTCTACCAAACTTTACACTTGTCACAATGCAGTCAGGCAGGCACCGTTCTCCTGGAAACCGCCAAACCCAGACTCATCCATCGGATTGCCAGATAGAGAAGCATGATTCATCACGCCAGAGAACATGTCTCCACTGCTCTAGAGTCCAGTGGCTGTGTGCTTTACACCACTGTATTCGACACTTTGCATTGCACTTGGTGATGTAAGGCTTGGATGCAGCTGCTCAGCCATGGAAACCCATTCCATGAAATTCTCTATGCATTGTTCTTGAGCTAATGTGAAGGTCACACAAAGTTTGGAGGATTGTAGCTATTGACTCTGCAGACAGTTGGTGACTTCTGTAGACTGTGTGCCTCAGCATGCATTGTCCCTGCTCTGTGATTTTACGTGGCCTACCACTTTGTGGCTGAGTTGCTGTTGTTCCCAATTTGTTTCTACTTTGTTATTATGCAACTAACACTTGACCGTAGAATATTTAGTAGCGAGGAAATTTCACAAATTAACTAATTGCACAGATGGCGTACTATCACAGTATCACACGCTCTTGAGAGTGACCCATTGTTTCACAAATGTTTGTAGAAGCAGTCTGCATGCCAAGCTGCTTGATTTTATACATCCTTGGCTATAGAAGTGATTGGAACACCTGAATTCAATGACGTGGGGGGGGTGTCCCAGTACTTCTGGCAGTATAGTATATGACAATAATAGTGTAATAATGGAAGTACACCCTTCCAAAAAGTAATGAACTTTTAATTCTTAAGAAAATACTGACATCAGACAAAAGTGTGAATATCCCATATAAATAAAACATAAATAAATTCAATTCAATTCAATTCAGTTTATTTTTATATAGCGCCCTTCACAACAGAGTTGTCCCAGGGCGCTTTAC
>JABFEA020000042.1:15217343-15230130 GCA_019775915.2 Cyphomyrus plagiostoma
GATTAAGGTTTTTCCCATAGAAATGAATGGAGAGTCCCCACAAAGATTTGAGTACAAACATGTGTGTGTGTGTGTGTATGCTTCATTGTTTGTTTGGTTATTCATTCATTCATTCGCTCTGTTTAGTGGATAAAAATGTGCATGTACTAGGACATATATAACTGTCCTTCTGTATATTACATGACACGTGGAAGCACCCTTCTCTGTTCGGCTTTATTGGGAAAGACAGATGGGAGTCTATAATCAGACCGCAAACAAATATACACCAATATTCACTGCAGAAGTCATATCATATAGTGAAGAAAACAACTTTATATACTCCGTGTATATTCCATACACTCACAGTGTTTGAATCTGCTTAAGTCTGCCTCTGTTCAGCTCGCTGCAGCTTTAAAAATAAATACGCTGGTCCAAAGGCGAAGAAATAATTCTGGCCAGAGAAGACGGTCCAATTCGGAACCCGAACCCGTTATTATGGAAAGGCTGTATCACCCGGAGCTGGAAGTTAAAGGGGGAGGAGTAACTGTACAGGGCGACGTGTGCTGCAAAAAGCCGTATGTTCACAATTATACTCATGTTTATTGCACCATGTATTTGATACATTTTTGTGTTTTTCTTTCCCTTGTTCCTAATTGCTTTTTATCAAAGTCTTTTGGAGGGGTATTCCAACGCTGAATTTCCTCCAGCACTATAAACTCATCTTATATTTGGAGGAGTTGTTGAGACTACAGAAAAGCCTCTGCTCATTTTTCGCGGAGGGCGAAGTGATTGATCATTGTCCAATCTTCTTGTCCTAGAAAGACAGTCGTCTCGATAGTTTCCTGGTCAGAACTGAAGCCCTTTGTGACTAAACAAATGGAATAAATTATGCAACTGGAGTAAATTATAGATTTTCCCCTGGAATTCACTGGGATTTATTACATTTCAAATGGATGTATGTGAAGAAAATAAGCCGAACGGGGATAGAGTAAAAGTTCATTCATAGGCTTATGGCAGTAATCTCCACCATTCAGCTTCTAGGAGACCATTTCATGTAATCTTAGCGTGAACTGGCTCCTTTTACCTCCTTCATTTTGAGGGACATTTAAAATAGCCAGATGTAACTGCAGTGATTTTTTAAATCATTTATGTCTCTGACAGAAAAAAATAAGGCGGTACCATTAATTTCTTCCTAACCTCAAATATATTAATTTCAATAGTGGTCTTGTGGGTCTCTGTTATTATCTCCAGATTAAAGCTGTCTTTTCCCAGAATTCCTTATATCTACATTTTTAAAATATTCCCAACACTTAATCAAGGTTCTTAAGATGTTTTAATTGCTTATAACACTCATTTTATCTGTGAAACTGTAGCTGCCCATTTGTCTAACCTCGATTTTATTACTTATTCTTAATAAATTAAGAGAAGAGTTAATTAAAAGGCAGTGGGCCCTGCACTGCTGGTCTTTACCAGTCCAGTTTGATGAGTAGAGCACTGACTTACCATGGCTTTCCAGAACCAGTTAAACACATATGTCCCACAATGCATTGCATCACACTTTGCCAAGCTGGCCAGCAGGCCATGCTTGCGATATATCAGGAAACATCTAAGGTGAGCTTCACAGATAACTTCATTTCTTTGTGTTATTGTTCCAATTAACATAATGTGTATATAACACAAATGTTGGGGGGTATATTTCTACCAAATTCTTATATTTTCATCTTATTCTCTATAGCTACCGGCTGATGATTCCCAGGGAATGACCCAGTGATACACAGCAGTTGGATTCATGCATCTTTCTTCTTATCTAGTAAATGGCCACCACATGGCGGCCTGTAGCCTACCCCAGGTGGTGTAGGACACAATAACTAAATGCCCTCTAAATAATTACAGCGTTCCTCACTAGATTTCCAGCTAACCAGTTTGCCATTGGATTTGTGGTTACCAGTTGCTGGGTAAACATGGCTGGGTCCCATGCACTCACATTAGTATCATGAAGTTCCATGCGCGACATAACATTTCATCTCCTCTTCTGTGAGCCGGAGAAACAGCACATTCTGTGGATTTGCCACCACTGCCGCCTATATCTGCAGAAACTGCTGGCTTGATAAGGAGCACTCTCAGTGTGGGAAGGTTTTGGCCGATTCTTTGTGGGAAGCGCAGTGAGCGTACAGCTAAAGAGAGAGTAAACAACAGAAATATATGACTGTTGGATATGGTGTCAATGGGTGGAAATGGCTCGCGGCAATGACAGTAAAAGTCTGACTCACTCTGCATTAGAGGAGAGAGAGAGAAACAAAGAACAGAGAGACTGGGATACTGTCTCTGAGACGTATAAATCACCCAAATTATCGCAATAAATACTGCGAGTCATGAAATGTTGGTTACTCCTGTTGCATTACACTGCACTGCTTGTTTTCTGTATGCTTTGGAGAAATGATAATCGTAAAATCAATTATTAAACGTCACGTACTTGGGCGTGAAGGCCTGAGAAACATATTTTAGATATATTTGTGATGAGCCACTTAATTTACTTAGCAGATTATCTAAAGCAGGGATGTCAAACTACAGTTCTGGGGGGCCAGAGCCCTGAACATTTTTGGGTTTTCCGTCATTTAACACACCTGATTTAACTCCTTGTGCTAAATACCACACAGCTCTTTACCTGAATCATTTGTGGTGCAATAGGGAAAGAACTAAGGTATTCAGGGCTTTGGACTGCTTGTCAGCCCTGATCTAAAGTCCTATTTATTTGTTTGTTTGTTTGTTTAATTTATTTATTTATTGTTTGTTTGTTTGTTTGTTTGAGAAAGCAGGGTTAGCAAGTTGCAGAAGCAATAGGGGCTAGAGCCCATGCTCATGGACCCAATGGTAACATTACCTTGGCTCTGGGCTTTGGGCTGAAGAACTTCTTATCCTAACCCACTGAGCCACACACCACCCCACCCCACAGCTTCTTAAATAACCATCATGAAACACTTTTCTGTTTTCGTATTCATATATGTGTTTGTATATCTGTGAGTGTGAGAACATTATATTATGTATCCCTTTTCTTTGTAAACAAGCCCTTGCTCAAACTGACCCCTGCATTGAGGGCCCTGTGCTGCCTGAAGTAGGTAGGTGCAGTTTGAAATAACGGGGTCTGGGCAGGTGGACATTTTATCGCATACTAGTCTATCATGATTTTTAGGGCACGCCCCCCGCCCCAGCCTCATTGTGATCCCATACTGGTCAAGTGGTTAGAAGATGGATGCATGGATGGATGATGGATGGATGGGTTTTTGTCATTCTAGCCCTCCAACGCTCTAGAAACAGCATTGAATCGGTTGCTTTGTAAGAGCCTGTTTGAGATGGAGATGGAGATTGTCGGTCACATGGATCTGCCTGATGCAGGGCAGTCCAGATCCACGGGCAGTGCCAGACAAGGCCTTCAGAACGCTGCAGGTGCTTTGAGGTTCTACGGGTCGGCGACTTTTACAGCACCGTCTCCTCAGCTGTTAAATAAAACTGTTCGCATCTCTTTTCACGCAAAGCCGAGAACAAAGGCAAGGCGGGCTTTTATGTGATAAAACAGGGCAGAAAAATGCGCAGGATTCGCTTTGATGAGGTGCAAGTTGTGGCCGCTCCCGTCCTGACTAACTCTCATGAAAAGAGGCACATTTTTCAGTATTTATGCATAGCAGTTAAATGTTGCACAGTAAAGGGACCGCAGCTTTGTGACATGGCTTCTTAATTACATGAAATGTTTTTTTTTTCCTACTAAAATGTATTTCATGTCCTTTTTCTACAGAATCACACGTGCTTATGCAGGGATGAATAGAAATTAATTTGGCATGTTCCTTCTATGTCTTAACGAATGAAAGTTAAGCTAGCAGTGGAGAATCCCTCATTAATAACATGTAATACAATTTATTCCATTTTGCATGGTGTCTTTGGACTTGCTGGAGGGTGGTATTCCTAGATTGCGTAATTTAAGTAATTAAATTCATATATTTTTTTGATCTTCGATAAAATGCTCTTCAGGATGCAAAGAAAACATGACGATTTCGCCCGCAATGACAAAGAGAAAAGATAATGTGACCATTTAGCAGATAATAGGAATATACTGAAATGGCTGGCTGGGTGGAATAACATTTCAGAAGCCAACAAGGGATATTCCGCAGGGAGGGAAAATGCCGGTGTTTTTTCAAAGTCTTGTGCAAAGGAAAACACATTATCCTACCATTGTGTTTGGCTTACCCTGTCTGGCTGGCCCTGCAAACGCTGGACTTTCTGATGTTTAATGTTTACGTTGGTGTACGGGGGTGCGACCCATCTATTGAGGTACTGTATTCAAAATGTGTTCTGCATCTGCGGGACCTTTTTTCTTTTCTTTTTATAACTCTGCTTTCTTGGACCACTAGGCTGCAAAACAAGACTCCTGGCATAAGGGATTATAAACAGGCTAGTCATCAATTTGGCATGACAACACCTTTTCATCGCCCTAAAGGCCTGCGCCACACACGCACACGCAGACACATACGCAGACACACACCCTTACGACCTGTTTCTTAGCAACGGGCATGTTTAGGCCTTTTAATTTGTTCTGAGGCCGTTCCAGCCCTCTGTAGTCGGGGAATGTGTCGCTCCCGTGTCTGAGCTCTTACTTATTGCAACTTGTCAAGAACTGTGCAGCATTCCGGTTAGAATTCCGTCTGTCTCATGGGGCATCATTGCAATCCCAATTTGCTGGAAGTAGCTGGGTTATGAAGGAGTTTAAGTAGAACTGATTGACTTTAAAAGCAACCAAAATGAGTTCTAGGCTGCAGATCCTTCGATCCTGTAGTGGCTTAACTCTAAATTTCCCACCCCAAACTATCCATTAATTTCACTATTCTACCTATATTGAATAATTTTACATGAAAGGTCATAATTACATCTCCACTATATCTTGGACAAGCTACTGGAAGATAGATGGATGGATGGATGGATGGATGGATAGGTGGGTGATTGGATAGGTGGATAGATGGATAGGTGGGTGATTGGATAGGTGGATGGATGGATAGGTGGGTGATTGGGTGGGTGGATTGATGGATAGGTGGATGGATGGCTTAATAGGTGTAGGTTGCCATGTATGGCATCATATTTCAATCAGTATTTTTAAACGGTGAAACACTTGACATTGTCTGATACTAAATTCAGGATTATTAATTACAGTATTATTATATGAATATATCTAATATATCATTATTATTCATATGTAACAAAAACCAAAAAGTTATTATCCATTTTAGAGAATTCAGGTTCTGATTCAATATATTTTTATTGAGGTGTGTTTAGCTTTCCATTTTGTATGGTAGCTTTCCCACAAATAAAGGGTGATGTGTGTGTTATGTGTGTGGGTTTTGTGTTGTGTGGGGTTTTGGGGTTGTTCACAAAAACACTAAATACTGACAAGTACACCCCAGCCACCCCCCCGGCAAAAAAAAAAAAAACAGATAACTGTCTGGTGTTTTAACTGGACCGTTGCTAATGTCTGGAGATGTCTCAAAGCCAGCTGAAACCATATCCCCTCTGGGATTAAGGCAAGTTCTGTACTTATAAACAATATATCAATGCCTACAAACAGTACATTTAACACATATGCAGTAACCCGCCAGGCTGCCTTCTGTGTACAACATAATACATAAACAGCTTCAGTCATGATTATAGTAAGATTACATACACTAAACATAATTTTAAAATGTTCCATTTCTACCCTAAAAAGCACTTACATGTCTGTGTTTTGTGATAGCTACAGTGTAAAACAACTAGAAAAATTCTAAAAACAAATTACAAAAAAAGAGTCAGATTGTATATTTATTTTAAAATGATACACTGTCCTTTCAATCATAACTACGCCCAAAGTTATTAATAGACATAATGGCACTTGAAATTATAATATAAGTGGAGGGGAGAATTAATAGAAATTGGTGTTTTTTCATTTGCAGAAATGTGGTCATATTATAAAACTTCTGTGAGCTAAACAATATTAACAACCTGCACTGGATATATGAATGAACAAGCCATAAATTCAACAGCTGTACTCACACAGTATACACAGTATCAAATATATATTATTAAAACCTCTTCCTGAATCTATATCTTACATAGATGAATACAGTCCAACTTTCACAATACAGGTTAATCACAAAATATTCAGAGTGACAACTAGATTTAATACCATGGTGTAAATGTCACCATGGTACAATAACAGGCACTAACAGACTTTTTCCATTACAGTTATATTTTTGGGTGTGTTGTAGGCGAAATATTTCTTGCTATTCTGTGCCAAAATGCCATAATGGGGCAGCCATCTGGTAAATGACAGTGCTCCAGGTCTTGAATGAAGCTCTCCTGGGTGCTCAAGGTACTTAGCCTAAATTGTTTAAACCTAACTGGATAAAATTGTAAATCAGTTTTAAGAACCAAACCAGTAAAAAGGAAACAATAACAATGTTGTTTGTTATCTTTACTTTGCATGCAGAGTCATAATAAAGTTGCTATTGACTGTAACCATAAAATATACTTAGTCATTACATCACGTATAACAAAGCAAAAACAATAGCAAAGCCATAATACCCCCTCCCACTCATTCTACCATGGGGAGGCCAGGGTGACCTCCTACATGGGTGCAGAAAAAGGAACAATCATTTAACAAACAAAAGTTCTCAAAAGGCGAAAGGCATTTCTTAATGGACGAAAAAAACAAATGTGTTAAAAAAAATTAGCAGAAAATGAAAACAACAGTATTATCACACTGGGGATCTGCTCACAGCACATTCCTGATGCTAATCCCCGCCATTGTACCTCTGTGCCTCTGGTATGAACAGCGGTAGGTACACGCCGGGATGGACCAGCTTGGCAGACATATCACCTTGTAGGTGAGACACAATATCGGCGAGGCAACAGCAACGTGGGACAGAAATGTTACCTAAACCTGTTACGTAATTGTGAAACAGACAGCCGTCGTGATGAAAGGCCATGAAGATATGTACTGCAAATGGGACAAAAGTGTGGTTGATGTGTTATATGAAGCGAAGAACACGTTAGTACATGGAATATTCATGTTAAAATGGATGCTGTATAAAAGGCTTGGAAGCTCCATCTGTCTGTGACAATAGCAACATGTGAAGTGTTTTGCCTGGGAGTTAGAGTGATGCGTAAATGGGTCAAAGTTCAGGCTGCGCCACGTGCTGCTTGTTCAACCTCTGACCTCACAGCAGAGGCACGCGCTCCTTCCCCCTCCCCTTCACCACAATGGAGAACGGCCCCTTTATATCCTCGCGTTGACATATGAAAGCAGGCCCTCATAAATCAGGAGGTTAACCTGCACTTATGTGTTATTTATTGTGAATTATTGGTTGTCTTGAGTAGACCCCAGATATGAAAACCAGAGAAGCTCTGCACAACTGTCTCCCCCCACCCATAAATACCCTGAATCTATGGCTGACAGACTATGACAGTGGAGACTTAAACCTGAATATATTTGCTGTTCACTAGACAGTCTCAGTCACTGATATGTAGACATTCTCATCTCAGTGTGTGGAGGACAAAGGCAGGTCCATACATACAGTAATTCATGTGCTCATCCCTAGTTATATCCATCTGTGCATAGATTATATATAAACCAACAGCTTAGCTACTTTTTGAGTCTGACGGAAGCTTATGCTGTTTAATAACAACAAATCTCAATTTTAATAAACAGATGATTTATTTAACTGATTTAACTGATATACTTATCAACAGAGAGACATTGTTATCATTAGTACTGGCCAAGTAGCATCAATTAGCATAACCCAAGCTGCATTTTGTGGTTTTCAGGTAAAATACTTATTTATACCTCAGGCCCATTTTGAACAAAAAGAGTCCCTCTCTTCTCTTGAATTTAACCACAACAATTTCCAAAATGTAGTCACTAGTAGTAAGTAGTAATTGTTCTCATTAATAGACTGATTGTATGAGTGAGAGAGTGATTTTATTTTATTCAGAAATTTGTTGATAATCATATATCTTTTTGTTATCAGACGTTAAATAACTACTTAAAGTAAATTTGGTAATATTTTATGTAAGGAAGCGTTTAAACTATTTTAACATTCATAATGTATTATAATGCATTCATAAAGCATTATAAGCATGGCTATAAATATTTATTTTAAAAAAGGCATAACTCAATATAGCCTCGTTTATTATGCATTATGAATGCTCTTTGAAGCTGTCATCTATAATGCACTACAGATATCTTTACAATGCAGTACAGAGTATCCATACTCCTTACTCCTTACCTTATAAAGGTATTTATAGTGCATTATAGATGAGAGCTTCATAATGCATTATTAACATGGCAATAATGTGGTATGCTTTTGAGAAGTACTTTCTGCCTTGTTTATAATGCATTATTAATGCATTATTATTTGTTATGAATGTGTTTATAAATGAATAAAAGCATGGCCTTAAGTAGAGTGTTACCATAAATTGATTTTTTAATCTTAATTATTAATGTGGTATCACATATTTAGGAGGACACAGGTGCATTTTTGTTGCAGTTTTGGATGTTATTTGACTTTATTCAGTTCATTATGAAGAATATACTGAACCCCAAAGTAAATTTTATATGGAGATGCCTTTAATGATGATTTTAATGTTACCTGTCTTACAAATGAAAAGTCACATGATGTCACATGACGTCAAAGGTTCTTTATCTGTTCCCCTAGTGTCTTTGTATTTTTTAATACATATTTATATAATATCTAAAGGATTTTAATTAAATACCAATAATGAAAGATTTTTTAAATCTCACCAAGACATTATATTAAATTTCTTTTATTCATAACCAGACATTTCTAGTGCAAATTCTGTTTCAAACCAAGAACTGCCATAAAAAAAATTTTTGTTTCATTCCTCTAAGGTCACCATTTCTGTTCATAGTTGCATAGTAAGCATCCAGGGGGGAAAATCTTTACCCCCGAACAAGTTCTCAGTACTTTTCTGACCTCGCTGTCAACATCTGCTCAATGTATCCTGATTTGTCTCTTTATCCCAAAGCATTCAGAAATTGTGTTCTTATATCAGAGAGACTGTTCTCAGTATCCCATGAATCTCTGATATTGTGAAAAGGTAAAGAAACAGCAGATAATGGTGAAATTTCACCCTGTCATTTCACTGCCCATGGCAGTCTCTAGCCACCTTTTAATAAATTGATAGCTGCACTACGACTTTAGCATAAACACATTGCATAGTACAGGATACTCTCTGTGGGCGTGGGTAATTTAAACTTTTTTCTGCAAGTAGAAAAATGTTGTTCCATTATTTGTGAAAAACAGCCCCCTTTGTGAAATCACTTCCTAATTTATTTTTGCTGTGTCTGCCCCTAGTTTTGAAAGTATGGCGTCATTATCGAAATTCCCGGCTCAGTTTATTACTTACAAAAGCCTAATGAATGTCATTTAGTGGGAAGGCACACCACGCACTCTCTCCCAGGGGAAAAAAAACTACATAATTCAGTAAAATCAGACCAAGTTGAATCATTGCCGTGTGCCCGATTTGTCATTTATGTGGTGTTTTTACACATTGAGATGGCCAACATGAGTAGCAGAGGGTGGTGAGTATTGCCGATAACCTTAACCGAATTCACCACTTCCTCAGCCTAGAGTTTATTATTCTTTGCAGAGGCCAGTTGTAGTCCTTGCAGGATGGACGGCAATTGTGTGTATGCTACTTAAGCAAAGACCGCAGCGGTAATAGGCCAAATTATACAATAAATCCTTCCCAGATGTCCTGCCAAGCAGAAAAAAATCACTGTCTCCTTGCTGTATACACTGCCCTTACAGCACTCTCCTGAACCCCGCGTCTATATTCAGTTACCTCTGACGACTTTGGAATGTTTGGGTTTTCCAAGATTGTTTCCATCACCGGGCTGGTGTGGTCCCTGCGGAACGTCGACGTCCAGCCTTACGGCGGAATTGCAGGCTGCACCAGCTCCCCCATATTTTGATAACCCCTTAATTGGTGTCTTGCTCAAGAGGCCAATTAACCTCCCTTAAAAAAAGTAAGTCTTGTTAATAGTGTCGCAAAGGTTGAGCGCAGAGCTCCAGCTACACTTTATAACACAGAGTATTATTTGTACCTATGGTAATTGTAAATGAAACAACAAAAATTACATGGGACCGGTGGAGGTCTGGAAACAAAAAGTCTTTTAGTGAACATTTCATTACTTTTAAAACCTGCAGGCTATGTAGAAAATGAGTTGGCCTAACTTTAAATACTGAAACCTGCGATTTACTTGGCATCTGTTGTGATGAATAGGTAGCATTATGTATTCTATGGTTCCGTGGCAGGTGACAAAAGCAATCAAGCTCCCTCGCGGATTAAACTCATATTTGTTATTAAGAAGGCCATTCAATGATAACAGCTACTGATGAAGAGTGTGGAGGAACAATTAGCTGTCAGGATAAAAGGGCATGACTTAGCTGGACAACTGACTACACGGAGTGCAAGGCTAGGGCACACTGTGTAAACACCTCTGTACTGAGGTGACTGTTTTATCCAGAGCCACTTTTCACCCCTCTGTACAGCTGGATGCTTTACTGGAGTAATTGAAGTTAAGTACCTTGCTCTGGGCTACTACAGTAGGAGCCCTCTGGGGAAGTGAACTTTAAAGTGACCTTTGGGTTGCATGTTTCCTCACAAGTGCCCTTACCCAGTGCAAATGATAAACATTTAAAAGTGCTCAGCACTCTCTTAAAGGCATAGGCAAATTTCTCCCTGTAAACTATGCATATATGTATGCATATGTATACTTGTATGCGTTTTAACAGTATTTATGTAGCAGTAATGCATTCCGCATTCCTATACTATGCACGTCGCTACCAGCTTTTTTCTAAAAGGTACAGTCCTATATGCAGGGTTACTCTGGGCTGTGTGTCTCTTTTGCTCCAGGATACCCTACTTTTGTTTTGTCATATCCCATGTCGTCACTGGGCCGGCTGCTCTCAGTGATACCCAGGGGTGTGATAATTGGGGGGGGGGGTGAATTATTCAGAAGGGGTTGTTTTGTTGTTTCTGGGGCCCCACCCAAAAGGTCACTTTGGGGCCTCCTGCCCTTCCTTTGATGTTTCAAAAAGCAAATGGACGGATAGCAGGTTGGTTTAAAGCTCAGCGTGGGAGTCCTGGGTAAGCATTTTGTTGGGGGCCCAGCATGTCTCAGCCCATCATCCCTAGTGGTACCTGAGCCATGATAAAGAAACCAGCGCTTCATCTGAATTCAGCCTTAGTGCTCCACAGGCGTCAGACAGCCTGTATACCACAAACTGTCATATATTGTCGGGCAATAAATACTTTAAGCCAGTTATACCTTTCAGCATATTTTATATCTATTTTTATTTGTTTAGTAGACACTTTTATCCAAAGCAACATAATCCTAAGACAGAATGGTTAGACAGTCCCTGGAGTAATTGGGGGTTAGGGGTCATGCTGAAGGTCCCAACAGCGAAATCATTCTGCTGACCCTGGGATCTGAACATCCTGACCCACTGAGCCACACGCCGCGCCAAGTTACACAGCGGACCTACAACATATTTATGATCAAAAGGCCGCCTTATGTTTTGAAAACTCTCTTCTCATTCCCTATTATTTCTGCCACAGTAATCAATTATGGTTTTAAATGCAGATCTCTGCAAGGTCTGTCATTTGTCAGGTGGCTGGTTTGGCGTCCAGAGCAGACCTCCGCCCCCTGGGGAGCCCAAACACCACGGTGAAAAAGCATCTCTTCCAGCTCCGCGCACGCTAACAAGGCAGCCCGGCTGCTTTTCCGGCGCGACTCTAAGCCGTGTGCTTTCATCAAGGCCCGGAGTGGCGTTTCCTGAATCGGCCCCGGCAAGGTGCTGAGACTGGGTGTGCTGGGAGTGTAACGGGAGAGCTGGAAAATCTCTCGTGTCCTGCTCTATTATGATCAAACCTCTGAGCTGAAGGCTAACAGTTAGAGCACTCGCAGAGCTATCTGAGAAATGTCTTCCTCATATTGTGCTCATCTTCTTTTTGTCCTCCCTCTTCCTCTTGGGACAAACAGAATCATTTTGCTGGATGGTAAAGCAGTTTGAGGTTTATTTGCATCCGTAGACCCAGCAAAACTCAGATACTTTACTGTCCCTTTTTGGTCACAATCTTTGTCCTTTCCAGAACTTTCCCTTAGGTCAGTACTGATGAGAGATCAGCTGGGAAAGTGTTCAGATTTTAGACAGTATTTGGTGGCCTTATCAGCCATATTAGTGAAATATAGGAGGAAGATCATTTCCATGAGCTTGACTGTGGGAAATTGATTTTGGCAAACTGACTTTGTTGATACAACCGATCATCTCGCCTTTTGCATATTGCAAAGTTACCATGTAATTAACTGTAATTAATATCCATAATTTAATCAAAAAAGCATGTCACCGTGTCTCTGCAATGCCCTTATTGTGAATGAGTTATTTCTGCTTTTTCTGATGGGAAAAACACAGTTGACAGGAACATCAAACACTTTTCCATAGAACTGGTTTGAATTTTTTTAGTTTTAATATGACAGTAGTTTTTTTTTTCTTATAAAAATATGAATAATGAGTTACTTATTTCATTTTTATCTTCCTGACGTTTTTTTGATTCCGTGCTAAAATTACCTTCCAACTCTGCTGGTCATACTCCTGGCCAGTGATAACCCCAGTCTGTTTAATTTGCAGATTTATTTATTTGCTGTGTCAGTAAATGTGCAATATATATATATATATATATATATATATATATATATTTATTGCTC
>JABFEA020000042.1:15234267-15245670 GCA_019775915.2 Cyphomyrus plagiostoma
TCAGAGGTGTGAGGCAACAGTGCTAACCACTGCACCACCATGCCACCCACCTAATTATATATAGATGGAAATTTGACATTATGGCCATCTAATTCTTAATAATGCACATGGCAATATATGTATGTTAATAATAATGTATGTCTCTCAGTCCAAGTTTATTCTCCAGTACTTCTTAAAAATAAATTTGCCTTTCATTTTAATGAGAAGGCTACACAGTATTACATTACTGTTTTGGTTTTATTACAGTGCAAACATTCCAACAAAAGAAAAGGACAAGTGGTTTCAGAAGGTGGATGGAAGTTAGGATGATAAAGCAGAATTAACACAGAGGGGAATATACAGGTCATTGTCACAAACGTATTACTGTCAATGTTGTTGCTCTAATTTTTAAAATTAATTTGAAGACAGACTCAAATTATACAACTTCATTGTCTAAACTGTGGATTTTGACTCTGGGTAGTTAATAAGTTTTGTTAAGTTACTATTTATTTCTGTAATAAAAATATTTAATCAAATCCTGGGCAATATTTACTTAGATGAGAAAAAAAATAAACTAACAAAAAACAAAAAGAGAACAAACATGACCCATATTTGTTAAATGGTTTAACTTAAACTTTTGATATACTTATATACTTATTTTGTAACAAAAATGCTACTTACAAGCAAGTACAAGCTTAATTTTGATGTTTTCAAACAGTCGTGATGAAGAGATGGCAATTAGAAGAGAGTCAATATTGTATTATAAGTAGGCATGATAAACAATTATTTTTTAATGACTGTATTTTACTAAACACTGTTTAATCCAGATTGTGGGATTGATCTAAAATAATAATTGATCTTAAACTTATTTGGCAAATGGCTCTAATAAAAGAAGACTGATAACAAATGAAAGTGCACGTTAAAACATGAAAGTTCTTAAGATTTTGAGGTATAAGCCATCAATAAAATAAAACAAATACTGTAAATACTGATGTTTGCATCCAGTGTACACCTGTGTCTGGCAAGTTTTTAAAACAAAATAAACCAGCAACGTCAGCTTCCCTGTGAGATGCCAACTCAATGTTATGATTTTAGCTCTTAGTTCTGGAATTCTGCACAGCTCATGACCTATACCTTTGTGTTGTTTAGAACCAAGAATATTACAGGTCTCAATTAAAATCTATGCTCATACAATTCTCCCTTTTCGGTAACAGAATGCAACATGCATTTTATGTAATAACGTAATCAAAGAAATAATATGTTTTTGTGTTTTGACTTTAACGCCACATTTTCCCAACCCCTATATATAGTTTTTGGACACCAAGTTGGCCATTACACCTACAGAAATTTCACACCTACTTTTGTTACATGCCATTTAAAATCTATAGTCATCAATATCTAGTCAGCCCCCCTTTGCAGCTATAAAAGCTGCCATTCTTCTAAGAGGCTTTTCACAAGATTTTGGAGTGTGTCTTTTTGCCTGTTCATCCAGAAGAGCATTTCTGAGGTCAGGCACTGATGTTGGACGTGAAGACCAGGCTTGCAATCTCCATTCTTGTTCATGCCAAAGGTGTTTGATGGGGTTGAAGTTAGGGCTCTGTCAAGTCCACACCAAACCCACCCAACCATGTCTTTACAGACCTTGTTTTGTGCACTGGGGCACAGTCATGCTAGAACAGAAAAGGACCTTTCCCAAACTGTTCCTCCAAAGTTGGAAGCATAAATGTCTTGGTATGCTGAAACATTAAGAGTTCTCTTCACTGGATCTAAAGGGTCTAGCCCAACCTGAGAAAAGCAGCCCCATATCTTTATTATCATTATCATTGTGTACATTGTTGTGTGTGGCTCAGTAGGCTAAGCCTGTGTGCCTGTAATCACAAGGTTACTAGTTCAAACCCAGTCTCTGGCCATCTGCAGGCCCTTGAACAAGGCCCTTAACCCCCAGTTCCCTGGTGGCTGCCTTTTGCAGACAACTTACTCCACAAAGAGCAAGTTGAGGGAGGCGTAAAGATAATTTACCAAAGGGATTAATAAAGTATTGGTTATTATTATTATTATTATTATCATAGCACAGAAACAGCTTTAATCAAAGTAATGAATGATTTGCTTATAGCTTCTCACCGTAGCTGTATGTCTTTGTTGGTGTTACTAGATCAAATTGCAGCATTCAATACTGTGGACGATAAAATTCTCTTGGACTGGCTAGAACCTGTGGTTGGCATTAAGGGGACAGCACTTGGTTGGTTTTGCTCCTATGTAACCGATCATTGTCACTTAGTCCACATG
The DNA here is from genome assembly GCA_019775915.2 of Cyphomyrus plagiostoma. Taxonomy (NCBI): domain Eukaryota; kingdom Metazoa; phylum Chordata; class Actinopteri; order Osteoglossiformes; family Mormyridae; genus Cyphomyrus; species Cyphomyrus plagiostoma. Next base: position 15,236,533 of record JABFEA020000042.1, read on the forward strand.
AACAATGAATCTTCCAAGATATCCCACGGGGATCAGTCCTGGGCCCGTTACTGTTCACTTTACATGTGTAACATTATTAGGAGTCATTGTGTTGGGTTTAATTGTTATGCTGATGATACACAGTTTTATATATATATATATATAAAAAGGCAGTTAAGCTGGATGATGCATCACAGCTGTCTTGGTTAGAAGACTGTGTACTAGATATCCGATGTTGGGCAGCAAAAAATGTCCTTATTTTAAACACAGAAAAAACAGAAATACTGCAAGTTGGTCCCAAGGCTGCTCAAAATAAGTTTGACAACCTCAGCCTCAGTGGTCTTCCAACTTAGCCTAACACAGTGGTCAGAGATCTTAGTGTCCTGGTTCATTCAGATTTATGTTTCGATGCTCACATAACAAGTATTGGAAATTTGCCATGTTGTTCATTTGCCACCCCCTGGAGGATGGGCTCCCCCTTTGAGTCTGGTCCCTCCCAAGGTTTCTTCCTTCTAAGGAGTTGTTCGTTGTCACTGTCACCTCTGGCTTGCTCACTGGGGGCTTCGGGTGGAGATGCTGTAAAGCACTTTGAGATAATGTAATGTTGTGAAAATGCGCCATACAAATAAAATTTAATTGAATCATTATCCCTCCTGCAACAAACTTTATAGCTGATACAATGCAGTCAGGCTGGTATCATTCTCCTGGCATTCACCAAACCCAGACTCGTCCATCAGACTGGCAGACAGAGAAGCATGATTCGTCACTCCACAGAATACATTTCCACTGCACGCATGAAGCTGCTTAGCCATGGAAGCCCATTCCATGAAGCTCCCAGTACTTCCACTTTGCAATAATACCACTTACAGTTGACTGTGGTATATCTAGCAGGGAAGAAATTTCACAAACTGACTTATTGCAAAGGTAGCATCCTATGACAGTACCACACTTGAATTCACAGAGCTTTTCAGAATGACCCATTATTTCATTAATGTTTGTAAACCTGACTGCATGGCTACGTGCTTGATTTTGTACACCTGTGGAAATGGGTTTGAATGAAACACCTGAATTGAATGATTAAGAGGTGTGTCCCAATACTTTTGTCCACATAGTGTAAATTAGATAGATTGATGTTGATATATATATTTTAACATAACAAAATTCCCAAATTAAGCCTTGACATTCTGGGAGGCCCCGTTTCACTCTGAGAGTCTCTCCGCCAATCCAGGAGAGTTGGCAACCCTAATCAGACATCGCGTGGATTGTGGAATCTTCTCTCATCCGTCTCTGTCCCCTGACCGTGATCTCGGACTCCCATATAGTTTTCATTTGTTTGTTTAATTTGTGTTTGTATGACATTTTTTTTTCAGCTGACCTGGATGATTCCCTGATTGATTCAATTCGCTGCAAGTGACACCCTCATTTTTCTGTGGGCTGCTGTTAAGGTACAAATCTAAAATGTCCCTGAGCTCAGTGATGGTGTTCCATAGAATGACAGAAATGCCATTAGGCCCAAGGTTACACAAGTAGTAGATGAAATAAGATTATCAGTGCTCATCATTGAGTATATGTGACTCTGATTTTAATGAGTCTGAATGGTTCTCTGAGTCAGGCACTTGGATCTGTGGCTTCCCCAGGAAATTGACCAGCTTGTGCCAACATCTGACCACAGTCTGCCATAGGCGGTTACTCTTATGTTTGATGAATTGTTGAAGGACTTCATGCATAGAAACAGAAGCCATCTTGAGACTGAAAATATATTGATAACCACTGAAAACAGCACCACTCATTACTACATTTTAATGGTGGTAACATGACATTACTATCAATTTTATTGTGAGTGGAAGCAGGATAAAACTATAACCTGTGTTTAAGATAAATGCTAAATAAATACCAGCCATTTTTTTGAGTAAAAATTTTCAAAAGTTAAAAGCTTTTTTTTTAAAACTAAACATGAGCACACAGTTTTCTCTTCCTAGATCAGGTTCAGATGTACGTGAGAATATATGTAAGTTTAAGTTCAAAACGGCACTTTTAAATTCATTGCGTTCCTTAATAAATCTGTATGTCGGCCAGGGAAAATAAAATGTTAAGAAAGCCGCCTGCCCGGTGCCCCATCCTGTCATATGCTCATCTGTTAAACGCACCACCCAGGGAGAGGGAATAAGCAGAGGTGCATTGTGGGTGTTCCCACCGGGCCGGCCTTGAAGCCTGACTGGAAGGAAGCGGCCTTGGTGCCTTCCCCAGCGTCTGTCCCTGCCTTTTGGTGGGGGGGCGGCCGTGCTGGCTTCCTGGCTTCCAGGCCCAACTGGGGAGACACAGTCCATGCACAGAGACTCTCCTCCACATTTTGCAAAATAATGAATGTAGATTCTTCCCAGAAAAAACAGAGGAGCACGGCACAATTGTGCCATTGTTCAGAGTAGGTAAGCAGAATACCACGTTAACCAGAGTCTTTATGACATTTTAATAACTCTAATAAAGGCTGTGTGGTCTCTTTCTGAGGCTTGAGAGAATTCGACTAGCCTGTCGGGCTCGTATTATGTTATATAGTATTACATGCTATAGTATCAAAGTGTATGGCGCTATATGGTTTGGCAAAAATATTATTCATAGGGAAAGCTACCATTTATCACGCTCTGCCAAAGTCCATGGAGGTACATGTAATGCCTCTAGAGGAGCACACACACACACAGCTGGGAGGCGAAGTAAGTATAATGAGCCGCCAACAGCGCAGAATGGACAGTATCAGCCCGGCGTTTGGAAAATACATCTCAGCGTGAAACGGCACAAAGTGCATATTTAAGCGGTCGTGCATCATGGAGACGTCGCCCCAAAACCCCGGTGCCAAAAAGCACACAAGCGCCACTGGACATTGTTATACTGGCCAGACTTAATATATTTGAAATTATAATTAGCGGAGGAAATGTTACATTTGAAAGGAAGGACAGCTGTAAAATCCTCCAGTTCAGGGACAGGCTCTTGGCATATCCATACTATGACTTTTCAGTCTTCTCTTTCTATGGGAAGGGGTATCTCTGAATTTGGGGGGGCTAATAATAATAATAATAATAATAATTATTATTATTATTCATTTTATTTGTATAGTGCTTTTCCAGGACCAAAAACTACTTACAATAAATGATAATATTATATACAGAGTATTGTATGAAAAGTAGTATTAAAATATAAACTATAGTACAAAATAACAATACATATATGTATGCAGTATATGGCTAGTAACATAATAATGACTAGAAACTAATCAAAAGCAAACAAAAAAACATAGTCAAGGTTTCATCTCACACAGTGTGTGCAGTTTGCTGTGAAATTTTTGGCTAAGCATAACATTATGTTAAATTATCAAAGCCACTTTGACCAGTCCCAGGTAGCTGATGTAAAAAAGCACATGCTGTCTGTTCCAATCAGGAGGTAAATATGTCGAATAAATAGCACCAATATAGAGGTGAGTTCTTTCTTATATTTCTTTTATTTTTGTGATTTTAAGGCATTTCAGCTGTTGATTGAAAAGGCACAATTGCCTTTAAAGCATTTCATAATAGGAATTAATTATTATTATTTTTCGTAGTAATAGTAGTATTTTTTTCTTTATTTTTTCCCATATTGACACCATATAACCTTTTTAATTTCATTTAATGTCCATGTCATGTTTAAGTGAATTGAATTGAAGTGAAACTTTATTTGCCATTTGCACAGGTACGGAAGTGCAAGCACATTGGAATTCTTGCATGGATCCCATGGTCAAGATTTAAAAACAACAAATAAAACCAGGGCTGGACTGGCCATCTGGCATACCGGACAATTTCCCAGTGGGCCTATGGTTATGTGGGCCAGCAAAATTTTTTGTGGGGTACCCTGCCCCCCACTTGGCAAAGTGTACCTCAAAGTCCAGGGTGGAATTTTAATCTCAGGCCTGAACAATACTATAACATACAGAAAGTTGCATTACAATAGAAAGTCTTATTTACGATCTATTTATATTATATTTATTACTGTTTCTTGCACTAAGATCGACATCTCATCATATGACCCATGCATCATACAGCTGAAGACCTTGGCTTGACAGTGGATTTTGAAATGTGAAATCCTCTGAAAAATGAACACCAGATTTCATATATGAATATAAGAAGTGCTTGTCTTTCTTCTTCCTCATACCCATGTCCTTGTCGTTACTCCACGTGCCATTATACAACGCACAGATGGGCTACCTCGACCACACTCCGACTGTAAGCTGATTAATGCTCTGTGTGATAGTGAATTTTGACTTCTGCGAGATTCCTGCTGAATGTATAGTGGCGAGCTGGGTAGATGGGGTCAGGAAGTCGATGCTGTGAATGTCTCAGTGAAAAAGCGCCCCTCAGTCCCCCAGGCATTCAGGCTGCTTGCTGATTTACATCAGGACAGTTATCATTCTGTCCAGAAGCAGACAGTGATTAATTACTTTTGCCATTTTTGCCCAAAAAAATTATAAAAAATTTAATGATGACTAGTTTTTGTTCTTTTCTTTTAGCTTTTAAATAAAACAGCCCTAGGGTGGTGTTATTCATTTAACCTTTTGTGAGAATTTCAAATAAATAAAACTTCATTTTATTTGGAATGCATGATTAGTTCAAAAAACAAATATCTCGTTAATCAAGTCTTACTATTGAGAACACCCTTCCATCATCCAGAACCCAGAAATGTTTATTATTTCACAAATCTTTGTAATATTTCTGCATTATCCTTTTGCAATTGCATCCAGAAGCTTCTGATTTCGGGCTGTGGACAGATGTGTTACTGGTTCAGGATAAGAATCCTGAAGGATTCTGGGATGAGTCTGGAACGAGCAGGGCTGAGCTTTGTAGGCCGACACTCTCAGCTTCACTGTCACCACGTTTCCCGCGCTGAAGCTGGATTCGTTTAAACAGTGTTTTCACAGTCATGGTGTGGCCCCCGAACACACTGCACACACCCCCAGTGAACATCTTAGACCCCTTCAGGGCTCATATTGAGTGTTGTCAGACTAGTGAGCAGAAAATGTGAGGTGACACTCCCTCCCCCCAAATGCCCCCCGACCCTCTTTACAAAGAAACATCTGTCCCACTTTTTAAAAAATGGAGGTTTGAATTCCAGCGTGATCATATTCCCTGTGTGCTCCCCCACCCGAGGCGTGCGGCCTTCCTGCTTGCGTTTCAGTGGCCCTGGTGTTGGGGCGGCCTGTCCCATTTGAAGTGGAGGGTCTCCCAGGCCAAGTGGCCAGCAGTCCACCCCGGGACCTAATCTTCACCCCTGCTGATTCTGGGACCAGAGCGTCACAAGTACTGATTGTCTGACATTCATTGGTCCCTGTTATAGAGGAATTCTAGAAGGATCCGCTTTCATCATTTTATAGTAGACAAAGTCCCCACAATCCTGACTGGGAAAAGTGGATGGATGGATGGATGGATGGATGGGCAGACAGATTGAAAAAAAAATTCTATTTAAAAAACAATTCTGTAAATCCCCAACCTCCTCAATTAAAGACCAACAATCTGCACTGCAGTGCTGATGTCAATCATACAGTCAGGAAACATTAAATATACTCAACGTAAAAGAAATGAATAACCACTGCACATTACAGGACCAGAAAAAAATCTAGAAAATTGAAACATGATTAAGTAATATGTATTGTTTTCTCAGGTTTACAATTCTTTTCTTTCAAGAATTAAATCGCTGATTTAATAAAAATATTAAACAAAGATAATATTGCCATTGTTAATGGTGATGGGGTACAGTACATAAAATTGGTGAGACTGAATATGCATTAAAAGTCACAAAACACTGCATTTTATATATATATGAGGTACTATGTGTGTGTGTGTGTGTGTGTGTGTGTGTGTGCGTGTGTGTGTGTGTGTGTGTGTGCGTATTGATTACAAGTGAAAAAAAGAAAATTGCCAAAAGGCAACATTTCCTTTGTATTTCTGCCCCAAAGCAACATTCTTGTAATCCTAAAATTTGAGAGAGGGATCTTACTTGAAATAGACGTTTGATATTTGTACCAGAAGCAATACGTATTCTTCAGAGGTGCAGAGGCCTCACGGTAAGAACCACGGAACAATGTTAAACGCAGCCTTTAAAAGAACAGCCTGCTTGTCTGTCCTTTAGGTGCCTGCTTGTCTGTGATGGATTTTCCCCCCTTTCCAAGGAAAACGGTAAATGCAGCTTCAATGAATAAAATGCTAAAATAAGCCCTGGAACCAGCTCGAATTCCAAACAGTAAACTTTTCCTTGGTTGATTATTCTTAGTCCTGCCAGGATCCTGCTTGAAAAGAAAGAAAAATGTTAAAAAGAAAAGGAACTTTAGAAGTTAATTGCGCTGTGGTGGGCATACATATCATGCATTGTGTTCAGGCTGAGCAGTATCAGAACCTGGCTGCCTCTGCCCTTGGGCCCATCTCCTACGTCCTCTGTATATCTGTGGTGAAACTTTACCACACCGGCTACATGTGAAAGTGGCAAATTAAAGACAACCAATCCATAACTGTCAGCCTTTCCACTATAGAAATCCATGCATTTCTTTTAATTACGTGTGACGTTCTCCCTGACAGCACGTGTATCAGGTTGTATTGTAACTAATTATAATCATTGTAATTGACAGTTTAAGTTCCATGTACTATATGTCGCGGGTGGGGAGGGATTCCAGCCATTATCAGAGGATTAACTGCACATGTTTAAATACTGGAGGCAAAGAATTCAAACTAGAAAATAGTTTCATTATAAGTTTTCTTCCACTATGATCATCAAAGCTGGTCTCTGACCAGGTACTGGGCCATTGATACGCATCACTGGACACACTGAATCATAGGGTCTTATTGAAGTTTCATAGAGTCATACTGTATGTATCAGATGTTCACACAGAAATATCACAAGGTCTTACTGAAATGTCAGTAGACCTCACACTAGTTTCATAGTGTCTTAATGAAAAAATAAAGGATGTTACTGAAGTGTTAAAAGGCCTGAAAACTGAAATACAATGAAGCTTCATATATTTTCACAGAGCATTTGATCCTGAGTATCCGAGGGCTTTACTTAACTACCACAGTGGCTCGCAGAATTATTGCAAGGCCTTATTATAATGTCACAGGGCTTCAATGGAATATCAAAGGGCATTATCAAAGTCTGAAATATCACTGTAACATTAGTTGGTGCAATGAAAATGCATTCAGCCTGTTATGCTGTTCAGGATGTCCCCAGCCATGTGCTCTGTGGCGCATCCTTAAGCAGAACAAGAAGATGATGGATAGATTGAAATTGAAAGTAGCGCTTCTATTACATTTAATATTGCTTTCAGAGATTTCTTAAAAATTGTAATGAATGATCTATTCTTATTATTCTGCCTAGATTTAAAAGTGTCCCATAGCTGAAGGAATTGTAGTAATGAAATACAATATGGAGTCAGAAATGGTCCAGGAAAGACATTAAATAAAAAATCAACGGTTAACTTTCCCCCATATGCAAATTTTGTGTTGGACCTTGTGTTTTACGGGACAGGCTTCGGGTTTATGATGCCCCTGAACTGGACAGGCAGGTTTGGAAAACGGCTGGATAATGGATGGACCAACTGCATTTGAAGCTATAAATCTTACGAACTTTCCTGCCTGAATGAGTGAACATACTGAATCCCCAAAAATGTAATTCCCAATTAAAATTAAATCCCAAAATATCAAATTCTTGTAGAATACCCGATTAAGTAATAGAACTAGAAATCTTCCCATTTTGCTTGAAGTTTTTGTCTTTGTCTGTTATTTGTCCTCTGTTTGTCAGTGCTTACAGTTGGAGTGTATTCTGAAATGAATGGCAAATTGTGATTGATATTAGTACTAATACAGAAATAATATACTTGATAATTACTATAGATATAATTAATAATTACTATATATATATATATATATAGTATGCGACTGGAAGGCAAAAGCAGTAGTCATGAAAACTTGTGACTTTGTACCATATTATCCAGCAAATGATAAATAAGTGTTTTACAGCTGACTCAGTTGCTATCTACACAAAAGCTGTTTTTGAAACAATGCACTGCATATGGCAAACTGCATACTGTACCCAGGATATACTGTATAGTGCATACTGTTAGTGTAGTATCCAGTATGCCAGCTTTTCATAAGAGTTTTATAGCATGCTACACTTGTGAGCCTTTTAAATTGGTAATGAACATTTCCCGCAGACAAAGCATCGTTTAAAACAGTGTTTTTCAACCAGTGTTTTGCAATATCCCATCAGGCTACATAAAAGCTTATTACAAATAAAATAATTTATTATAATTATAAATACACGACCAGCTTACCTAAATCGTCACATCTGTCAAGTGTGTCTTGCGATGTGTTAACATTTACATGACGGAATAGAGTTATATAGGCAATCAGGGCAAACAACTATACATACACAAATTGCAAAAGCATGTAAATGGACTGCATTTACATGGCGCTTTTCGACTCTTCCGAGCACTCAAAGCACTTTACAATTTATGCCTCACCTTCACCCATCCACACACACACACACCAGTGGCGAGGGCTGCCATGCAAGGCACCAACTTGCACACCGGGAGCAATTTGGGGTTCAGTGTCTTGCTCAAAGACACTTTGATGCAGACAGGAGGAACCAGGGCTTGAACCTGGGATGATAGTATTACCTCTTACGCCACCATCTGTAATACTTAAATAAATTACAAATCATAAGTAGGCTATACATTAACATGCAGTTTGACCTAGATAAATTAATCAGAATGACAGTAACATTTAGTTCATCCTTTTGTAATCTGTGATTAGAGGTCAGTATTGGGGGTTAAATCCCAACACCCACATCCATCGTGGATGCCTGAAGACTAAACATCCTGTGCCTATAGGAAATGTAATGGGGAAATATTAGCAGTTAACATTAGCTAGCTAGCTGATCCATGTAAAACTGCTGTTTGGTCCAGTTAGTTTGACTGATTTATTGTACTTTGCCCTCCTTTTAAAAAAATGAAAATGATAATATAAAAGAAAACCGAATGAAAGTCTGAATTTATTATGAGGCTGGGCTCTCCCTGGTGTGCCATTTGTTTTTTTTGGGGGTCTTTCTCAGTACCTAGAACCAGTGCTTGAAGTGGGCCGGAACGCAGCGGAA
>JABFEA020000042.1:15255893-15282765 GCA_019775915.2 Cyphomyrus plagiostoma
ATGTGATTGGTTGATTAGATAACTGCATTAATGAGAAATTGAACAGGTGTTCCTAATAATCCTTTAGGTGAGTGTATACACTACTGTACATGGACAAACGTATTGGGTCACCTGGTATGGGGCTATTACTGTAGAAAATTATTTGCAAATGTGCATGGAGAGTTGTGTGACTATCTCAGTCTCTCTCTACGTAATTAGATTTGCAAATGTGTACAGAAATGTCAAAACTTCCACACACATTTGCAGATCTGCCTCAGCAGCAGTGTAGCAAAAATCACATGTAAAAAGACAGCAATCGAGAGGTGTATCAATAACACAAATAATACTATACAGAATTCACACAAATTCTGAATACACATTTAGAGATTCCGTTCTTTGATAAATTCTTTTATACATTTACTAATCCGATTCCGCACACAGGGATTGGGATTCAGTGACACAACTCTCCATACACATTTGCAAATGATTTTGCTACATTAATAGCCCATAACCTGGCCAATGCACCTACAGATTTTTTTTTTATAACATCCCATTCTAAATCCTTAGGGATCAATATGGATTTAGTCTCCCTATTGCAGTTATAACTGCTGCCACTCTTGTGGAAGGCTTTCCACAAGTTTGGGGAGTGTGTCTATGGGAATTTTTGCCAATTCATCCAGAAGAGCATTTGTGAGGTCAGGCACTACTGTTGGACATGAAGGCCTGGCTCACAATTTCCGTTCTAGTTCATCCCAGAAGTGTTTGATGGGGTTGAGGTTAGGACTCTGTGAGGGCCAGTCAAGTTTTGCCACACCAAACTCATCCAACCATCTCTTCATGGACCTTGCTTTGTACCATGGAGCACAGTCATGCTGGAAAAGAAAAAGGCCTACCCCAAACTGATCCCACAAAGTTGGATGCATAGAATAGACCAAAATATCTTATGCTGAAGCATTACCAATTATTTTCAATGGAACTAAGAGGCCTAGCCCAAGCTCTGAAAAACAACACCATACCATTATGCCTCCTGCACCAAATTTTACACTTGGCATAATGCAGTCATGCAGGTAATGTTCTCCTGGCATCCACCAAACCTAGACTCGTCCATCAGACTGCCAGACAGAGAAGCATGATTCGTCACTCCACAGAACATGTTTCCAGTGCTCCATAGTCCAGTGGCAGCATGCTCTACACCACTCCATCAGACACTTGGCATTGAGCTTGGTGATGTGAGGTTTGCATGAAACCGCATCGCCATGGAAGTCCATTCCATGAAACTCCCAGTGCACGGTTTTTGTGTTGGGGTTAATGCCAGAGGAAGTTTAGAACTCTGTGGTTATTGACTCAACAGAGCATTAGCGATTTTAACGCACTTTGTGCCACAGCACTCTGTGACCCCACTCTGTTACGTGGTATGCCACTTATTATATAATGCAGATACCGATCAGGAGCTTCAGTTAATGTTCACATCAAACACAAGAATGGGGAAGAGAGGTGATTTTGTATGTGGTTTATTTGTAGGTGCCAGACGGGTCGGTATGAGTATTTCAGGAACTGCAGATATATTAGGATTTTCATGCACAACCATCTCTAGGGTTTACAGACAATGGGTTGAAAAAAAAATCATCCAGTGAGCAACGGTAATCTGACTGAAAATGCCTTGTTGATGGCAGAGGTCAGAGAAGAATGACCAGACTGGTTCAAACTGATAGAAAGGCAACAGGAGCTCAATTATCTCATGTTACAATCAAGATATGCAGAGAGCTGAATGCACAACACTTAGAATAGGGGTGGCCAGTCTTATCCAGACAGGGGCGTAGTGTATGTGGGTTTTTGCTGCAACTCCCTAATTAGATTACTAATTAGAGGACTGATTGGCTGAAGGGCCCTCACACCTGGGTTTGAACAGCTGACCTAAAAATTATCCCAAAAGCCTGCATACACATCAGTCCTTTGCAGATAAGATTGCCCACCCCAATTTAGAACCTTGATGGAGATGGGCTACAGCAGCAGAAGAACACACTGGGTGCCACTCATGTCAGCCAAAAACATGAAACTGAGGCTTCAGTGGGCACAGGCTGACCAAAATTGGACAACAGAATATTGGGAAGCAGAAACAGAAAAGTATTGCTAGATTCTCTTGATTTTCGCTGCAACATTCAGATGGTAGGGTCAGAATCTGGTATAAACAATATGAACTATGGATGTATCCTGCCTTGTGTCAAAATTCAGTAATTCAATAATTTTCTTGGCAAACTTTGGGCCCCTAAGTATTAATTAAGCATTGTATAAATACCACAACCTACCTGAGTATTGTTGCTGATCATGTCCATCCCATTGAGCTTGGCGATGTGAGGTTTTCCATCCCAGTATACCCAGCTTCTAATGGCTACTTCCAGCAGGGTAATGCACCATGTCACAAAGCTCATATTTCAGACTGGATTCTTAAACATGGCAATGAGTTCATTGCACTCGATCCAATAGGGCATCTATGGGACGTGGTGGAATGGGACGTTCACATCGTGAAGCTGCAGCCGACAAAGTCTCTGAGAAATATTTCAACCTTGTTGAATATGTGCCACGAAGAATTAAGGCAGTTCTGAAGGCAAAAGGGAGTCCAACCTAGTAATAGCAAGGTGTGCCTAATAAGGTGACCAGTGAATGTATAGACAGGTATCCATCAGTTTATATTACAGCATTGTCCCAGAAGGGAGGACGTAAGTCAATCTTGATCATTGTAGGAGAGGGGCGAAATTAGTGCTGGGCGGTATGACCAAAAAAGTATATCACAGTATTTTTCAAATTTATATCGGTCTAACGGTATATGACGGTATTTTTTTTTTTAAGTATGACTGGGCGTTTACCACCCTTGAAACAGATTCCAGCTGTGCCATTTTCCAAACACTGTTTAGGCTATTTTAACCTGTATTGCAGTATAAGAAAAAATCATATTGTAATAGTAATAAAAAATGGTTTTCGGTATGAATCGTTATACCGCCCAGCACTAGGTAAACATACGATACATCACCACATACATCTAACTAACTAAAATTGGTACATCTTGCCACATACCGGACTTGGTAATATACTTCCACTAACGTCTACTACATCTGCTTCAGATGACTCTTGATAAATGTCATTAAGGCTTTTGTGGGACATATCAGACATTACTCAATAGGACACTGGTCAACAGTTGATTGTATATACATGTTCTTCATTCTGAATCCTGAATATGATCTAACGAGCAAGGCACAACTCAACAAACTGTGTGACTAATTCCTGACCACTGCATAATATACTTACATCAAAGGCCACAGGCAGCCGTGTTTCACATCAGTCAGTTAGCCTTGTGGCGCTAGCAGACAGAAACGCAGGCCGCAGGCCACAATACTGACATCCACACATTATCATAATTGCAATTAAGGCCTTTACTTCATATCTCCTTAATGGGTGGATCTAATGACACTGCCAGGATTTATTTTGGGACTGGTTTTTTTTTTTTTTTTTTGGGGGGGGGGGATTGGTTGCCATGCTGGCACAAGTCAAGGACATTCTCCATGTTCAAAGCCAGAATTCACCACAAAGGAAAAATTCTAGACCACGGTGTTCTTAAACCATTGGAAAATATAAAGGGGCACCATGAGAAGTAATTTCCGCCGCGGTAGATATTAGCAGACAAATATTAGTAGCTCCTGGTAGTGATGTTGGTGGATGGGTCCTTGCAAAAGAATGTACAAAATTTTAGACTGAAATGAGTCCCACAGCGGAGTAAAACTATGCTGTTATTTTAGGACACAAGGCAGCGTATTAAGCATCGCTTCTTCAGAGGAACAAATTGAATTTTTGTCATACATGCATCAGTGACAATTCAGATACCCGGACTATAAATCATCCTATGTCTAGAAAATTTCAGCCATCCTACTGTAAAAATATGAGACATGAATTTATTGTTAAAACATAAGTTCTGTGATATTAAGGAGGGGTTTTCTTAAAATGTTTGTCTGCGTTAGGTCCACCAGGGGTGTCTGAAAAATGACTGACCTTGTGCTCTGACCTCACGTTTCATTCTCACCTAAGTGTATGACTCAAAGGAGAGCAGGATGGTGTTGTGTGAAAATTGAAGAATTTCCACGTACCTGTGCTCTTACTTGTACAAATAGCAAATATTTTTTCAAAAGTGTATTTTTTTTCTGATTGTGGATATTGGTAACAAGTTAGCCACTTGTTTAAATCCTTCCCAAACTGTAACACGGTGTTATAGTGTCGGCAGAAAGACGCGCCCTTAGCTCACCCGTTCCCTGATCCAAGGTCCCACATCACAGTGCGGTGACTTACGTTACAGCCCATTGAGCAGGGTTGGCTGTAGCCACACTAAAAATTCAGGAGTCCCCGACGTGAGAGCATCGCTGATCCCTTCCACAGAATCCACAGAAGTGCCCAGCCAGCTGTAAATCATAGTATCTTTCCCCCATCACCACACTGGGTAGTTAATGAAGGGCACATGCTTTCGAAAGGAAGTAAATCTTTGTGAGTTACTGGTCTTCTTAAAGCAACTATTTTACTAAGATTTTCATAGCAGAAAACATATAAATCTGACGAAATTCTGACCTTGATGCTATCTGTCCACAATCAGTATTTGTAAAACTGGGGCACCCCAAAATAAAATAAGATTCAGATACGTTGTAATGCTGTTTCTCCGTGCAGATTGTTGTGGTGAGAGTTGCCTAATTTTGGAGATAGTAACCATAACAATGTCTGTCTTTTCTCAAATATGGTAGGACTAAAACGGCATTCTTTCTGTGATGATTAAAGTGTGAGCTAGCAGTATTTGTTAGCATCAGCTACCAACAAACAAATAGCAACAATGCAATAATAGCTCAGTTTGGTTAGCTCACATAGTCCCACTGATCTAGCTAACGTTACAGCTCAACTAAGGAGGACGCCATTAACATCCAGTCACATTGTCAGCAGCACAAAAGCCCGGGAACTAACTTCTGTGCAGTGATATGGTTGGTGTGTGGAGTTCAGTAGAAAGAAAATAGTTTATTATACTGCACACTACATGGTCTGTGGATTATCTTGAGTAACCGGGGCTTTGGATTTCTGGTAAGAGACATTGCTGCTGGATTATTAAAATGTGTTTTTTTTTTTCCGGTGCTTTAATCTCTACAAAAACAATGCCATTCAGTTCTATTATATTTGAGAGAAGACTGATATTTCCAAAACTAGGCAACAATCTAGATTTTAAAAAAAAACCTTGCAGCTTACTTGAAATGTGTTTTTTTATTATTATTATTTTAAGGGTGAACTGGCTAACCCTGCTGCAAAGGACATAAGGTGCCAAATGCACATTCAAAGGGAATTATGACTGGTCCGAAACAGTTCTCATTTTTAAAAAGCATATTTAAAAGTGTATTTATAAAAAAGCAGTATTTATAATGCTAATCCTACAGTAGAAGTAATTCTTCGTGTTGTTCTGGGAAATTTTTATTTTTCATATTGATTTCATTAACACATGACTAAATAGCATGTGGCCAAGTGTAGGAGTTGGGTCTTTATTTTCATATGAAATTCAGACAGGCTTTCCGTCCTTTTCCGGCAGCATTTTAAAAATAGTTGCAGACAGCCGTTTGATGCAAGGCGCGATCTGGCCATCTATGGTGCCTGTAACTGGGGTCCATGGCATGGAGCTGTAGCGTTCTTCGCTACATGCTCAGACATCCCACCTTAGGCATTTTGATTTCAAAGAGGTGAATAAGGTGGATCAGTAAGGACTCCACCATCCCTCCAGTACAAGATGAGAGGAAATATAATAGGATCAAAACCATTTAGCCCTCTCTGCCGATAATCTTTTTTATATCTTTTACCAACTTTCTACTGTGATGTGACTTGAATTGAATGGAGATACTTTATTAATTCCCATGGGGTAAAATTGTCTTTTTACCTACCCCATCTTGCCCTCCATAAGATACACTGACATATACAAGTAACCCCCCCTTGAGCTGGAAAAGAATGACCTTGCTTAAGGGCCCATGAACATGCTGAGGCTGGGACTTGAACCTGTACTCTTCCTACCCCACTGAGGCTTGTCCTGCTGAGCCACAAACCACTCCCCACATCCTCTTGGCAAGTTTAAGTGGCATTACAGAAGGCTCAAGGTCACAGTTTGTATCAATTAATTTGTTAATTTTGCAAGACATCATATTCATCATATTCACATATCTTCCTTCATCATGCTGCTTCATCATCTGGACTCACATTTTGGGTGTCTTTGTTGACCACTGACCGATTTTTCAAAATCTGGCATATCATGGGGAACTTCTGCAAGCTTTTTTGAAACCCTTTCACATAGAATTCTCTGGCATCTTGTTCTGTTGTGTCTTGTGAGGGTGGCATCCTCAGTTACTAGTTGCATCCTTGCCTGACACCCAATTAAAAGCTGTTCATCTGACTATATAAATCTGCTTGCAGTGTTATGCAGAAGCTCTCCTACATTCTCATCCAGTTTGTGGAGGATGTGAGATGCGGTAGATGTGGGGCAGCTGTAGGTGGTAAGTCACAGAACCAACCTGGTGTAGGACATGGAAAGAATCAAGGTACAGCAGGTCAGGAGACAGAAGATATGTATGGATAACCAGATCCATTGGCTGGGATGGAAGTGAAAGTAATTGGACAGTGAACAACAATGAAACGTGTCCTCTGCATTTAACCTGTATTTGACATTGTGACATAGCAGGGGCCAGCTAATTCAGTACCTGGGGAGCCCTGCTTGGAGGTGGAACCTTGCTCAAGGTACCACAGTCGTATTATGCTCGTTAGGTATTTGAACCAGCAATCTTTCGATTACAAGTGCACTTCTTTAACCATTAGGTGACCAGGCTAGTTGACTTGTGGCTTCTGTTGATGGGACAGAGCTGTCCCTGGGCTTAGTGTCACACCCTCTTGTTCTTCTGGTAGGAGTCGTCCACAGATGGGACAGCACTGGGCAAGGAGACCCAAGGGAACAAGGGAGGCTGATACCCAAGGATGCAATAGAAGGGTGTGAGGTTTGAAGCTTGTTGGGTGAGACAGTCACAGGTATATTTAGCCCAGGGGAGATAACATACCTTCTTGGTGGGGCTGGTGTAGAGCTGGGCGATATAAAAAATAAAATCTCTGATTTTTTTCACAATAAATCTGATTTTCGATTTCAATCGATTTTCCCCTCCCCTACTCAAATTCAAACTACAGATGACAAATAAATGGTTCAAAAGAAGTTTTAACTTTAGAGTTTAAATGCAATCTGACAAGCCAAAAAAGATGCCTGTAAGTGAGATGACAGACCACGCCATTGTAAACACTTTTAGAAGCTTCTAAAAACTTTTAGCATGTTAATGAGTCCCGGCATTTCCACAGTATGTATGGGAAATGTATGGGAACCTTCCACCGCGCCCCATTCTTATCATATGGCACACAGCTCAGAAACGTGTCCGGGACGTGCTGGTGCTGCGGGTTTTTTCCATTTCGCTGGGAGTTGCACTTCTCCCACTACGCTGTGTGCCTCTGCTTTAGGTGCTGGAATAAATTGGTCATGCTGCTTCCTTTGGTTGCAACAGTTTTTAAACAGACTTTGCGACGAGGACTGGTTTGGTCTCTGTCCGACGGCGCAAAACCGAACCATTGCCGTGTTGTTTGTGAATCCCCTAGAGTGTTTGGGTGCGCCGCGCCAAGTTAGCCATGAACAACGGTGTGTCGCATTAGTTCCGCTTTTGGCGCTCGCGTGTAAAATAAGTACAGTTAAGTACGGTTCTCGAACTTAATCCGTTCTGGACTCCGGATCGAATCCTAAAAAGCTTGATTTCTGATGGAATTTTTCCCATAAGAAATAATGGAAAACCAATTAATTACTCCCCGCCCCCCAGAATTACACCTAAATATGTTTTTTTAGCATTTAAACACAAAATGAACAGGATAAAATAAGAAGAGCATTTTTCTTTCCAAGATCTTATCCCAACATTACCCCTGTCCTGCCCCGATTGTCCACTCCTTCCATGTGTCACACCCCCTCGTTAACCTTGTGTGAGATCCCCATGTGATCAGCTGTTTTTGGTTGTTGCCATTAGTCCTCTGTATCAAGTCTGCATTTCAGTTTGTTTCCCCAGTCCAGTCATTAGGTGCATTCGACTTTCTTACAGCGCTTGCTTAAAACAACGCATTCTGATCCTGACGCAGTGAATTACGGTTAGATGCATTGCGACCTCTCACCCGGCTGCACAAACTGGAACCACCTCTATGACAACACACCTTTGCCCTTATTGGCTGAAGTGTTTAGTTACACACATAATGTTTGTATCCCAGGCAGTTCCTATACATAATCTGCTATTTCTCTCGAATATCACGTAAAGCAGTGAGAACTGGTTTTCAGTTACTTTACCTGGTAAAATAAAGTTTAAAAAATGACATAAATGCTCTAATAGTACACGTAAGTTAGTGGTTTATTTATTGTTAGTTACTGTAATGGTGCGCTGCTTTATTTGGTTAATCTTCCAGTCTGTGAAGAAGGCATTCAAGTAAGAATTGCATTGTAGTGTGACTCATTTCCTGGCGCGTACAATTTATATTAGGTCATGTTCATGGTTCGATTTTTGATATTCAAATCGAGGTCTAGGTCGGACTGGTTTGTTTGACTTTCAAGAAATTTGAGTTCTAATGAGTTCGAGAACCGAGGTACCGCTGTAATAAAATAGATTTTCGTAAAAACACATCGTCTTGAACTGTAAATTCATATTAATTGAAAAAATCAATTTATCATCCACCTCTAGGCTAGTGGAAGACAGGAGCCTGAGGGTCTTTGTGACTTGTTGATTAGTATAGTGTGTGAGGTCATTGGACTGCAGGTGATAGCTGGAGGAGGGACTAAAAGAAATATGTAGCCAGGTGCAGAAGACCCAAAAGACTCTTGCAGCGAACTGTGGGCCCCGATCCAAGATCATGTCCTCAGGGGTTCCGTAGTATCAGAACACCCAGGTCATCGGTAGGACAGCAAGCTCAGTGGCCAATGGGAGCTTATGGAAAGGTACTAGTCTGCACATGAAAACTGGTGAATGATTGTGAGTATGACCATGAGACCTTGTGAGGGGGGAGGATCAGTGATCCAGGGTCAGGCATTACCAAGGACTGTTAGTTGTTGGGAACGAATAAAGCAGACCTGAGGACTTCTAATGAGAGGTCTTGTTTTGGGGCTAGACCAGGCAAGATGCAATGAGTTCCTCTACTTCTTGCCTCCAACCAGGCCACCAGTAGCACTGGGTAAGCAGGTGAGCTCTATTGTAGATTCCTGGGTGGCTGTAGCTGAGGGAGGCATGAACCCACTGTAATGTGGAGGATGGAAAAAAAAGTGGGTTCAAACTGCTTTCCTGGACAGAAGTCATCGGCAGGTGGTTCTTGTCGACAGGCATTGCATAGTGCCATCTCGAAGTCCCAGGTCACTGCGCTTATAAAACACACTCTTTCAAAATGAGAGGCACCAGTTCTTCACAAGCAGTGGGTAGAGGGACAGGGCATCTGCTTTCATGTTCAGACCCTGGCACGTAGGAAACTTTAAAGTTGAAATGAAAAGAACAAGGCCCACTTGACGTGATGTACATTGAGATGCTTGCCTGACCTGAGGTGTTCCAGATCCCAATTATCTGTCAGTTACAGGCTAGGAAGGGGTGTGCTGCTCTGTCCAGCTAATGCTGCCACACCTCCAGGGCCAGCTTGATCACTAGAACCTCCCAGTTGCTAATGCCTTAGTTCCTTTCCTTGGAAATCAGCTTTCTGGAAAAGAAGCCACATGGGTTCACCTGACTGAATTCCTCAGTCACTGCAAGAAGAGGGCCCTGACCCCTATCTCAAAGGTATCCTGAATGATGAAGAGTTTTGATGGGTCGGGCTTCTGGAGAACAGGCACCAAACAGAAGAGACTCCTATGGCACAAGAGGGTTCAGATGTGGCTGATCCACCCAGTTCAACAGTCCGTGGAGTGGGGCTGCAATGGAGCTGAATCCCTTGATGACATAACAGTAAAAATGTGCAAAACCCAGGAAGCACTAGAGATCTTTGACAGACTGGGGCTGGGGCTAGCCTCGAACGGCTTTCACCTTATCCTCGTCCATCCAGACTCCTCCAGATTGGAAACGGTACCGTACAAACTTAATGTCACAATGATTAAACTCACATTTCTTACCCTTGACATACAAGTGGTGGTCCTGGAAGTGTTTGTCATTGAGTTGCTTCGAGGAACTGTAATAAACAGCGATATCATTCATATACACAATGACGAATCAGTTCGGCAGGCCAGACAAGACCTCACTCACGAAAGCCTAAAAATTGAGGGGTTCATTAAAAATGTGTCTTCCATTCACCCCTGACTAGGATGTGAATAAGTTTATAAGCACTGTGAAAATGTTAGTCAATGCAGGAATTCAGGCCCCCATCCTTATTCTTAACAATGAAGAAGCCAGAGGCCATGGGGGAGGTCAAGGAGTGCATGATATCTTGGGCCAGTCCCTCTTGGATATAGGGCTGAATCACCTCTTCTTCCATTCTGGATAGGGAGAGCAACTGCCCCTTGGGTAGGGAGACCCCCCTGTACCAGATCTATGATGCAATCTGATCTTTAGTGCAATAGTAGACCAAACACCTTAGCCTTGCTGAAAACATTAAGGAAATTCTGGTACTCCATGGGGACCAGATCTCATTGATTAGCCCGTCTATGTGAGGCTTATAGTCTCTCAACCAGGGATGGCCCACAATGATGCCTTAATGGATGGATAGGAGGACTGGGAGGTGGATCTACTCCTCATGGAATGCTCCAACCTGCATTGTCAAGAGAAGGGTTTAGTGACTCACCCATCCAGAAGCCAGCAGGGTTCCATCCACCCTGTGTACAGTGAATGGTGGCAACACAGGGTTCGATGTGAATGGTGTGGTGCTGAACCAACTGGAGATTGTTGAAGCTCCCAGCTGCTCTAGAGTTTAGCAATGCCCTGTCCTCTACCTGTTCCCCTTCCTAGAAAAAAGTGACTAGTACAACCACCTGCTTTTGGATTACTACCATGGGGGAGAGTGCTGCTACCTGGTTTTGGGAAGGTCGGACCAGGCAGGTGTGGTTGTGGTGTCCTGATTCCCAGCAGTAGAGGCAGAGCTGGAGCTGGAACCCGCACTGATGTTCGACTGGGAACAGCAGAGCTCGGCCATTCTGCTTGGGCTCATGTTCTGGCAGGTGGATGGGCAGACCAATCACAGAGAATGACTATAGGTCTAGCGGCAGTCCCAGACAATGTTGTCCAGCTAGATGGATAAGGGCACTAACACGTGGAAGGACTGAGCTGCACCATGGCAGGCCAAGTTCTGCTTGTTGATCCAGGTGCAGCACCCGATGATTTGTAGGGAGTAGGCGTGCCAGCCCAAGCTTGTGGCAAGTGTCTGGAACTCCATCACGAAGTTCATGGCTGTTCAGTCCCCGCCATAGGTTCCCCTGTCATAGGTTGCACAGGCAGTCCCCTAAACACCACCCTACAGGGGATAGTCAAAAAGCTCAAGGAAGGTGTTATGAAATGTGACTGATGAATTAAGGACAGGACTCATCTTGGTCCACAAAGCTGTTGCCCACGGGACTGAAATGTGAAGCATTGGATGTTTATTTTCAACCAAGCAGACATAGGTAGATTCAACAGATGGGATCTAGGGCAGGATCATGGTACAGAAGGTTTGGTATAGGCAGTCCCACACTGAAGGCTCGAGATAAGGGACATGAACACGGGGAAGATCTAAAGGGAGCAGGGCAGGACAGGAACCAGGCAAGCAGGGAGGATGAGGGCCTGACAACAGACACAGGATTCTCAGGTTGTCGCATTAGAGTGAGAACAATTCCTTGCACCAAGCACAAGGGTGATCCAGATTTTAACAGGAAGCAGACAGGTGGCATCACTCAGCATTAATCAGTGAGCATTCTCATAAGGGAGCACGTGACATTTAATATGACATTTTGAAATGCATAAACTGATATTATTTTAAATAGTTTTGTTTGTGTTTTTGTTTAAAAGGCTTTAATCTCAAATGTATTCAGTCAGTGTTTGTATACTCTAAATGCACAGTGGTTAAGGATGTCGTATTATAAATCCTATGAGGTCATACTCCACTACCTATGAAGAAGATACTTAACCTGAACCTGCATAAATTAATTAAATTGCAAGTTGTTCTAAATGAATGTGTCAGCTGTACTGCTGAATATATGAGGCATGTTTCTTATGTTTGACATGCTAGTCCTAATCCTAACTTTTAACAGTGTCACAAATAATCTAAATTAGTCCTGAACTAGCTCACACTCTCGTCTGATTTTTTATACCGTAGAAATTTACATTTCTTGTGCAATCAGGGGCATACATTTTGAGAAATATTTTCCAGCTCAGAAGAGTCTTGTGATTTAAAGGCCTACACACTAAACGGAAATGCAGGCCACCATTACAAAACATTCCTATTACTTCGCATCAGGGATCTGGAACCACCGCTGACCCGTGCAAGACACTAGAACAACATCCAGTGTTTAGATTTCCTGTCTGAACCCTCAAAAATATAAAACGTACTGTCCAACCTTATTAACATGATCATGTTCCTTGGCATCGGGAGGAAATAGGAGCAGCACTGGCTGCTACCAGCAAAGACAACAGAACCGGAACTGTCTTTCAGCACCCCGATGTGTGGCTGTCTTGGGTCAGCACTGGGAACTGTCCCAAGTGGCTGCAGCAGTGGCCCCAGTCAGAGCAGGCCGCTCATCAGAGTTACTGGTGACCAGCCGCTCATTCGCTGTCTTTCAGTGGGAAAGGCAACCTGTCTCACAGCTCCTTTCAAACCCATTAAGACCACGAGGTGACTGACAGCCAAAATTGAATAGAGTGCTTCATATCTAGGCCTTCGGTCAAAGGGAAATAGCATGTTCTTAAAAGCTTTCAAAGCTTTCATTTTTAAGAACAAGCTGTTCTGCCAGCCTGCCCTGTGTGCCATCACTTTTTGGCAACAGCCAAGTTCTGGTCAGATTTGATGCAGAATTCAGACAAGACCCATCCAAGGAGAACTGAAGACTTTTTTTTTCCCTCACCTATTGGATTGAGCTGCCTAGGCGGGATGCTGGTTAGCTATGTCAGTACACCATGGATTCGTCATGTCACCACAGCCAGAAGCAAATAGCCACTTTGTAAGGATTATTGCTTTTATTGTAGAGAAGATTTTTAAAAAGACACTTTGGATTAACATTATATAGCTGGGTTGAGCATATTCTCAACGTTTGTTCCAAAGTTTGTAATCTGTCCTGTTAGTCTTGATCCAGCTAGACAACTTTTAGCTTAGCAGGGCGTTTGCAGTTTTTTTTTTCAAGCCTCATTGCTTTCATGGAATCTGTTACATAACCATGTCAAAGGTTGGTGGCATAATAGAAGAAACTGGATTAGATGAAGAGCGCTTTATCACACTGGGCTTTGACAAGTGCTATTAGATGCTAAAGAGTAGTATGCAGCTGCCTTCTTGATACCCGATGACCTGTATGATTACAGGGTAATTTTCTTCCAGGCTACTGTACGTCTCGACTCATGGATTTAGGACTTTGCCCATATGATTGCCCGTATGAGTATATCACCACATATCGAGCCTATGTCATTGTCTATTATGAGTTCTGGAAAACATGTTTACTTCAGTTGTGGCAGGACTTACGTAGCTATGCTGAGGTTACTGAGCTCCCATCTGCGCAGGGTTAGAGATGCATCAGAGACTTGATCCACTGAGGGTCAGAGAGACAAACAGTAGTTTGTTTTAGAGGGCTACTGAAGTGCTTCTCCCCTGAACTGATGTCCACACCCCTATCTTATAGATGTTAAATTTTATAGATGCTAAATGTATTCAGCAAAATATTGACATAGATAAGAATATATGTGCAACAATGGAATGTCTTAACATTCTTGGAATAATTCAGCTGTATGTGTTAAATTCAATGCAAAAGCACGTTATGCTCTTCAATAATAACATTATCATAATAAAAACACTACATATTAATTTAAAAAACATGAACCACACTTTTTTTTACTCCAAGAATACTCTTTGCATTGGCAGCCAAGCATGGTTCGAGGGTGCGGCCTACATGGGCTGTCAGACCAAAAAGGTCATTTGCTGGTTCAGCCTTGCCTTTCACAGCAGCATTTCATCCCCTCTCACTGTCAGCAGCTCAGATTTCACCGGAGCTCTCACAGTAAATCCCACCCCTCTGCAGAGAACAGCCTCCTACTCTTGACACATTATCCTTGTGCTGATTCTCACACCCGTCCCCAGCAAGCTGAGAGGCCTGTATTTAGGACAAACCCCCAGCCTCTGAAGCCTGGATCGAGGGTTGGGCTGCCAGCGGGTGTCGGACCCCTGCTTGGGCTTTACACCTACCATAAGAGTTTACGTTTCCTGTTCTGTGTTATCATCTTCCTTTCCCCCCACACTGACTTTTAGCACTTTGAAAACATCAGTCACTGGGAGATGTTATGTCTAGCTGGATTTCTGTGTGATGATTCTGTTATTAATTTTTTTCCAACCCAAAATGGGAAGAGTGTTGTACAAAAGAAGCTAGTGAGTGAGTGTATGAGTGTGTGTGTGTGGGGAGGGCTCTGATTGATATTAACCAAAAGTCAACTCAAATGGTGTTCACAAAGTAACCTGAGATGCATGGGTAGGTATTCCATAATTTTAAATATTTACTTATGCATGTCTTTCATACAGACTTTCGGTACCAGTTGTGTGGTTTTATTAGCCTGGAAGTTTGTAGTCTAAACAGTACATGAACGCTAAGGACATGTCCATGTTTGTTGTGTGAGCTGACTTAGTCTTGCCTTCTTGTAGCAAAGTACATAAAAAACAAATGAACGATCTGGATGTCAAAAGTACAATAGTATATTAGGGCAGTAGTGGGTGCAGTAGTACTCTATTTAGTGATTGTGGAATTTTTGTCATTCATTGTATTGATCCAGGTCAGTGCTTTGTGGTATGTTTGGAGGTCATACCCATGACCCACACTTCTGGATATTCAGCGTGAAACCAGCTTGTTGGATGTACCCCAAGATCTGATCTGGATGCTGCAAATAGCTGAAAATGTTGACATCATTCCAATATGCAGCACTATAGCTATCACAGTACTAAAACATCTGGACCAGAACCATCTGCAACATAGCTGGGGCAGCATGGAGACCAAAGGGCATCACACAGTAATGAAACTAAAGTCCTAAAGGATTCTTAGCTTTGCTTAGAATAAAACCCCTGCCAACATAATTCCAGTTTCTCGCACACAGTTAATTCACATAAACATAAAGCCTATAATCCTTAAAAAAAGATGAACATAATAAATTACATAAGAAGGTGACAATTTTCTGTACCAAACAAAATTCAGGTATGATTCAAATCATTCACTGCACCAGTGTACCTGTGATCAGGCACTGAAAAGGCAACCCCATGTGCGCTACTTGGGTCCTTTATCAAAACTAATTACTGCAATATCCCTCAAGTAGGTGCCCAAGACCCAGAATGGGAAATCAAATTACTCCATCCCTTTATTAGGTCCAATGTGCCTCCACCACCCCTAGTGGCAACCGTACCCAGAAAAACAGACATGAAGCAGAAGGGTCCGTAACAATCTATAAGAGTCACCCACCGAATAAGCGCGCATATAACACACAGTGGTACCTCAGTTCTCGAACTTAATCCATTCCGGACTCCAGATTGAAGTGGCGTGGCACACAGAAGGAGTGGAAGATCGGGGCAGGAGAGGGGTAATGTTGGGTTAAGATCTTTATCATTTTTGGAAGCCATTAAGGAAAAAGTGCTCTTCTTGTTTTATTCTGTTCATTGTATTTAAATGCTTAAAAAACATATTTAGGTGTAATTTTGGGAGGGCAGGAACCAATAAATTGGTTTTCCATTATTTTTTATGGGAAAAATTTGATCAGAACTCGAACTTTTTAGGATTCCATCCAGAGTCTAGAACGGATTAAGTTCAAGAACCGAGGTACCACTGTAATTAAAAATGACCAAAGTGCATTAATTGCTCTTGATATTACTCACCAGTAGATTATTGCTAAGTCAGTAGGACACAGAGACTGATGCAGTCTAATAAATTTCTGCAAAAACCAACCAATAGTGCAGTTAAGCAATTTGAAACTAAACTTTTACTGGAATATTCCACTGTGAATGCTGACATATTCTCGGTTGTCATGCTTCTGACCCAGAACCTTTAAAAAATATTTATATGCTATTAATTCTTAGAGGATAAGAACTGAAAACAAAGTTTTTCTTTCTTGTTGCTATGTGCATGTGATTCTTCCCAAGCTTCATTCCTGGTGCTTCCTGGCAGAGGCTCCAGGCCCAGCATGTTCCTGTACTATATAAGTGACTATGGAAAACGTATAAGTGAATGGGCATGATTCTTTTATCGAGGCACACCTTGCCACTTTCAAAGCTGGCATTGTAGACCATGGGCTGTAGTGTCCTCTAGATTGTTTGGGTTGTTAATTTCCTCGACGTGGCTCTGACATTGAGGCTGTGAGTTTGAAGGCCTCACTGTAAGGAAAATCGGTTATTTACATGAACAGAGCAAGGCGTCTGTTTCCCTCCGCACTTTCTCCCTAGCTGTATTCCCCAGTAGCTGCTTATTTCCACTGCCTTATTAAACAGTACATAAATCACATACCAAATTATAAAAATTGCTGTCCTTCCCTCTCCTGGCAACAGACTACATAGTTTTCTGATGATTGCAATTACCTGTCATTTAGTTTCAGCCTCGACGGCAGCTCTGGACTAAATGACATGTTCACTGAAATCTTAGCAGCTTTGTGTTTAGGCCTCCCCAAGATTATTTTTCTTGGTGCCTGTAATTGCTGCCCTTAAAGTTTACTCGGAGATATATATATAAATTCACAAAAACAAACCTGAACAAATTAAAAATAAATGTCTTTTGACATGTTCGATCATTTTAAATGTTTTTTCTCCTTTTAATTTTAGGATTGACATTGACATTTTCTGAGTCTGATAAATATTTTAGCATTATACAAAATAGTATTATAATATTTTAGTATTATATAATATAGAATTCCATTTCATTCAGATACGTTTCAGAGCTTAACAACTCACATTCTTTTATGACTTTGCTTTAAACAAAATAAAGAGCAAAATATCAAATTTACAAGGTTCATTGTAGCGATATGTTACACTAGAACTAAAATTATGAACTGCTACATTTGCTGCAAATATTTCTAAGAATCCAAATATACTTTCTGTTCTGACAAACTTATGCTGCACTATCCTCTTTATGACAGAGATGCTACTTTGTGATACTGACACCTATTTAAAAACCTGGTTTGATCACAGAACAGACATTTTGGTGATGAATCACAGGAATATTGAGGGTTACTGAATG
This sequence comes from Cyphomyrus plagiostoma, assembly GCA_019775915.2. NCBI lineage: Eukaryota > Metazoa > Chordata > Actinopteri > Osteoglossiformes > Mormyridae > Cyphomyrus > Cyphomyrus plagiostoma. The sequence goes on from JABFEA020000042.1 coordinate 15,273,334, forward strand.
ATGTTCAGTACGCCAGTGCGTTGAGGTGGAATGTTTTTCGTTGTCACTTATGTTTTCTTTCATCAGTTAACACACAACCTGAGTCTTGGCCTGACTCAACCCCTCCTTACTGCTAGCAATAACAGTAAATGCCTCTGAATATGACATTTACAAGTGTTTTTTTTCTAGAAGATTCTTATAGAAATAGAGCATTGTCGGCTGTGAGTCAGCGTGGCTGTATCATTATAGTTGGCCTGTGGAGTTCTTTATTGAGAAAGCAGGATCAGACAATCCCTGGAGCGATTACGTGCTAAGGGCCTTGTTCAAGGGGCCCAATGGTGACGTCACTCTGCTGCCACAGGATCTGAACCAGCAACCTTCGAGTCACAGGTAGAGTATCCTAAGTTACTGAGCCACACACTGCCCTGTTTATCTGTTTTAGAATAGAGAATAGTACCATGAAATATTAATGCAATTTTCATATATAATGTCTACAGTATAGTGAAATAATTCATGAGGGATTCTTCTGAGTGTATGAAAGTCCCTTACGTCTGACATCTCAGATCTGGCTGTACCCTTTATTCCAATTTTTCGAAACAGATGTCAGATATGAACTGTAGACTGCATCATGTCTCCGTTCCCACCGTCTCCTTAAATAGCTTCGCAAACCACTTGTTAACCGCCCCGAGGAACTCATCCACCCTTTCTTTTATTACGGACGGAGTGGTCGCATCTGACCCTGGGTCCAGAGACACGCGTGACGCGGGCACTGCAGAATCCCACATTCCAGTCGGTTTGCCGAGGATGCTGGGAAACCGGGGCCTGCTGCTTAGCTGGGCAAAGCTCTGTAGATAATTCAAAGCAGATTTTCCGAGTTCTTTCTCTCCCTCCCACCCCTCCACCCGCCCCTACCGCAGAAACGAAATAACCTTCATGGCCTCCTGAATTGAAGGGCAAGGCAGGGCCATAAGCAAAGGCGTCTGTTCAAAGGGAAACTCCGGAGTCTTTCATCTGCCGTTGGACGGGACCATCCCAACAGCCCTTAGATATTTTATTTTATCGGCTGTGTGTAGATATCGTGAGCTTGTAGGTCTGATTTTAATTGTGTGATTGACAGGCAGGATACATCTAAAGTATAAATCACATTTAGCGAGCCTGGATATAGATTACTTTTATATGGTTTCGATTTAGCCGAATGCGGTATATGTAGTCCGTGCTTCTTCATATTGTTTGTTTTGGGTTTTGACGAAAAAGGGGAATGACACGTGGCCCTTGCGCCTACAGAGCTCCCTCACTCCATTCCATTTTTTTTTTTGAAAAGTTGGCTGGTTTGTTCGCTTTGACAGGGAAATTTGAGATCGGGGGAGGGAGGGGGGCTGTGTGGGGGTTTGACATTTCGCAAGTGTGGTGTTTTCGTCGAGACAATTATGTGTATCTTTAGTGCACTCTGTATATCTGGGTTATTTGTGAAGTTGAATGACTGACAGTCATTGAGCGTATTTCACAGCAGAGTCATTAGAATCTTCTAGAGAGTAGGCATAGGCAACCAGGAGACTTAATAAACAAACAAAATTTCACAAACAATACCTTTAATGGGTTGCCCAGTGCTTAAAGTGTCATGAAAAAATTACTAATCATTAGCATCTAATCGGATTCAGCAAAACAGCTACATGTTCTATTGCTGGTCATGCCACGGCTCAGCCTTATACCAGCAGCCTTCAAAGTTCTTTGACTGCCGCTACCTGCTGCCACTCCAGTCTGCAAACTAAATGCTGTGTCTTTTAATGCAGAAACGTCAAGCCCTCGTATGTCCAAAATATCAGCACAGACGCAAGACGATTCATAGATGGCATACACAAACCTTTTGTTTCTGTCTCTGAGGAGTGAGCATGATTTATAACTGAGTTGCCGGCTGCCAGCGTGTCTTTCATCCTCTTTTATTGCATCCGTCTTGCTCAACTGGAGTATCAATTCCCATACCTGCATCTGGTTCCTGATTTAACGTAGACGTTCTGGCTATGGTCACGCAGGAAGAGATGCACTCAGCACTGGTGCTAATAGGATGAGTATTTCTTTTTAATGAGCGTCCTGGGCCTGGCGTCCTCTGTGTATAACGTTAAGTTAAAAACTGATTTTAAAGGAATGATGGATCTTGTAACACGGCCTAGTAGAAAAGTGGTAGGACAATAACATTTTCCTCTAAGGTAATCAGTAATTGTGTTCCTTTCGTTTTGTCCCAAAGTTAGAAGACTGCTATCCTGTGCAAAAAAGTAACTCTTCTTCTTTCTTCTTGTGTGTTTGTGCCTCAAAATGCTTCATGGAGGTCCTACTGAGAAACTTACAGAAGACTGTTCCATGGATGGCTGTGAAATGCTACAAATCATCTACCTTGGCATATCATAGAATCATTTCTTGAGGAATTCTAAAACTACGGTTCAGGTTTCCATGAACGTCTTAGGGTTTTAAAAATGTTTGGTAGGATATCTTCATGCAGTTAAAAATTGGGTACATGTTGAAAAATGGGGTATGGAAAAATTCAGCCCTGGCTGAGGTGCACATCATTAGCAGTCATTGTGCTCGCGTCCACCCAAGCTGACAAGCAGGCTGACATATACGGTGCAGCTTCAGGGGGGGTCCCAACAGAGGCCCAAATAGTCACGGTCCACATGCTGGACCGTCCGTGGACTGTCACTGCTTTGAGATACTGCTCCAAGTCTGGATCCTCTCCCAAACTGGAGGATGGTGATATGGATTAATCTCATTCTCTCATATGCTGGAAAAAAACTTGGTATACTGACTGTGATTTTTGAAGGTCCTTGTTTTCAAACCAATGTGGTTCTTCCATGATGTCTCTCTGAAAGACTCAGACTCACAATGCACACTGCACCAATACACTGTGTGTGTCCAATCACCTAAATCTGCAGCTCAGTGGCTGCACTGACAGAATTACCTAGGAAATCTGTTACCACACGTAACTTTAAGGCTTCTAACCATATGATAGGTGCCCTGTCTCGAACCATCACCCCTGGGACTCAGTGATGCTGGATTTATCTACAGTGAATAAGACACCTTGTGCACCAGCTGCAGTCTGAGCATTGGGTGAGGATCCAGTGGGAGCCGGAGTTATGAATCTTAATCACACCAGCGGTGATTTTAAAAGGAGAAAATAGTCAAATATTTCAGAGCAGGAAAAAACGCAGCATGGCAGAAGTCAAAATTTTCCACTTTCACGAATTGGTGGGTGTGAACCATCTATTTATTGTTTAAAGAAGGGGTTTAATTGCAGTATTTATGTGTTTTCAGCTGCGGGAAAATTCCTCTGATAGAATATTCAAGCAATATGATACTTAAAAATAATTTGACTTGGACTAAAGTATCAGATAGGAAAGGAGTATTTTGACAAATTGATTTAGAATTTTGATTGGATTGATTTAATATTTGATTTATTGTTTTATTACTAAAGTATAATCATGCGTAGTTATGTAGCAATATGTTTCCATATATAATAATAATAATTGTTATTATTATTATTAAATAATAATAATAATAATGTTATTGTTGTAAAATAGGTAGCGTTTCCCCTAAGCTGTTACGACAAGTTCCTGATGTGTATCTAAGCAGTCATAGACGTTTCTGACTCAGCGAGCAGCAACGGACCTCTGGCAGTTTTCAGTCAGGCAGAGAGGTGCCCAGGAAATCCAAACCACTGTCTCAAATAAAACCTATTGAAGGGGCCGTTGTGATCCAGCGAGCGAGTGGGAAGGAGGCTGGCGCAGCATAGCACAGGCTATAGGCGTGGCACGCGTCTTCCACGTGAACAAACAGCCAGGGGAATTAAGAAAGAAGAGCCGCTTAGCTTCCGATCTGCACTCCGACAGTGCTTTTTTGGGCACTAAAAATGAGTAAAATGTCATGACCGCTGATATCCTAAAATCCTACTATTTCTAATCTGTTCCATAAAACTACTGCAAAAAATCATTTAAAAAGCAGCCTACATTATGTGAAGTGTACATGCTGCAAAATTAAACCAGTAAATTAAATTTAAACGTCTTCCACAATTAACCAGGTGCCACTGAGCCTTTAAACTGTGTGGGGTGGGAATGGTATGGGGGGTAAAACATTGGCTTCAATTATAGCCTCATAAAACGTGTGAGGGTTGGTCTAGGTGGCTCCTCCGAGCCTCAGCAGAGCCGGTGCTGGCCAGCCACTGCTGCGCTCTACTCCATAAATGTGGCACAACTGTTTATTTTCTCAATCCGGGTGCAGTTTCCAGGAGCTGAGGAAAAAATGGGAACATACCAAATTAAATGCTGGAATGGCCCCCTTTTTTACAGCCTGTTGATAAAGTTGTGTGGAATTTCGTAAGTTGTGCATGTAGACTGGTGGAGGATGAGGAGGAGATTGGGACAGCTTGTGCAACTGGTAATGAACATCAAAATAGACAGCAGTCTCACCAACCCTTATTAACCCCTAGCCTGCAGGTAAGTTACACAGCAGATTTACAGACAATAAAATTAGCTACCTCACCGCTTACGATACTAAGCTGTAATCACATTTATAATGCTGGCCATTTAATGAGTCATTTCATTTTAAACACCTTGGATACCGCTCACAGTTTGAACACAACCTGGGTTTGGAGAGCTTTACTGGTTGAATCGAAGGTGCAAGAGAACCACGATTACGGCAGGCAAATACTCTGGAGACCTATTTACAGGAAGTGACCTTAAAGGGACAATGTATCCATGACAACATAAAGATCACGTATCGAATTTCTCTCCAATTTAGCCTGGAAAACACCTGAGGAGAGAGGTAAGGAGCAAACACACTGGCATAGTACATTGCCACACCCACCACCTCAGGGATGAGAACCTGAGCGCAGCCGGTCGATATATCAGCATCATACTTGTTTGAATGGATTGGAACAGTGTGGAATTTCTCTGCATTTTTCTCAGTGACTGGAGTGCCAATCCTGCCACCAACCCCCAAATATTCCCCTTGCAGGGCTGGAAGCAAGTTAATATCAAGGATCATAACCAGGATGATACAATTCCAAGTTAAGGGCCTTGCTCAAGAGCCCAACAGAGTAGGATCACTCCTGGCATGGGATTTGACCTAACAACCTTCCAATTGCCAGCACAGATCCCTAGTCTCAGAGCCTCCACCCCAAAACACCTGAGGTGACCTTTAAATAACCACTTCCTCTCACCACAACCCCTCCTGTGCTACCCACATGTTGAGCAAATTTTATCTCTCTCCCTGCATTACGCTCTCAGTATGAACTGCCCTGATTTGGTTACACCCCCCCCCCCTCCCCGGTCCCCATATTCACACCAGAGAGGAAATCTCGATAAGCTTCTATGTCCATGACACAGCTACGCAAACACGGCCGAAAAGCAGCAGACAAAGGCGACCTGATGAGAGATTTACAGCCTCAGGCTAGGGAAGTGAAGTATTATGGGCACTAAAATCTTACAGGAGCGTCTTGGCGGGGGGGGCACAGAAAACACTCTTTCCCTTTATGTGATGCATGTGAGGTTTGTGTTATAGTGTAATTTTAAATAGTTGATTAACTGGTTTTAGATGGTTGATAAATTTCTTTATGATAGAAACGCAAAAGAAAGACCTTAAATATCTTTCTCAGGTTCAGCTCCATTTCTAGTCTTTCTTTTCTGGAGCTTGTGTTACCTGCATTTCTGCAATTTTTCTATTTATGCCACTGGTGTTTCTGAAAGAAATATTTATCTTTAAAGTCTCGCTAAAATTCCTATTTGTTTATTTTCATGTTAAATCAGACTTCTGTCCTCTAACTAAGATTCAATGATAAAAAAAAATACACAATCAGGGCCGCCTGTGATCAGAAGGTTGCTAGTTCAAATCCCAGGGCTGGCAGAGTCATTTCACTGCCAGGCCCTTGAGCAAGGCCCTTAGCCCCCTGTTGCTTGGACTGTCTGACCTAGTTTTCTTAGTTGTATGTTACTTGGGATAAAAGCTTGTGCTAAATATATATATTTACAAAATGTGAAAATGTTTGGTTTTAGCAAATATTGGTTTCTTTTTTTCCAATAATGCAAAATGTGTTTTTTGAGGACTACTTTTCATTTTTATTTTACAAATGCACTGTATGTTTCTTTAACTAGCTCTCAAACACTTGCTTGAATAAAGGCTTCACTATGCATTTGGACTCATTTGCAAATCTACTGCAAGCTCTCCATTAGCACATATGGAGGGAGCTCTTGTCTTTGATGAACACTAACACTGTGTTCTTTTCAATTAAAATCCACAAGTTGATTCATCGTGACAAAATGTGCTCCCAGAGAAACCAAAGGAGAAAAAAACTTAAATGGCAAAAAAGAAACACTTCAAGTTTGCTTTAGATCTACATAAATAAAGAGAAGATTAAAAAACCATCATCAAAGATCAACAGTTTACTGATTCCTATGCCTTCCTACTTCTTGGCTGCTGAGGTCTTTATAAAATTTAGGATGCATCATTTGGTGATTCAGGTGCAACAGAACTTTTCTTTAAAAACCTTCAAAACTGTTCAGTGTGAGTACAGAAGGAAAATAAGTTGGCTTTGTATTATAATGAATTATGTCTGTATTAAGCCTTCATGCACCAACCAGTCAGTAAAGACTTATCTAGTTTTGCTACTGTCTGTTTTTTTTAATGATAGTCTTATGTGAGAATTATTTTCTAAGATTTGTCTTTTTACAGTTTTTGGTGAGAGGGTTTATTTTTCTTTTATTCAAGAGATACCAAATATATAAATAAAATTTATATATAAATACAATCAGAAACTGGTTAATGGACTATAAATCATCTTAAAATGAATCTCCTGTTATCAAACACGTTATCTGGATGATAATTCATCCTGCATTCCTGTAGTGCCATAAATGTCAGCCAATGTACAGCTGCTTTCACAGCAGCATGGCCTGGGTCAGTTTTTACCAGGAAATGTTTATCAGTTTGCATATTTGCATGCAGCTACCAGCAGTTCATTTATCCTGCAATGTGTTATGTGGTATAGTTCTGTCACATTGATGTACACTCATTCTGTCTTCTTTATGTTTTCTTATATGCAAATTCCCATATTTACTATGTGCTCTGTGCCAGGATGATTTCCAAGATAAAACCAAACAGGACAGGCAGCATTTTCAAAATCCCATTGATTATCACGGCTCCTTGCTATCAAAGCTGTTTGTGGGCAGCAAAGAGAAAATGAGTAGAAAATGCATTTTTGATAATGGGAAATCAACAACCAAAATGTAACCAACCTTTGCTGTTCTGGAGCACAATCATCCACAACCAAGGAAAAGCTAATATTTTCCAAATCTGGTGCATTGTGGCATCATAAAAAGGAAAAGTCACATTTGTATCAAAGTGGCTGTCTGGAATTGGATATTCCAGGTGAGAAGAGCTGAAATTCAAATAGTTTTCACCATGGTCTCCTTGTAGCATGACAAGCATTACCTTCAATCCAAGTTCACCTCTTCAGCAATAGTGCCCTGCTGTTCTTTGACTAAATGGTCATTGGACTCCATGACTCTTGTCATGCAGGTTAATTCATTTACGACTGCTCTCTGTTTCATTTTGACTTTGTGCTATGTAATCTGTACAGCTTTGCATGCGATAAACAACTGATTGTAAGGTAAATGTGAACACTGTGTGTTTGCGTCTTTCTGCCTTTGTGTATGTTTGTCTGTTTTCTTATTGTTCTGGGAGCAAACAGAGATAATGCCATACTTTGCTGTCACAAAAACAAACTTTATTTTGAGGTTTGGTGGAATAACGTGAAGATTAAACTATATCACAGAGCATTCAAAAAAATACAATATGGATGCATTAGGGAAATAAAGTTGATTATAGATTAATGAAATGATTAGTTAAAGCCTGAAAATAAAATTGATTAGCTTTTAAACAGAGTTTTATAAATGGTTCATGGCGATTTATCCCAGTATAACGCATGGAATATTTACAATGTATGTTTTAGATCATCTACCTGTTTCATAAGCTTCCTAGAAAGTTCTTCTGGCCTCCCTGTATACTGGATGATATTCAATATGGATTATTAGCTGCCCTAGAACAGCTAACGCCTTGTCAGGGGTAAGGCCACAGTTGATGATGTGGTTGATACAAATGGGTCAATTGTACAAAAATCACTCAGTAGCCTAAAAGTCAAACACGTATCTGCTGAAAACAGGGGGCTTAATGAATCAGCCACTGATCTGAAGTTCTGTCTGAAAAATCACCATCTCTTATGCCTCTGTGAAAGTTAAGTAGTGCTGGGGGGGGCTGGCTTTCCTCCGCAGGTCTGCCAAGAAGGCCTACAGTCGAATGTGCTTCCTGGACACATGTCAGCAGAACTGCGATTTAAATGCTGTGCTCAGCAACAATACAAGTGTCCTCGACATCAACTGTGAATGACGGATGGCTTTTTACTCGCTCTTCATCAGCCTGCGGCCCTGCCAAGTCTCCGTGAGCCTTCAGAGCCAGTGGAAATTTGAGTCATATTCTTGGGAGTTCTCTTTTTTGAAATTATACATATATATTACATTATGAGCCCTACTTTGTGTTCTGTGTTAGGACAACTGTGCCTACAAGCAATGATACCCAAGCCGGTTCCATGTGTATTTGGTATGCAAACAATCCAAACAGCAGCTCATCTAGAATTTGCAGATGAAAAATGTGATTTTTCTACTTTCAAAATATGTTTCCATCCTTATGCAAATCATTTCACGCATAAAGATTATAAGATTCTTATGAGGATTTTGCTGTATTTTTTCCCTTCTTGGGAATACCGTAATATGATTTTCTTACATTCACTTGAAAGAAAAGTAATGTATTGAAAACAACTTTCAGCCTAAACAAATGCCCGTTTCAGACACAGTCTGTTTGTTTTATATGTATATACATATTGTTTTTGAGATATTTATAAGAGAGTAAACATAATACAGAGAACAGAATGGGGCTCCAACAAATTAGAACAACACCACCCCCTCCTGGAGGGATGGTGTAATCAAGAATAAATGAGAGCAGGGGCTCAGTAGGCAGTGTGGGGAGGTGAGTATTTGCTTATAGTTGTGAGAATGATTTTAATTATAATGTTTGCAGCTTGGCCAATCAAACGTGCAGCGTAATCATCCCCCAGATGGGCTTCACTTTGTCAGGTTAAGGGGGGTGGGGGGAGGAAGGTGTGGGGGGGCTCGGCTCTGGACAGAAAAGAAAGCACTGGCTAGGATGTCAGGCAACCACCTTCGGGGACTGAGGCAAACCGCCAGAACACCACACTGCCGCTCTCGGCTCATTCCCAGAGGCCTGTTTTGGTTTGTTGATCTTGGTCATAATGGGCTTGCTGGTGACGGTTAATGCTGGTGGTTAATTTGGCCAACACTGCCGAGACATTCTCCCTTTTAACAGCGACAATAAAAGCGTAAAGATAATTCTGACATTTCT
>JABFEA020000042.1:15285364-15298739 GCA_019775915.2 Cyphomyrus plagiostoma
TATCTACCTATTTAATTAATAAAAATAATAATTCTCAGAACATCTCAAATGAACACACTTGACTGTGGATACCAAAGAGTAACTTCTCTAAAAAGATTTCTTCAGACATGAAATATGTTCAGCACCATTCATAGTAGGACTGAAACAAACAAATATCAGCATAGTATGGATCGAAACATGCTGACATAGCTGAAGTGATACATCCAGACAGACATACTGAATAGGTACAGTGAAACCTCTGTTAACACGGTTGAAAAGTGCCCGGGACCTCTTGGCTAAGATTGCACTAACAGAAAAATTACAATTAAACAATTAAATGCTTTTCAGCAAATGTAAGCCAAGCTGCTTCACTAGGGTGGCATTAAGTAAGAAACACCTGAATTTGTTATAATTGAACACAATGCAGTATTTCAAGCTGTAAAAATATGAATAATACAGTGATCAATTTCACTACCCGTAATTCCAAGTAAAATCCATGTAATTGTTAATAATTTAGCACAACAATCATAAATATTCTTGATTAAATACGATTGTCTAGAAATGAAGACTCAGAAGAGTAAACCTCTGTTACGTGCCCATGTTGGACCACAACCAGCTGGAAGTACAAGACCTTCCTCTCCTTTTCAAGTTACGCTGGCTGTGCTTCATTCAGAAACTTGATTACTGGCTTATTGAAAGGACAGATAGCCAATGATGTGCATTTCGCAGGCAATTTTTAGCCAACCAAAATACTTTTTTAGCATTTGAATGTGAAAGGTGGAATGGGTCTATTATTCCTGCCAAGAGAGCACGGAATAAGGGGCGCTGTACTGGCAGGAGCGACAGACGGGGTAATTCCTTTGACAGATGTGACGTAGGAAACTGAGATTTCAATGTTCCTCACACTTTCCAAACTGGCAATGTTGCATGAATGATAATGGATACTTTATATCACCCTTATTATTTTGACAGTGCAACTGAAGTAAGTTGGCGTTGTTCCTTTTGATAAATACGTATCTAGAAACATTTGACATATGTGTGTATGTGTGTGTTTGTTCCTGTACAGTAGGTCTCTGGTGTTTGTGTAATTTTCTTGTTACTGTTAATTCATTCTAATGCAGTCATTTTGTGGTATGTTAGGACTATTATGTTAGAGACGTTCTCATAATAAGTCACCTCAGACAAGAATTTCTGCAAAATGAATGCAGGTATAAAGGAATAAATGCATATAAGCATTTGTTACTTTTGAATTTTTAAAGCCATCCTGAATTTCTATTTTATTCAGTGGGGTAAGATTTTTATTCCAAAGTCTAAAAATTATGCATGCACCTGGTATGGTCACCAGGCACATCGTAAGAAAGTTTAAGGGGAATTCATTCATTTATTCATTCATTCATCCATCGATTCATTATCTGCTATAGACCTCTTTCTCCCCAGCCACCTCCTCCAGCTCCTCCGTTCACAGGCCAGTCCAGAGATATAATCTCCTCATATTGTTCATATGGTTATAATTGTGTTTTTTTTTTAAGAAATATACGTGTAAACAGGCAGGTGATAAGCTCAAGGAGTCGATGATCTTTGGAAGTGAGTGACAGCTGACAGTCATACCCACCTTGTTACTTGATAATTAATTTTTAAAAATGCTTTAAATCGGTCCCATGCTCCTGTGAATTGCAGCCTTGCACTTCTTACTTCCTCTCTGCATAAAATATTATTCACCACCATCCAAAGCAAACAGAAACACTACAGAGTGAACATTACCTGGCTTGCTTTCTGAGTCTTTAACTGTCAAATACATGATTGAAAACATTAAACACACACACCATGCTAAAAGTGTCATGGAACGCAAGCGCCAGCATAACAATGGATGAAAAGCTGTGTATAAAACTGTTATTTCTCAAATATTTGTATCTCAGGAGCTGATGCCAAATTCACCTAATAAATATTCTCGCACATTGATTATATCTTTCATATGAACTGAGAGTTTCAGAAAAGTGTTTTTAAAACCATATTTAGCACTTGACTTTTTGAACCTCAAGCATAAATACAGGCAACACCTAGAAAACTCAGCTAGAGATCTTACGAAGGGTCAAATCAAAGGTGCCTTGCTGATCTGTGCTTAAAACAAGACCTTAAAGAAAAGCAACATTGTTTACCAGCTCTCTTTATTGAAGAGTTATGCAAATGTAGGGAAGAGCTGCAGCATGGCTTCGTAATTGTCCAGTATACCCACCGCTGTTATCATTCATATGTGTTCAGATTATGGACTTACTTGAAATTCAGAAACAATTACACTCAACGAATTTTATAGAAAAGTGAGTGAAAGATGACATTAAGAAATCATTTGCAAAGCCCCAGGAAAGCTGGTGAAACTGATCATTGTTCCACGTTAATAAAGAAAAGTAAACAAAAGTTGTAGGGAGTTTTCTGTAATGTGACAGGAGAACAAAAGAAAACCAATAAACCTAATGGCGTAGACTTTTCTACAGGTTCTAGTCTGTATGGTGCCCTGGACGCTCCCCCTCTTCAGTGCTGACCCCCCTGCCCCCCAGCAACAAAAATTAACTGACTGGCGCTAACTGTGATTATTATTATGACATTTAAAACCACATAAATGTATAAATATATACAAAATAACACTAACAGAAACATGCTATATATTAATGAAAAAGTTTATTAAATTATTACACAGTGCTTATACACTGTCTTAATGTTACACTTACTTAACCATTAAGTTGAATTCGGCCACGGTGGTGTACTGAGTAGCAGTTTTGCCTCTCATTTGTGTTGGACTAGTATGCAAGGCTCTGTCCATGCTGAGTTTTCATGTCACTGTGGGGGGTGTGTGCCCTGTGATGGGGTTTTATCCAGGATAGGTTCTAAGCTAGTAGACTCTTCCCAGGAGCCTGTTCTATCTCCATGTGGCTGATTTTATAAATGACGATCGGTGGTCTGCTAGCTGCTTGGACCAATGCAGTAACGATAAATTCCTTTTCCTTTTAGTGCCACTCTGTGATAATAATAATAATAATAATAATAATAATAATAATAATAATAATAATATCATCACCTTAAATATATCCAAATGTCATCCTTTCAAAGGGCCTTGGATAAAAAAATAACAAAAGTGGTGAAAGTCACAGCTCAGGGTAATGAAATGATACCAACTGGAACAATGCGTTCGGAGCACGCAGAGGGAACCGTTTTTTTTTGTTTTTAATATGTGGCACAATGAAGTGTAAACAGCAACTTTTTGTTTTTTGAGTTCAAACCGTGTTTTGCACACCACTGTACATTTTCCAGACATTTAGGATAGTTTTGGTTTTTCACATGTTTTGTGACAGCACAGACTACAAAAAATAAAGCTTACCTGTGTATTTTATAACAAAAGAAAGAGGTACTTTAGGCTACTTTGCAGAGGAGTGTATTTATTGCTTTTATCATGGGTATGTTTGTGTTTGTATGAAACCTTTGAAGGATTTTCTAGAATAGTCTAGAGAATTACGTGGTCCTTAGCAGAGGGGCCTTATATCAAAACTCAATTTAATCTGGCAAAATTTGTGTAATTCATGTTGTCATGTTGCACTTGAATCATCTATCTGCTCTCCATTTATAGTAATGAATCGTTCAAATTACTTGCACTCGTTAGACAGCCAGGACACTGAAAGTGACATCCTGATATTTTACTATTTCAGATTTTTAACATCTGATTTATAATAACACTTTTAGTTTTATAAAATATATTATTTGGTCAATTGCTTTATGACTGCTAACCTTTAAATACAGGAATTATAAATTAAAAGGTTTCTAGGTTCACCATTGTGGAATGATGACAGCAGTCTAATTTCTGTGATTATTGGCCTTTTTAAATTGGTGTCTATTGTTATGACATTTGAGATGCTTTGCAAAAAACTAATTTTGGGTAAATTATGCAGCCATGAAGGCTAATTGCCCTTTCACAGGGAAACCTTTCATCCAGAATTTTCCACAAATTCTCAGTAATTACGATTTTGGTTTATGGCAAATTGCAACATCCACCCTGAGATCCAGCTGAATGAAACTAACAAAAATCAATTTATTATTGTTCTTATGTTTATGGAACCTTTACTGCTTCTTACAAATTATCCTGTTAATTTTTAATTACACAGATCTCACATTCAGTGTAATATTGATTTATTCTGCTGCAGCACACAATGTTTTAATTTAAAATGGGAATTTGGTTCATGTGTGCCATTTCTCACCATAATAGTTCATAAACCCTCCCTAAAATCTTTGAAAGTAATATTTTGTAGAAATAATTTTGTTTAAATTTGGCTTCCAAGCCCCATTGAACACTGAGAGAAGTTGACAGCTGTAGATGGTCTTCAATTTGGAAGCAGACCTTTCTGTTTTAAACATTTGGACATAAATATTGACAGACAGTTCTGGCAGCTGACAAAATTCATTCAAGATGTGTCACAGAGCAGGCAAGAGAGCCTTCTGTAAGGAACCTTGAGGGAACAGTTTCCAGAGTCCATGTCTGACCAACATGTTGAGGAGGTGATCAATTATGAGAGATGTACAAACGTAATGACCTTTAACCAGATATTGAATTTCACCATGATTTTTTTTACAGTGTTATGTACAATAACAGATTTTTGTTCATTGGTGTAAACTTACAGGTATATCAGCAAACAGAATAAAGGGGATCTCCTTATTCTTGGCATGTAATTCAGAAGAGGAATAAACATGACTTCAGCTCCATCATAAAATATGGTTTCTGTTTGTGTTCCACAAAGGCTTTACCAAATACTCGCTTTCATATTGTTTCAGAGGACATGCACCTTATGACCAGCTGCCAGGATTTCACAATTTATATGAAGGTAATGTCTGTCCATCTGAACAAGTCCTGAAGTTAAGGACTAATTTAAAGACTAATTAGCAAGACTGTCCTTTACTTTGTAAAGTACATTCCCCTCAAGGTTCAGATTGACGAGCTCACACAGCAATCAATGTGTGACATTTAAGCAGGGATCTTACAAACATTATGGGTTAAACACGATTGTCTAGTCAAAACATTTTGTAGATGGACTAGGTGACTTTAATGTAATTGTCTTGGTCAAAAAGGGAGTCAGTAGTCTCAATCCATCTGTTTTAATAAAATGCTCAAATCAAACTGCCGCCATGGTGATCTGTGGCTGCATGGTGTGGGGGGGGGGGGGGGGAGCAAATCCAAAATAAGGAAGACATTTATTTAATATATAGCGTAGCGACTGGTTGGGGTCAGTGGAGGGGTTATCTATTTTCTGAGTGTTGATCTCCAGATATCGATGCAATAAGTGAAACAGGGAGAATATGTCAAGGGAGGGACAAGGTTATGGGACCAGCCCTTCTATTCAATGGTAACCAGTCATTAAGGGTATAAAGTCAGTCTTTGCCTTATGAGTGCAAGACACAGTCCAGAAACAGTCCAGCTGTATTGAGCTATTGAGCAAAATTACTATTTTTGTATTATTGCTCAGCTCACCAACCAATAAAATCAATAAATTCCCCCATTCTGCTCTCCAGTCCCTATATCTCATGGATATCTCCCACCCCAAAGACTAAGGTTTTAAAGCTCCTGTCCCAAAATCTCCAAGAAACACAAATAACCTTGAAGTGTATAAACTGGAATATTCAGCGGAGCTCAGATAAAGTGTATCAGAATACTTTGTGATTGCACAATTGTACATATAAAAAGAAACACTGTAAACACCAACACAGACACATCAAAGGACAGAAAACTATGAATAACCAATAAATAACACAAGACTGGGATTTATAGAAGAATGGTGGTCAAATCACTGTTGTCTTTGCTCAATAACAGACTCTAGAGGTACGGGCTGCTTATGTAAGCATTTCAAGCAGCCAGCCACCTTCACCTCATGTGACTGCAAGATTTCCCTGGCTTCATTCATCATTTCTTCTGCTGAAGCAATTATACCAGCGGGGCGATTCCGAACGTGATTGAGTGGGCAAATGAGAAGTTTAAGGAACGTTTCCTCATAGTAAAATACCAACGTCTCTGCCCCCGTAAATGAAAACCTACCACTTGAGTTTCAGGCCAAGGAACAGATGTTTCGGCTCAATGTCATATTTCTTTAGACCTGAAGGAGGCGATGCTGCTGGAGCAACTTACAGGTTCAGCCATAGCTAAGCAGCTGCATTCATTAATGTCCTGGTTAAACTAGGGGTTTTTCTAAAGTCCCAGAAGGCCGCGGTTGTTTTGGAATCTCCCAATGCCAGAGCGTAACAGCAATATGTATAAAATCTGCACACGCTTTTTTTGTATTTATTTTCTAACAGCCAAGGACGGTAGTCGTTTTATTGATAGTCTTGCTGTGTGGGGTTATGCGTCAAAGAGACGGTCTTTACATGGTAATGAAATCTAATGCTTTCCAACCCAGATCTGAGGTTTAATTACTGTTTGTGGCAAATCATTAAATGAAATAACGCGCAATTTTCTGTTGATTTGTAGGTGTAAATTTATTTCTCTCTTCCTTAATACTTTACTAGACTTTTCAAGCAGTGAAGATCGAAGTATGGAGATCAAGAAAGCCCAACAAAATAACATACTCATCATATGACGCTGTACATCAGCAGTACACCATACAATATATCAGTTGTAATAATATTTAACCATACCAAAAATTAGTTTCATTGGGTTGTAATGGGGTCGATTGCTTGAATAGGGATAAAATGAACCTGCACAGTGGGAGTAATACTGTGAAACAACGTCACATTTTGTTGCGTAAAACAACATTTCAACCAGTTGGGTCACTCACTTGCAGCTTTCAATAGAATAACATGTCAGTTCTGTACGGTGAGTGTTTTTTTCCCCCATCTCTGAAACTAATATGACCTCACACAAGTAAAATAAATGACATTATTGTCTGAGGGCCTAATCACAATTAAGGTTCAATAATTAAACAGACTAATATTGAAGTAATAATAATTTATGGCATTTTATTGAAATAAGTGGAATGTGCATCTGTATATTTGCACAGATGTGTTTAAAAAGCTAAGTTTTTCTAACAACATCTGGAGTTTCTACATGTTCCGTCCAAAAAAAGTGCGCCAGTCAAAAAGTAAAGGCTGAGTTGCAGTATTTAATCCCTCATTAGGAGTCTTATTAGGATATTTTCGGACTGTTTTGGTAAGGGATCACCGTTCATGGTGTGTTGGCTGCGGCACAACCAATACACTTTCATCAGATATTTGCAAATGGATTTATAAATCTACTTTTCTTATCCGGCAGACGGACATTTCATTTGCCTGTCAAGGAAATTAAAACCATGTAATAAAATGGTGCCTGGTGTATAACGATAAGCTTTAATAGGTCCCACTACTAGAAAAGAGTGATCTGCGACTGGTTTTCCAGTAATGTGAAACCAATACGGCGTAACTGCTAGTCAAAGTGACATGTCTCAATGCCTATGAAAACCTCAGCAGCGTCTGTCTCCTGCCAAGACACCCCTAATGGCCGCCTTCCAGTTCCCTTCTTTATTGTGAAGTGAAAAGTAAATAATTTCCCTTAATCTCTATCATCTAGGGTTCGCGTGCAGCGACACCCCCACTCCACCCCTGTGCATTCATTTCGTGCTTTGAATGGGGCTGCAGCCTTTCATTTCACCACATACATAAATCTGGAGTCCCTGCACAGATAATGGCCTTTGCTTAAGGCTAACTTCATATTTAACTTGGCTGGATCAAGTTTAGGCCTAAGTTTAGGATCTCTATATCTGAAGTAAATGACAATGTCTGACTTATTCTGTCGTGCTGCTAAAAAGCTGATGCAGATTCTCTGCAAGCCCCCTAAGATACACACGGGTCTCCAGGGCAATCCAGAAAAGCCCACCAATGACCTGGTACATATAAGTAATAGTGTACTTTCACCCATGGTCCCTGCTGTCTTCAGGCCCCTGACAGGCTCTCTGAACCATGCTCAGTATTATCTAGTCGCAGGCCTTCATACTCGCTGGGGGTGCGTGTTGCTTGTTTTGCTCTCCAGTATGGAAGATCCTGACTGTGATTCATTTTCGGTTTACATCCCTGATTGTGACCAGTGACAAAAATGGTCCTGTCCTTTCTTTGCTGGTGCGATTATGGCCATCAGATTTCTCTTAAGAGTGAGAATAAAATCTGTCGTGCTTTCTCAAGGGCAGTCTGCTCTCTCGAGCATTTGAAACTATAAAATAGTACTGTAACGAATAATAAAACAGTGTTACAGTACAAGCATTACTGCAACACTAGTAGCCTGTGCTTGGGACCATAATCAGCAGATGCTTTTATCCAAAGCAATGAATTTTTTTGAGAGGAAGCACGATCAGACAGTTCCTGAAGCGACTGGGGTGCCAGCCTTGCCCACAGGCACAAAGGTGACATCGCGCCACCCATTACAGGATCTGAACTGGCAACCTTCGGAGCATGGGCACGGTGGTGCAACCCACACACGATTTGCTGGCTGGATGTGGGGGGTAGAGCCTTGCTACTGGATTGCCCTAGATAGAGTCACTATTTTGGTGTCAGAATTAGGCCTTACAGCAATGCCACTGTTTGAGAATGTGTGGCGGTAGGGGGGGGGATTGGTGTATTCTGGTGAACGAACCCAGTAACGACAGTACCCGTTTCATTCCCATCGGCCCCGTTCCAGGAGAGCCACCGGAAAGCAGTGTTCATTCAGGAAGCAAAACCTTACGACGCTATTTTTAAACACTGTTAGCCAGCGCCAGGGTAAATCATCATTTTTAATTAAAGCTATGAAAAATGTGAAGCCTGTTGATTTAAAAAATAAAAAGTTCCCCATAGATATCGCTTTGATTTAAGAGGTGACTTTAGAGTCCACATTAACGACTTATAACGTACAACCACACGCATCACCGGTCACGGTGAAACAGGTCTTTCTCAGAGGCTTGGGATTAAGTAGCAACTCGGCAGCTGTGAATTTTATTCTTGTATTTTTCCAGCAACTTCACATTAGCCACCAGCTACGTAGCTGCTGATTAGACACAAGATCCCAGGGGGCAGGGAGGGGGAATTAAAACTCACGGCAGCAGCATAAATTACATCAAACCGTGACGGCGCTGCAGATAATCACGGTAATGTAAGAGATGCGTACTGTATGTGAAATGTAAGAGATGCGTATAAATAGTCGAAAAGAACTGGGAGGTTAGTTTATCCTTGCTAAACTGTTAAAGCCAATATATATTTCCTGTACATTCAGCTCGGAATATAACAACTCGTTTTTTTTCCTGCTGCCCCATATTTAGTTTTCATGACTGAGCGACTCTTTCGTTGTGTTTGTCTGCATGAGGCTGCTGTGTTCCTCAAAAGCCGGGCCAATTTTATGGCAAATTCGGAAGCTAAACACACACTAAATAACAGTAATGAGAGCCACAAGCACTTTTTCACATGACTAGGAGTTCCTCCTTGTGGTAATTTCTCTTTAGCTTTACCTAACATCTTCTATTTTTAGCATGCAAGCTATTTGCAGTCGGCCACATACTTCTTGGAAGCTGACACCAGTGTTTTTAAACACTCTAGCAGCGAAATGTGTTGTGTGTGTGTGTATGGATCAGGTTTATTTTACATTGTGGGGATCAAATGTCCCTCACAATCTGATAAAAACCTGTTATTTTGATGTTGTAGGTACCATTTTACAGGTCCCCAGAAAGATCTGTGATTGCAATCAAAAAAGTAAAAATGCCAAAAGTCTCCCATTTTGTTTGGTTGCTTATGGTTAAGGTTAAGGCTGGGTAGGGGTTAAGGTCATCATGTTGCGATTAGAGTTTTCCCCATACAAATCAATGGAAAGTCCCCACAAGGATATACTTACAAAGCCGTGTGTGTTTACGTGTGTGTGTGTGTGTACCTGTTTCAATATATCCGGTTACCATTCAGCATACTTGTCATTTGAGGACTGTGCACGCTTAGGTGTCAACAGGACTAAACATAGTGCTAAAAGCAAGACATCAAAACAGTGCTTTCCGCTATGCTACGCTGCATCAGCATCAATTTATAACTGAAGACCTGCAGATGCACAAGTCTCAAGTTTGAATGTCACGTGTTTGTAGGAATACAGTCAAATTCTTATGCCACAGTTGCTGGGGAGGGGACAGGTGCATGGAGGACAATATGAAAGACAGCAGTATGCAGGGCAAACAGCAGTGCAATTAAAGGCAGGTCAGTGCAAAACAAACAGTGTAGTACAAGACAAGAATAAGAGAACAATAAATATTATGATGCCAAAAGGTTAAGGGTGAGGAAATGGACCACAGTTTAATAAATAATTCATAAAACTACAAGCATCCTCGGAGATCCCTCGTATACAAAAGCCTGTGCAGACCAAGCAGACCCTGTGTAAAAGGCCGCTCTGACCTTACCGGAGCGACGCCCGTGCTCGTGCACACGTGAACAAACACCCAGCCAGTGGTACAGGCTCCGCATTCATCACGCGTGTTTTCTGACACGTGCCGGTGACCCGTGCAGGTATGTGCCCGCGAGTGATACCGGAGCGGCCCGCGAATAAAGGGTATGATTTACTCGCCTCCCTACTGCTTCCACGCCATTCCATGCCCTCGCATCTTAAACACTATTTGTTTAACCAATTAAAACCAGAGGAGTTTAACACTTACCTACCAGATTGTTCTAAAATGCCAGTTTTCATATTCAGCCCGTAAAATCTGTTTCCGCCCGCGTGTCAACACTTACTTAAATTCATGAGGAATATTTAGTCTCAGAAGTCACACTGACATACTGGGCCAGTTTAATGAATCTTTTTTTCCTTCTGGTGAATACCTCATTGACTGCCTTGGACCACCCCGGCTGTACATCCCAACTATCGAACGTTTAAGCAGAGGCGAAGGAAATGCTGGAACTTGAAAGTGATTTTTTTTTTTTTTTTTTTTTTTTTTTGGAGAGCCGTTCCTGGGTAGCGACAGGAATGCAATGAATCACCCAGCTCTGACAGCGATCTGTTTACACAGCGCAGTGAGATCTGGCCCCGCCTCCGGCCCGCGGGCTCGGATCAAGCCGCCGATCTGCGTCGCCGCCCCGGGAGTGACCGTGCATTTATTTAGCGAGGGGATCGCCGTGCAGTCTGTCTGCAGCATGAGGCAACAAATGTTTTTTTTTTTCTCGGGGGAAATACGATATCTCCCATCTTCAGCACCATATTTTAAGGACTGGGAAAATATGCTATTTGCATTTTTTTTCCTTGTGTGAATAAAGAGGGCAAAATTTGTAAAACGGTATTTCAAAAATGTGAATTCGCTGATGTACAAGAATTCCACCTTAAACTACTCAACGACATGAAGGGAAGTTAAATGTAACCCCGTTAATTCTGAGGAATGAGCAATGCGGAGTCTGGTAAGATCGGGTCACTAGCTCATTCATTCAGCCCTCTGGAGTCTTATCATCCGTCCTGTAAGATTTGATCGGGTTTCTCAACCAGACGCAGAACACACGCCCACACCCCGGTGCCCAAATCCTAATCCTGTTTTATCTCCCCATGTTTCATTCACACAGTTTCTTGTTTTCATTACTCACTTGTCTTTGACATTAAGTCCCCATCAGATGTTCTGGTCACCATTCAGAGTCTCAGAAACACCCTCTTCTCAGAATATATTGATTACTTGAATCATCCATGAACATCTATAACTAAAGAAGGTCTAGAAACATATAGTGGCACAGCAAGGGTAGCACAGTGGCCTGAATACTCCAGGGTCGTAGGCTTGATTTACGCCATTATTATGTGTATTTCTGTGTTTGCATGTCTTATATCAGCATCCACAGTAGCAAAGGTATAGTAAGAACTGTTCACAGCAGCCATATTTAAATTTGAAAGAGGGACTCTTTCCCTGGATGGAGATCGCCAGAACTTTGCAGAAGTTCTTGCATTCTCACCACTTCTGGAGACCTCTTATGAAGTATATGCTCCAAGGATAACATTTCAATAAATTTATCAAAGCCTTTAAAATGCTTTTCCAAGCTCCATCAAAATATCCCTCCAACCCCATTTTCATCACAAATATTAATAAAGGTGAAATTCCAGGTCAAAACAATCTAAATTCAGTGGGAAAGCAAATACAAATACATGTATTGAGGACTGACCACACATGTATTAAATCCTACATGACACATTTAGAATAAACTTATTCAGCTCATGAAATGGTCACTGGAACTACATCAATTTGGCCTCCAGCTTAAACAAGTTTAAGACAGAACTGCAGTGACACATTTAACATAAACCCACTTGCAAGCCAATTCCACACTGGAGGTTAATAACAGGCATACCTGACAATCACAAAATTGTGCATGAAACAGTGCAGCTCTTTTCATTCGCGAGTGATTAGTTGAATCCATTAGCAGGCATTTAAGAAAATGAAAGACGGACAGAATTTCGCCATTGCAAAGTGTTTATGCAAGAAAGCCTTATTGTTAATTCTGAGTAGCTCTGAATACAATACAACACTGTCGGCTTTGGACGTCCCAAATCCCCGTCTGCGACAGACAGGATTAATATAGCAGGGCGCCATCACGTCAGCGCATATGAGCACTTTCGCAAAAATATATAAAAGGCTTAGTGAGGTGCAAGAGGTGGTGAGCTACATTCTTATCAAGCATCACCATGCTACTATGTATAAAGTGTATTTTTATAAATAAGCATTCAGACATGCTGCAGACAGGAAATGACCTGGGCTTCCAGGTCGTCCTGCTCTTTGAAGGTGCACGGCTTCAGGCTGGTCTGCGGGGGCTGATCCCACAGGTGGTTCAGCTGCTTCAACACCCCCGTTTTCCCTGGCTCTTTGCTTCCGTCCGCACGTGGAGTCCAAAAAAACAGTACCGGTTGCCAAAGCGTGGGCATATTTGAAGTCATGTGACAGTCACAGCTACCAATATCAGATAAATCCTCCACAGATGTGTTTTCAAACCTAAAACCACCTGGATCCCCCTCACACAATCATTAAAATGCAGCAGTAAATGGAGCCCTTTGAATACCACCAGTGGTGACCACATGCATAATGACCGAGGAGCAGGGTTTGAGAGCAAAGCTCGCCGTTTATCTGGGTAACTATAACAACGGCAGAAGTCAACATCATAATCCTGGATGGACTGTGATAGAGAATCCCATCATTTTCCCCAATTACAGACCATGCGACATTCCTGAATTTGCCTTTCTAGAATGCAGTTAGGGAAAAATATCCCAACTCTCCAAGGAAACCCGACAACTGATGGGAATCTTGTGGTCTCACATAAACTTTAGCAACCTGTGAATTAGGGGGGGGGCCCCCCCCCCCCCCCCCCCACCCCCCCCCCACAACCACACCAACCCCCCCCCACACAAACACAAAGAAAGAGAAAAAAAAAAACAACACGA
>JABFEA020000042.1:15308215-15318476 GCA_019775915.2 Cyphomyrus plagiostoma
TCAGGTGTTCAAATACTTATGTGCAGCAGTGCAAAACAAATAAATTCTTTACAAATCATACAATGTGATTTCCTGAAAATTTTTTACATTCTGTCTCTCACAGTGGGAATGCACCTACAATGTGAATTACAGACTCCTCCATGATATCTAAGTGGGAGAACTTGCAAAATCGCAAGGTGTTCAAATACTTATGTTCCTCACTGTACATAGCCTGGGCATCGAACTTCTGCTAGATAGATGGTAGTCTTCCAGCCAGCCATCCAGCACCCAGCAGCCAGCTCTGGGTACTTGGCCTTTTCCCGCTTGTAGGCAGCCTCGATCCCCTCCTCTGCTGGTATCGTGAGCTCGATGAGGAGCATGGATTTTGCTTTGGTGGACCATGCCACTATGTCAGGGCAGAGAGATGTAGTAGTGATCTCAGTTGGGAAAGTTGCCTATCGACATATTTGTGGTGTAGCATTGTTCCTTGTTCCTTAGCTTCCCAAATTCACGAGTGTGTATTGTCAGTCAAAGCCATATGCAGCCTTTGGCAGTGACCACCGTTTTGGACAATTGAATAGACCCAGTCCCTGGCAGTTCAGGGCCCACAGGGTGTCCGCACGGTAGTAAAAGGTGGTAAATGAAGTCAAACAAAATTAAGGCCCTTGAAAGGTATTAAAAGGTATTAAATGGAATTTGACTTGGTAGTAAATTTTTCATCATCCACCTCAATATATTATGATTTTACTATTTGTCTACGTGTTTTAACTTCATGTAATTAAAAAATATAATATACGTGCTAGCAGGACCTGAGTCGGAATTAATAGGCTATCAGAGTTTCTCCATTTCTTCATCCATCTTTTACCTCAGTTGAGCCAGGTTGTTGATATTAGGAGAGTTTCTGAAATTAGCTAGTAGCCGCTTGGCAGTGAAATGGTGAAATGTAAGTTGGCTTGATAATCCATCATTTAAAGACTGGCTCTTTAACAGGTCATGGGGAATGACCGAAAAGCATTCTGCAGTATATGCAACAAAAAAAACCTCTAAATCTAACCTGGTACGGCGTTACCGCGATCAACTGCAGCAGATTCACGTGCGGGGGAGCATCTCGATTTCGTTGTTCGGTGATGCTACACGGACCGGTGGCCTGTACTATGGAGGGGGTTTAACCAAATCAGATTTAACCCAGAGTTAATTTGCGAATGCGAAGTTGACAAAATCAGGTTGACTCAGTCGGTGCTAATCGGCACTACGACGCCAGTTAAGAAGTTGATTTGTTAAATCGGTGTTAACTGCACTGGAGTTTGTGCGCGTTCACATAAACGGAGCACGTTCGGCAGCGTAGGTCACTGTTTGATTCATGCCGCGATCTCCATGTTTCACGGAGGAAGACTGCATGCTAATTATGCAGGATTATGAGGAGTTTAAATCAACGCTGTAAAGAAAGTCCGATACCACTACAGCCAGCAAAAGCAGGCAGGCTTGTTGGCAACGTTTTGCCGACGGAGAAAATGCATAAGCCCAATTTCGTGGTCATAAAACGTGGTATAAAATATCTCACGGCCGAGTATTAGACTGTGGAGTGTTTTCTGAAAAGAATTGAAATACTGTTAATAATTACAGGGGCTCACAGATGCGACAATATTCAGAAGTCACCTATTATTTGCTACTATGTAATGCTCCCTGAAGTTCCATCATTGCGCTGTTAGTGTGGTAGGGTTATGTATTTATGAAAAGATTTCTTTATGAAAGATTTGTTGTGTCTATCCTGCCCATATGGGGCCCATATTTTTCAGCCCACATTTATCCCATATGGGTTTGCCCAGATCCTGCCCATATGGGCCCCACATGGGTAAAATGTGAGCTGGGCCAGCCCATATGGCCCCTCTTTCCCAGTAGGGCCCCATGTGTGATGTCTGTTCATATTACACGTAATAGAAGGCGAGCCATTGTTTGACAAACAAATGATTTACAACAGGACACAACGGAAGCATATGTGTCGTGAGAAAACGACTAGGAACCGGTTAAGTTAGCCTCATATTCCATATTGCGTTTTCTGGCTTTAATAACTTTTAACGGAAGGTGAGCCGTTTGACAGAATTGTTATGTCCAGTACACAGATATCGATGCACACTGATTATTTTTGCACTTCAAACCATTTCGTGATTTGTGCCAAATCGTATTATAGCTAATAAAATAGGTCCTGTCAGCTGTAATGACATGGCGGTTTAGCATTTTGGGCTCATGGTGACTGTTGCACACCCCTTTGTTTTCCAGATTACGTACAAATTTTAGTTTTTGTTAATTTAGTTAATTTTTGAATGTTCAAATGTATCCGTATATTGTGCAATGGGACAATACATGAATGGGTTAATAACGTTAAAGCTAGACAAGACACATCCAATGGAGTGTGCTTTTGATCAGTGGACAACAGGGAACAATGCACACCCCTTGAGTTTTCAGAATAACTTTCTCTGTAACAGTTATTAATTAATACATTGTATGCATATTATATGCCATTGCTCCATTTCATACATATTAATAGAGGGCCCCTCACGATTCGCGTGCCAATGTCGTAGGGATCATCCAGGTATGCCGGCATTGTCTTTAGAGAAATTGTAGTGGGGGGGCGATGCTCATATAGGGCTGGCTTATGCAGAAACCTCAACTTAACCAAGATTAAAAACTGCTCTGAGCAGTTTTGAGACGTTGCGTAAATTGCCATGGCAGTCTGCCTTCGAGTAAAAGCTACCCACCCTTTGTAGTACGGGTTAATCACGAAGTTACACCACACACTGTCAAGTTACTCAGAAAGTTACCCCGATAAGCCAGTAACCACCCTTTGTAGTACGGGCCATGGGGCAAATGCAAACGTAAGGTCAGCTACGAGCACAAACGCTGCCAACACACCACCTCAGCAGCGAACTAGTGCGACCAGCGGCTACAGCAGGCAGACTGCAGATTTTACTGTCACCAACGTTAGTGCTGCTGAAGTTCTCTGGTGCCTGAACACCGCAACTAAGCCATCATGCATGCAGTTTGAATGACTGTATTGGGGAACTATTCGGAAGCATGTTCACTGACTCTGATATAGCTAAAAGTTTTGCATGTGGCAAGGATAAGACTGCATACATGTGGCGCAATGTTTAACAGACTCATCTTAAGAAATTGCTTAAACAATACCGGTATTGTGTATATACAGGTAAAATTGTTAAACTTTTCTCTTAATATTTATTTTGGGACATGTTCAAACTTTTATCTCACTTTGCATCAACCAACAAATACCAATGGTTACCACTCATTACCATTCCATGGACTCTTTGGACAGTTTTTTTTAATCCACAGTGTAAGTTATTGTTACAAGTTACCCCGTGATGAAATAATTCATTACTTTAGTCTGTGTGTATGAGAATGTGTGCCTGTCTTAGTGTGTGTCACATGACATGATCACAATTTTATCAATGTTTATGGCTGTTGTGAAGTGTCATTTGTTTTAAGAAGTGTCAAGTTGACTTTATTAGGTGGGGTTAAGGGTCATGATTAGGATAACCCAAGGGCTAGAGTTAAGGTAAGGACAAAAGAAACTCAACTTGACACTACAAAAAAAATAATATTTAATGACTATACTTAATAACAGTAATAACATTAACATAATAACATTAATTTATTAATTTAATTTAATATTGTGGCGGAAGTAAAAAGGTAGCAAATTCAACTCTAGGGTTCCTGCATAAACCCTGTTCAAGGCTGGAGTACAGCCTGGCCGGATGCCAGTCCGTCACACACACAGTCCCGGCTTATGAGTAATTTAGAGGCCCTTAGCCTGACTGCATGTCTTTGGACTGTGGGGGGGGGGGAACTGGAAACGTGCAACACTGAGAGAACATGCTGACTCCTCAGAGACAGAGTGCAGGTTTAATTCAGACCCCCAACCTTGGGCGTGTGAGGCTACCCACTGAGCAGCCGCCATGCTGCCTGTAAAGACATATCAGCTTGTAAAACAACTCTCACATTCATAACACTTACATACACACTCCATAAACAAAACACTAAACACAGGCATGCATACACACACACAACTACAGAATGCAGTCAGTCGTAGTGTGTAGCTGTATATGCAATGTCAAAGCCAATACACATACATCCAGAGTCTCCCAATACTATGTACAGTGTATTTTCAGCTTAAAGAACAGATCAGCTATAGTATTATTTCCAGTTTATTACTAAATCCTGCCCTCTCGATTTTTATTTTATTAGTTTCTGATTGGCTTGCAGGTAATATTCCAGTCAGTATATTGGTTGTAGATGAAGATGAGGAAGATTGCCGGGCTTTGGGTCAAAGATCAACAGGCAAGAAGACAAATATGCCATTTGAGAAAGGTATTGGTTGTTAATGTTAAAGACTGTAATTGTCCATATATGTTCAAAATGAACTGGTAGGACTGTTCAATACCCTGAAGAGAGTAAATTGTTGAAACGGCCATGTTTATGCAGATAGGAGTCCTCAGTTAGAGGAACACCCAACGCTGAGGTCGTCGAGGGAATCCAGGGGCGCAAGTAGAAGGACCAGTAAAGGGCGACACGAAGGTGGCGCCCCCTGTTGGCAGGCTGCAGTGGGGAACGCAGAGAGCCCTGCTCAAGCTACTGAGATGAACGGTACAGACCGTCAGCTGAGCGGCCGTGGATCTTGCCCAGTCCGTGACTGTTCCTCCTGCAGGTCGGACTCTGTCCTTGTGAGGTGTGTGGGTACGAGCTCTGTGGGCTCCCTGCTTTGTGACCGTGTCACTCCTGTGGTCAGAGAGTTCAAGGAGAATCAATCAAGCACTTCGAGATGCAAGTCTGGGTGGAGCGTAAGTGGCCTGGGCAGCGTGACGCGTAGATATAGCTGCCAGCGATGTCTTTATGCCACCACCCGGTCTGACCATCTGGCCTGTCACATGCGGACTCACACCGGGGAGAAGCCCTATGGATGTCAGGACTGTGGCCGTGCTTTTCGAACCCGCAGTGACCTGAATCGTCACAGTCACCCCAAAACGTTGCAGTGTGACATCTGCGAGTATGTCACACATAGGCTCGACCACCTGAAGATCCACAGGCGGATCCATACAGGTGAGCGGCCCTGTGTTTGTCCCAAATGTGGCCTGGCTTTCCGGACCTCGAGCCACCTGACTCGGCACAAGCAAATTCATGGGGACAAGTTGGATTGATGGGGAGCTGACCTTTTAGGCGCCCGGAATGTTCTTATGCTATAAAACCGTTCTGGAGGGGAGTTCAAGTCCTGCTTTTTGGTTCAACATCAGATCATAACCTCAGGGAATGAAGCTTTAAATGTCCTAACATCCAGATGCCAGTGGTCATCTCCTTTGTCTCCTCTGACAGTAATGACTTAAATTGCACATCTTTCAATATTTTGAAGTGCCTGCTATTGTTGTGGTATCCCTGACGTGAAGGTCCTACTCACGTTGTCTGTGATTAAACAGATTTCGATTGCTTTAGGAGAATTTTCTGTTATCCACTTTGTTACGAAGTATACTTCTCATGCCATTGCAGTATTTTAATAATCTGCTGAGGAATATAATGATGATTCACACTTCTTATCAATTTCTATATTCTTTGAAACCAGCTCACAGCACATCTGTAATCTCTTCCCTCATACAGGGCATTTCTGACAGAAAGCTTTGTGCTGAATACTTTTTGATTTTCACTTCTAAAGCGAATAAAAATGTCCGTAGCTTAAAAAGGTGCAATTTGAGTTCAGTGTCTGGCTGCAGAGTAATTATTGTCTTGTGCAGGACATGAGAGCTGCTTGCTAGACAGAGTTTGTTACAGCAGTCGCCATGGGTTGACAAATAAAGTACTTGCAAATATTCTTGTTTTTTTTGGTTTGATTAATACACACGGTATATTAAACAATGGGCCAGGCTATTTACAAACTCACACAGGGGTGACGAGTCCGTTTTTGCTTTCACACCTTGGTAGCGGACATGGAGCAGATTACTGCTGGCTGTTAGTGACACGCTTCACTGGCCCCGAGAATTAGTGCGAAGCTGCTTCCCTTCTCCCTCCAGACCCCCAGCTAATCAGTCAGTCAGGAAACTCTGGATACTCTGGAAGAGGCTTCCTGTCTAACTTTAGCCAGAGAAGGCCTGCCACCATCTTCAAGTCCTTGCCTCTATCCATCCTCCAACCATTTATCCTGAGCAGAGATGTTGTTGAAGAGGGAGCTATTGTATTTTTATAATGCTGTTTGGAAAAATCCCTGCCATTAAATATCATTCATACGTACAGGGGCTGCACAATGGAGCTGAAACACTGTGATTTAGACCATTTATTAGTATGGTGTTAGGCCTCCAATCGCAGACAATACAGCATCAGTTCATTTTGGGAATGACAGATACAAGCCCTGCACAGTGGCCAGAGGTATTCTAAGCCGTTATTATTGCAGATCAGCGATTAGGTCACTATGTGATGCTGGTGGAGGAAAATGTTTCCTGACTCGCTCCTCCAAAACACCCCTAAGCGGCTCAATAATATTCTGATCTGATGACTGTGCAGGTCATGATAGATGTTCAACTTCACTTTCATGTTCATCAAACCACTCTGTCACTAATCTGGCTGTGTGGTGGTGCATTAAGATCCTGATACATGGTACCACCTTCAGGGTACAATATTTGATCCATCAGGTGCGTCCATCCCAGCAGAAATCAGCATGCTACCTTGTCTCTTTGCCAAGTCCTCTATAATATATCAGGTCTACTAAGGTTCAGCTCTCCTGTTCCCAACTCCCACCTCGTTGCACAAAATTTAAGGCTTGCTAAGTGCAGAATTCCAAGACTAAACATCTCTGCTGGGATCCAACTGTGAACAACAACGAATTTATTTTTGCATAGCATGTTTTCAAGACATTACATTGTCTCAAAGCGCTTTACAGCACACCTGCCCAAAGTCCCCAGTGCGTCAGCCAGAGGAGACAGTGGCAAGGAAAAACTCCCTAGAAGGAAGAAACCTTGGGAGGGACCAGATTCAAAGGGGGAGTCCATCCTCCAGGGGCTGGTAGGGAAAGTCAAATCGGAGAGATGGCTAAGTGACAAGTCACACAGTCTCAGTCATAAAGTATGAGTCACAACCGGGGAGCAGGGAGGTGATGACAAGCCGGTGTTGGGGCTCCTTCAGATCGTCGGGCAACCAGTATTAAGACAGCCAGGCAAACATGGAGGATGACACCGGCAGAAGGGAGAGCTGGACAGAAGGACGTCATGCGTAGTGGAAACGTCGCATGTAGCAGGGTGTGCAGGGTAATTGATAAATTGGGGTATCCAGGCGGCATACTCCAGGAGGAGTAGGGGAAATAAAATGTGCAATTAGCCAAAGTAGGGGAGACTAGACCGTGCTAACAGTTAGGTGAGTGCAATATGAAGTGCAATGTGCAAGCTCTGGTAGATATGGCTATGGCAGCATAAGTAGGAGGGAGAGGCAGGTGGGAATGCAGGCCTGGGGAGTCCCTGAAATGTCAGCACTCCAATCCCACAAGTGACTGTGAAGCTAGAGTGACAGCACTGTCATTTCAGTTTATCCAAAGCCAATGGCACCGATCCCCACCCAGCTCTACACTTCACACTATAGGTCTAACTGGGAGTGAACAATTACCTGTAGGCCAGGACTAGTGTCCCTTTAGGCCAGACTGAGTAAGTGTGTTTTTAGTCTAGATTTGAATATTGAGAGTGAGCCAGAATCTTGCAAATCCGGTGGAAAACTATTCTACAGCTAAGGAGCTCTATAGGAAAAAGATCTGCAGCCTGCCTTAGCTCTTTAAACTCTAGGTACTGACACATATCCTGCGCCTTGAGAAGGAAGCAACCGCGGGGGTTGTATGAGGTCAGCAGATCACTAACCTATTGTGGTGCGAGGCCATTCAGTGCTTTATAAGTCAATAGCAATATTTTATAGTCAATCCGAGATTTAACTGGAAGCCAGTGAAGGGGGATAAGACAGGACTAATGTGATCAATTTTTTTTAGGGTTTCTGAGAACTCTGGCTGCTGCATTCTGTACCAGCTGAAGTTTATGTAAGGATCTAGATAGGCAACCAGAAAGGAGGGCATTACAGTAGTCCAGTCTGGAAATTATAGGCATGTATTAATTTTTCTGCATCTGTCCCAGAGGACTGAGGGTGAAAAAAAAGAGTCAGTTTTTGGGATGTGAATGTCCACAGCAGATTTAGAGGTTTAGACTCTGGGTCTCCCTATATTATGTCTGTTAACATTAAATTTTTTACCCACCTGTATACATGTTGTATTATTTGTGCAGGGTTAAATTAACAAGTTGGAACAGCATGAACAGTCCAGATGGACTGGGAAAGGATTATTTTTACAAAACACGTATTTTGAATTCACTGGGTCTGTATTATCATTTTAGCCAATGGACATATTTTCCCTATCATGATAAGGTGGCCTGGGTTCCCCATTGTTATACACACAGTTGTGGAGGCAAAGAACCACCCAATGCGCAGTGTATAATGCAAGACTTGGAGTGCATCAATCATCATTTTATTAGTTTAACTTTAATGACCTCTTGGTATTCAGCTTGCTATGGATAAAACTCAAGTTTAGTCATTACTAAAACCAGATTTGTATACCATCCCATTTAGGCTGGTTACCACTGCTGGGCCATTCCAGAATGCATTCATCAATTCCAGTCCAAATCAGGAAATTGAACTGAAGTTGGGATTGGGAAAAAAAAAACTATGGGAAAGAGAACTGCAACTGAATTCAAATTTCATGGAGATTTAAATTCCAACACCTTGTCCGTCATTAACAGTTGACGATTTAGATTTTTAAAAAGTGGGCAGCACAGTGGTTAGCCCTGTTGCCTTGCACTGAGAAGGTCCTGGGTTTGATCCCTGGGTCACCCAGAGTGCCTTTCGGTGTGGAGTTTGCATGTTCTCCCTATCCATGTTTGGGTTTCCTCCAGGTTTCTGGTTTCCTCCCACAGTCCAAAGACATGCAGATTAGGTATGTGTGTCTGTGTTGGCTCTGTTGGTGGACTGGTCTGATAATTTGCTCCAGCTTCCCTGTGACCCAGATGGATACAGTGGAGTAGATGATGGATGGATGTTCAAAAAGCAGTCATTACACAGCTAATAGCTCAAGCCCATGGATGTCCCTATATGTCATATTACAGTCCCATCAAGAGTGACTGAACCCAAGCAACTAGAAAAGTGGGTAAAGTCATCTAATTGGGGTCACTGTGGAGGTGTATGGTGTGACAAGAGAAAAAAACTATTTGCTACAATATACTACAGCTGTACAATATTATAGAAATTTGAAATCACGCTGTAATTTTGTTGCGCTAAAAATTGGGTTATTCATAAAACAAAGGAGTTTAAAAATTTTCTGACAAATCCATCTAGGAATGATTTAACAGCAAGTATGAAAATATGACTGGCTGGGAGCATGTAGGGCTCATGCAAAACAGGGGGGAAAGTTCATGCAGATTTTTTCTGCACTGGTACCAGTTTTTCACACCAGTGGAAGACCAACTCAACTACCAAGAGCATGGTACCTGTTGCAGGGGAAAAGCAACGTAAAATATAACGAGACAATGAAATGTAATGGGATCCCCTTAAAGGTTAAAGAGCAAATCAGAGTCTTATCTGTAGGTCTAATCAGGAATGTCTTAAATTCACAATTTGTCTGCAAATGACATGCAAGCAATGGGTTTATAATAGACTTTTAATGTCCTAGGAACATAAGCATCATTCTTCACAAAAAGAACATATCATATAAACAGGCACATTCAAGATATCTACTGTCACATAACTGCAACATTACTTCAATTTTATATCCATTCTGAGTGCTTATCTATAATGAAGAGAACACAAGGCATCGGAGTTCAGACAATTTTTGTTATTTTGATTGTGTGATTATTAATGAACCTGTGGTATTAATCATCTGAGAAGTACATCACGGTGTTTGAAGTTTTTTTCCCGGATTCCGCAGTGTCATTCCTGAAAGCTTCACACAGGAAGACGTATGATTTTCATTCTTTCATTTGGAGAATTGATCACAAGGCCTGACGGTTCCTCTCCAGGTTCTTCTCGATGTTGTCAATCACCTCCACGGCAGCTTGAGGGATTCTTGTCCCCGGACCAAAGATGCTACACACTCCCTTGTCATAGAGAAACGGGTAGTCCTGGGGGCGGGGGGGGGGGTACATTACTGAATTCCAGTGTTACACCAAAAGCACGAGCATGCAAACGCCACCCATACAAAGTGGGGGTGGGA
>JABFEA020000042.1:15323026-15333027 GCA_019775915.2 Cyphomyrus plagiostoma
GTTATCCTCGACAGTTTTTGATCAATGTATAATGTCATTGTGATGACTTCATGTTATGCATTCATCTATTTTTTTTTACTGTCTAATAAATCAAACAAATCAAACAAACAAACAAAAAACCTATCCACTGCAAAGCTCATGTCCAATCATAGCAAAGCAGCCGCCCAGTTTGGGCTCAGTGCCCAGCAGGCCCCGCCTCCTCTCATCCACCCGGATGTGTGACTCACCGTGTCCGCGCCGCCTCCACGGCCAGAGCCAGCAGGTTGCCGCTGCGAGTGCGAGCGCATTCCTCTATAGCGCACAGACACCTCCTGACGTCCTCAGCATCACGGCTCTCCCTCACCTGGTGACAGGGCACGACACACACACACACACACACACACACACATCACAGTAACACAGACAGACAGATGCATAGTCCGCAGAGGATATTCATGTCGTGCAGACAGACACAGTCAGACAGACACAGTCAGACAGACACTTGCCTTCCTAAGCTTCTCAATCTGCTTGTTGCGTACGGCCGTGTTGTCGATGGCCAGAACCTCCACGGTCTCCTCCTTCTCCAGCCGGTACTTGTTGACGCCGACAATGACTTCAGATCCTGAGGGAGGAAGTGCAGAAGAGTGATGAAGACATTAATAATAATACTAAGGATGGATGGATGGATGGATACAATTTTCGTGGGGAATCAATTGGAAAAGATATACACATGTAACTATATAACTGCAACACACACTCCTCCCAGCAGGGGGTTGTCAGTCCAGATTTCACTTGAAATTTCAACAGTAGGGGTTTCTATGGGTGTCGATATCAACAGAGCATGTGAATGTGAGGGCTCATGAAAAATGAACATACATAGTTTATTTCTGTAAAGTAACGAACCCCATGCAAAACCCCCAGCACTCTGCCGCCCAGTTGAATGCTGGCCACAGACTGGTTCTGGGGTGGGAACCCCTATTCAACAGCACTAATCACGCTTCTCAATTATATCTGAACACCCACACAATCCATACTACTCCACTAATTAGTACTCTCAAAGACATTATTAAATCAGAGCACATTTTGCCTGCAAAGATGAATTTTACATTTACTTCAGAACAAGGGCATTTAGTTGGGTTGGGGTAGCATCACTAGTCTACAAGCACCTCTGGTGATCACACTAATTACTGATCACACTAATTACCTCCGTACTGAAGGTCTGCTAGGGGGATTTCAGAGGGCGAGTCTGAGCAGTACTGCTCAGGCAGGACAGACTGCCTGTATGGACTACGGGGGCACAGCAATGCAGGGTGGTGTAGTTAACCAACATATTTATGTTTCTCTGATTAGGATTTCACACCTTTTTAATTCAGCTCTCTCAAACGGCCTTCAATCCAGAGTTCTTCTTCCCTGGTACCTAAAATCCTTCTAACTACCCTACTCAGTCAGTATAGGATGATCTCTGGGGCTTGTGGCTAAACACAAATGTGCACTTGAAGTTATTTATTAAAAGTTTTTACTATATATTTATTACAAATTTACAACTTATTGGCAAAAATCTGTTAAGACTTGAACTATAGCCTTTTCCCATTAGTTAGAAAACTGTGTTCCCCAAGCAGTTCTGCCCCCCATAGTATAATCACCAGCCAGGTGTCATGGAAGATTTACTGGAGTACCTGAGTCTATCCTGGCCTGCCTTCTGGCAGCGCACTCCTCAATACGGAGTTTGGGGATGCCCTCCGCCACAGCCCGAGCCATGCCCCCCATCTCCTCGATCTCATTAATTAACTGGGACCAGAGGAGGGGGAGGAGAGACAACATACCCAGGTTAGTCTGTTAGTTACCTTGCCTTTGAACATCATTCCAGCAACCGGGCTATATATGGACAGAAAAACTGAACAAATACAAAAATGAAACTGTCATAAACAATTAGAAATTGCTATAAACAGACAAAACAGTCTAAAATAAGGTGTTTAACATTAGTTCTTGATAAAAAAAGAAAAAAAAAAACAATTTAACACACGTCTGGCCCGACTTTATTAAAAACCTCAGTTAAAGAATTATAAAAAAGATAAATGCAGCCAAGGAAGATTAAAGAAGGACAATATGACAAAACATGCAGTCAAAAGAGTGTTACATGCAGGACATACAGCTGGATCTGCACTTGTAATTTTACATATGTTATGCCCAACACACCACCATAAATGACCTGGTCGTACTGGCATTCAAAGGGATTGCTGCACCACGTGTTATTATACACAGGTAAAAACAGCAAAGGGACCTAGACTAGGTACATGTGAGTTAGGACTGGTCATGGGGATTCCATACCTTGAGGGCACCGCTGTAGATGTCACTGGTGAGGGACTCCATCATATGTGACCCCCCCCATGGGTCAGCTACCTTGGGGATGCCCGACTCCTCCTGGATGATGATCTGCGTGTTGCGGGCGATCCGTGCGCTCTTGACAGTGGGCAGCCCCAGCGCCTCATCAAACGAGTTGGTGTGCAAGGATTGTGTGCCCCCGAAAACAGCAGCCATGGCCTCCATCACGGTGCGAATCACGTTGTTGTATGGATCCTATGGCAGGGGACACCGCAACTTAAAACCCGCTACCGGACTCAGAAAACGCCTACAAGTTTATATTAAAGCATGACCAACAGGAGCTCTAATACCTTCAACACTCCACAGGTTTTAGTAAATGCGGTCAACCCTTCTGCATCGCTAGTTGCTTCATAGCAGTTTTGCGGTATTGGGGTAAGAAATTAAATGGAAATTTTTTGAGTTTTACTCAGAAATGCGTAGAGCTGGTTTGGACGATGCCAAGCGTTTTACGGCAGCCTTTCGCATGGCATCTTGCCGTAATCTTTGTATCACTTGTATCTTTGTTTTCTTGTATCTTTTCACTCCGCTTAAGTGCTTGCTTCACTCACCAAGGGGAACAGAAAGTTTAATGTAGTTTTTCCAGATCACAGGGCGCCTGTGCCCCGACCCCCGTGAAGTGGGGGGGGGGGTCGACCGTATGTTTAAATAGGTCTAGGTTTCCCTATAGTTTGGGCCTACCTTCTAGGGTTGTGCGATGTCTACAATGAAACATTGCGACGGAGGACGGATTAAGCAACAGCCAGTGCCTAAAAGCAACTCCTCTATATTTACGTCCCTCTAGCTTACCTGTTCTGTTAGTGACCATCCAGATGTCTGGCAATGAGCTCTCAGCAGCAATGACTTGGAGTCCTGAGGTTGAAACTTCTCCTTGATCAGACTGGCCCAGAGTCGTCGGCCAGCTCTCATCTTGGCAATTTCCATGTAAAAATTCATGCCAATACCCCAAAAGAAGGATAGTCTGCACAACATAGAGCAACGGACACAACATCAACCTGCTTCAGCATCAACATCATCTGAATGTCACTGTGCCATTCATGAACATTTCCCCCACCAGAAAAAGTGCTTTGAAGGCCAGTGAATTGAAAAGCAATTCATAAACGAAAACACACAATTAACAAGACGGAACGAGTCCTTTTATCAACACCTATCTATGTACCTTGGGGCAAACTGGTCGATGGTGAGGCCAGCCGTTAGTCCAGTACGGCAATATTCCAGGCCATTGGCGATGGTGTAAGCCAATTCAAGGACAGCATCAGCCCCAGCTTCTTGTAAGTGATACCCGCTGATGGAAATGGAATTAAACTTAGGCATGTACTGCAGAGGGAAGAGAAGAGAGAGTTGACCATGAAAGGCAAAAGGAGGACTAGTTTAATCAACAATTAACACATGATATGCCTCTTCTGGAAGGTACCTTGGAAGTGTAGGCGAATATATCAGCGATGGCATGCATGGAAGGCTCCGGAGGGAAGATGTAGGTGTTTCGGACCATAAACTCCTTGAGGATGTCATTCTGGATGGTTCCGGTGAGCTTCTCTGGTGGAACGCCCTGCTCCTCTCCAGTCACAATAAACATGGCCAGTATGGGAATGACCGCCCCATTCATTGTCATGGAGACGGACATCTTGTCCAGGGGGATGCCATCAAACAGCATCTTCGTGTCCTCGACGGTGTCTATGGCCACACCCGCCATCCCCACGTCGCCGTGCACCCGAGGGTTGTCAGAGTCGTAGCCACGATGGGTGGCCAGGTCGAAAGCCACAGACAGACCCTGCTGCCCAGCTGTGAAAGCAAAGCGTACACCCAGCATATAATACTACATTGCTGGAATTCAGCTGATGGGAACTATTAAACCTTCATTCACTAGCTATTCTTTACATTTAAAGAAGAAATCACATTAAAATGTGTCTACATGTATTTACTGACCTTATTTTTCTTAAACACTTTTTGCCCCCAAAGTACCTTACAACTCTGTGAAATTGTATGGTTGGACATTTCTCAGGGCAGTTCAGAGCAGATAGTATCCTGTAGAGCAGGGGTTCTCCACCTTTTCATGATTAAGGACCGGCATACGTTGTTACAAAATTACCATGGACCGCTGTAGGCGGTGAAGGGTATCAAGAGGGATATCGGCTTGGGAGGCAGATTTAGCCGTTTACATTGTTTTCAGATAGAATCAGGACATGTGAGCATCAGGGGTTGTAAAAATTCATGGCTTAAAAGTATATTGGTTATTTTTGGAAAATCAACCAACCACGGTGGAATACTGGCTGTGGACCAGGGGTTCAGAACCCCTACTCTAGAGGACTACAGCACCTTTCTTAAAGGGACTTTAACAAGTTACTTCTCTGTCATCAATCACCATGCTGTCCTATACCTCCTTTAAGAACAAGCCTGATAAGGGCTAACAATTACAAATAATAATGCAGCATACATTTTAGTTTAGGGTGAACAAATAATCCATGTCAGGGAGGACACTGAGTTAGCACAGGATTTGTAAACTACCATTTCAATTAAGAGCACCTGATTTTCACTTAAGCTCTGAGATCTTGCTGTGTACTGATAGATCAGTCTTCTATAATCATGCATATGTCACTAATGCTAATGTGAAACAGCTGGACGAGTCTTTCAATCAAGGAAACAAACCAAACTACAAGAAAAACAGAGCTATTCGGTCTAACACAGTTTTAAAGTAGCTTGTAAAACGCGAAGTAGCTCGAAGTATTCATGACACGGATTTTCCGGTGACCTTATTTTATATAAAAACATGTCGTCCCACGTGTAGATTTTCTGCTTCCAAAAAGTGGGGCAATCCGAACAGCAGACAAACTGCAGTGCATGTGTACCATAAGTGTAAACCTATGTACAGCCGGTTTTGGTTTCGCCGTTTTACTCTGTGCAAGGTTTAAGCAGGCATACCCTTGAGGTTGTCTCTGTAAAACTTGTTACTTTCCTCGACGGTGCTGAAGCCCGCATACTGCCGGATGGTCCATGGTCTGTACGTGTACATGGTGGGATAGGGACCCCGGGTGAAAGGAAAGACCCCAGGCAGCTCATCGGACACCCCACTCGAGTCAGCGCGAGTATAGACGGGTTTGATGGATATGCCCTCCGGCGTGTGCCACATCAGCTCCTCGGGGTCCTTCCCTTTCAGCTGCTTCTTCGCCAGCTTTGCCCACTCTGGGTGCAGCTGGGCGGCCCGCACAGGTTCCGTGGCCCCGTAGCGCCGGCATGGCCGGTCCGGCCAAGGCGCGCAAGCCGAGGCTGACAGGAGCCGCCGGGATGCAAGCGCCGTCCGAGCCGCCAGCATTACTGTTCACCGGCCTGCACGCCTGCTTCAGGCAAAGGACAGCTGCAAAGCCGCAGAAACACACAGTATAGATATAAACACGATCAACATAATATAAAAAAGAAAGAAGTGGAGGTCTAGCCATGATAGCAGATGAAAGCTACGGACACCTTTATTGTACAGATATCAAGCAGTATCTTGGATGTAGGATTTTGGTTGCTGCGTCAAGAGTTTTATTCACTTGTTAAAGCAACTACTGCTGTTTCGACCACTAATAAACCCACGAATCGCCGTCCTATTTATGTAGTACGAAATCGCAGGACCAATGCGGACAGCTTACCACTGTAGGCACGAATCTGACAGGCGCAGCAATTCTGCGTTATTGTTTATTTTCACTGAGATCAGAAAAGGTACTAAAATAGAACTGAGCAAAAAGTGAAAAAATAATTCTGACCTTGCTTTATCTTGTTTAACTTATTTTAAGGGGCGTGTAAACTCTCCCAATCGGTGATCAAAACACAAAGCCTTCAGCCAATCAGAGGACGGATAGGCGAACTTTAACCTCTGACCGGGGAAATAAAAACTCAGCGGAACCAGAATTTCCCACTAGGGGGTGATCGTGAATTTTGCTTAAAAAATTAAACAATATACCACTTTATTCCACTATGCGGCGCATTGCAACGCAAACATTCATGTTCTATGGCCGTTTATCCAACATAAGGTAGCAGCAGGCAAGCGAGGAACATCCTGTATGAATTAAAAAACCTGGGGATTAGTGACTCAAACGATGCCAATATATCACAATACAATTCAATGGAATGTATACTGAAAGCTACAAAATACTTTTTTACCTAATAAAAAACAAATACTTATTTAGCTTTTTTTTCTAATTCAAGCAAAAGGTTGTACTAATTTTCCTTTGTAGGCTATTTTTACGTAAGACATTTGCTGATTCGAGAAAAATCACCAAGTCACAGTCATGGGGGAGGGGTCTGGAATCTGTCCGAGTATGTGCAAGACACAGGTACACTCCGGGCGTGATGCCAGTACATAACAGAGTATACACATTATGAGCAATTTAGACACTAATTTGCCTAAATACATGTCTTAGTACTGCGGAAGGAATGCAGACTCAGAACGGAGGTAGGAATCTGGTCAGCCCGTGGTGGTGTGACACAAGAGTGATAGTCACAGTGCCACTATTATTATTATTATTATTATTATTAGTAGTAGTAGTAGTAGTAGTATTATAAAATTAGAAATAAATTTTGTGGGGGGTCTGGCATCCCTGTCAATAGACTCTGTGACAACCCCCCCTCACACACAGACACACTCAGTAGGTTCCTCTTATTGGGTCCCTTTCGGTGCATTTCACTAGTGAAGAAGCAAATTTCGCGTGGGGATTTATAACCTGGCTACGTGCCTCATCAGTAATAAAAAATCCCCGGGGGGGATCAGATACACAAACACATTACTTCACGACGTGTCTACATGCTTAGTGACTCAGAAAATATTTCACAGATGTTTTTTTCCACATTTTGCAGGGGTGTGATGAAGTGGAATTGATAAGATTTTGAGATAGATGGCATCGAAACTGAAGCATTACCACATAGTGATAGCAAAAACAAGCAAGTTTTGTCACTTGATATTTTTATAGCAATAACTGAAAAAGTACTTGAAGGATGTTTTTTAAATTTGGTAGACACATTGTACGATTGAGCAACTGGGATTGAGCTCATTTTGGACAACTGTTACAATCTGGCTCAAAACCATAACAAAGGGGGAGAAAAGAAAAATCCAAAAAAAGACACGGGACCCAAGATTACCAAATAAAGAATTTAATTAGGATAATAATAAAAATAATAAAAAAAGAATGCTACACAACATGTATATAACACATGGTTGTCAGTAATCAGTAGTGTCAGTAGTGCAGGCATGCCATGTTAATGTTAATGTAATAAACACAAAAAAAAATGAAAATCAAACACATAACAAAAACAACCCAAATGGCAACGTGCAACAGGTGCCTGAGCAGGATCCCCCTTTATTCCCGAAACTTTTAAAAGGGACGATTTAGCTACAACGCTAATAAGCATCAGGTGTAACTGGCTCGCAGGTATAGCAACAGCACTCGAAGTCATGACAATGTAAATTGCCAACACAAGATCACAATCAGTCCCCAAACCGCACTCAATGTCAACACACAACTCATCCCAAAATTGCAGCATACGACATAGTGGAAGCGAAGGGAGAGGTGAAAGGAGGTGACAGTAACTGGAAAAGTATTTTAAGGATCTTTTTCATACTTTGCAGGCACATTGTATGGGTGACAAACTGAATGTGGTCAAATTTTGAGACTCAAACTTGAGGCACAAACCTGAAGCAGCACTGCAGAGTTATATAAAAAAAATTAATTTCAGACACTTGATCCTGTTACCATGATAACTCAAAAAATATTTGATATCTTTTTCAAATAGTAGAGACATGTTGTAACAGTAAAGATCTGGACCTGATCGGATTTTGAGACAAATCACACCAAACTGTCATGGTTAATCCTTTTAAGCCAAATCAGGAGTCAGAAGTCACTTTTATAGAATTCAGTCAGTCTTTTATTGAATCCACATAGAGTACATCAAAGGCTGGACACCCTGCAGGAGTCTGTCCCATGCTGGATTACACTGATTCTTATACACTTTTCACATCTCTTGTCAAGATATTTGTCACAGGGGGTGTCCAAGCATCATCTTTCTGGACCAACTTCTATCACTGTGCTCAAATATTTCTCACCCCTATGTGTCTTTTCTGTTATTCCCTGTCTTTTTGGGGTCCAATTACTTCCCCACCTCTATAAATTTCAGGCTGTCAATCATTTCTTTAGGACATTATGATGGATACCCAGGAAAGACACCTGGAACTACTACAGGAAATCAGGTGTTTCTTCAATAATGAACAGTAGCAGTCTGGCTGCATGTTGCTTAGCTACAGAGCCAATGACATTCTTGGGTCTTCAACATAGCAATATGCTGCAGAGCTGAATAGGACACATATTCATAGAGCCAGTGCTAACATAAGATACAGAAACTCTGAAGCTAACATTAGGTGCAGAAACACATTTTGGTTACATCCTTATAGTTTTATCCTAAGGATTATATTCACTGTTATATAGTGTTATGTAATATTTCATAAGACCACAAAGTGATAGCAAAGAGAAGGACAGCCTCAGACGCTCAATCTCGTCAGCATGATACCTCAAAAATTTTCTGACCTTTTCCAGACTTTGTTGACACATTGTGTGGGTTGTGACCTGTTCAAGTGTTGAGATAAATTGCCATGAAATTGAAGCAATAGTACTTGGTGACAGCAAAGACAATGGTCCCTTAGATAAGAAGCTGATCCTTGTGAACAAGATAGCCCTATTTGATCCTCCATGGATCTGATTACCACTTCTCAAAAACATTACATGGATGAAAATCTACACCTGATAGGCCAGAGTCCCAAAATTTAAACTGCAGCGATGGGGGGGGGGGGTGAAATTTGAGGCTGTGGCAGCCATCTTGTGAATGCTGCCATCTGTGATCTAAACATATTCTGTGGATCTTTCTGTAAACGTCTAATGAACATTGTACATTGTCAAACTGTGGTGTGTGGGATGATTTTCTAAAACTTCTAAAAAAAAAGCCATAATCATAGTTAAAGGTGGTGCAAAAAAGAACAGGCACAAATCTGGTGTATCTAATAGTAATTACTGTAACAATAGTACAAAAAAAACATTGATACAGTGGAAACCACATATAGTGATCACATCTGTCTGGGTGAAATTGATCACTATAAGCAGATGATCATTATAACCATTTTTCCCCTTTCTGTCTCAGGAAGGTTTCCATCTGACTGACATTTGTATATTATGTAAATTGTAATTGTTATTTACTAAATTTTATTGATTCTTTCAAAACACAGTACAGCTGTTTAAAAGGCTTTTTCAAATTACAGTACTGTACAAATTGTGTAACTCAAATACGCTATAATACAGATAATACAGTACTGGATATAAAAT
Source organism: Cyphomyrus plagiostoma (assembly GCA_019775915.2). Taxonomy (NCBI): domain Eukaryota; kingdom Metazoa; phylum Chordata; class Actinopteri; order Osteoglossiformes; family Mormyridae; genus Cyphomyrus; species Cyphomyrus plagiostoma. Next base: position 15,332,728 of record JABFEA020000042.1, read on the forward strand.
ATAATAACAACCCTTGCTTCAATTTTCCCCCCAAAGTTAAGATACTAATACAGTGGTACCTCGGTTCTCGAACTTAATCCGTTCTGGACCCCGGATTGAATCCTAAAAAATTTGAGATCTGATCAAATTTTTCCCATAAGAAATAATGGAAAACCAATTAATTGGTTCCCACCCCCCCCCAAAATTACACTTAGATATGTTTTGTTTTAAGGATTTAAACACAACGGCATGGTGGTGCAGTGGTTAGCACTGTTGCCTCACACCTCTGGGACCCGGGTTCTGGTCTCCGCCTGGTTTCAT
>JABFEA020000042.1:15333127-15355719 GCA_019775915.2 Cyphomyrus plagiostoma
GTCCAGGGTTGTTCCCTGCCTCGTGCCCATTGCTTCCGGGATAGGCTCCGGACCCCCCGCGACCCAGTAGGATAAGCTGTTTGGAAAATGGATGGATGGATGGATTTAAACACAAAATGAACAGGATAAAACAAGAACAACATTACCCCTGTCCTGCCCCGTTCGTCCGCTCCTTCCGTTTGCCATGGCCCCTCGTTAACCTCATGTGGGATCCCCATGGGATCAGCTGGTTGTTGTCATTAGTCCTCTGTATTAAATCCGCATTTCAGTTTGTTTCCCCAGTCCGGTCATTGGGTGAGTTCGACTTGCTTACAGCGCTGGCTTAAAGCAACGCATTCTGATCCTGCCGCAATGCATTACGATTAGACGCATTGCGACCTCTTCTTCAATCTTGATGTTATGTCATGGAAGAAGTTGGTCACAATGCAAATGAGAAATAAATAGAATGTTTATGCATATATCCATCTATCCTCCCTTCATCCATCCATCAATCCATCCATTTTCTGAAACCACTTGTTCTATTCAGGGTTGCAGGGGGGTGGAGGGGGGGGGGGGTCTGGAGCCCATCCTGGATGCTATGAGCAAAAGACAGGGATGGGGCACCAACCCATCACAGGGCACACTCACACACCAATATGCAGACATATAATGAAAATACATTATACAAATGACACTTTAAGACATGGACATTAAGACATGCTACACAAAGGAATAGAGTTAATCACCAAAGTCGTTGGGAAATATAGTGCAACTTGTAGCAGCATGTAAGTTAGAATGTGCAATAAATGAATAAGTGTGATTTCAAAGTTATGTGTTACAACTAGAACTTAGAACATTCGGGTAAAAAAAAGGCATTTTTTTGGCTTGCATGTTTACAGGTGATCCATCTAATAATTCTAGAAATTGTTGAGGATGTGGGGCCCTGGAGGAGTGAGGATTAGGGGGAGACGGGTGAGGTTCATGTGCTTGGGATATATCTCAGTCGTTTCAACAGCATCCTTTCTACTCATCATTATTATTATCCATTTGGGGGCTGCAGGCAGCACAAGGCTGCACAAAAATGAAGTTCATATTTGATGGGAAAAAAAGTGTACTGAGTTGTTATCTATGGGCTGTTTAATTGGCCTTTATGCGCCTTCATGTAAACAATATAAACATTTATAGCCTTTAATGTCACATAATTTATCTATTGATTTGTAGCCTAGAGTTATGACTTTGTTTTTAGTATGAAAGTACAATGCAATGTGGTTTAAAAAGAACTGTTGGACTACTCTAATTAATGGGCAGGGGTGTAGCTAGAAATACAGACCCCCTGACAAGATGTATTTTACTGTTTGGGGGGTGGGAGGTGGGCAGTAATTGACAGTGCTGGGCCCCAGAATCTTCCAGGAGCTACTTGTCCCTCCATTGTCTCTGGCAAAAGATCTTCAGGAAATGGTCACCCATCTGATGGGAATGATATTTTTTTCATCCTTGCTCTCATACCTGCAGTAGATATACATTTTAGGCTTCACAAACTACTCTTCTAGATTTCAAATGTAAAATGACATGGTACGTAGGCTAACCCAGAATTGTGGTACCTGCAATGGAGCACACTGTGTCCAGTGTTTATGATTGTAGTGTTTACTTTATGGCAATCAGACCGAGCACGTTGGCGACGCCCACTTCCCTTCGGTGATTGTGGTTGGGCAGGGTCTGTCTGCAGGAAACCTCAACCCAGCACAGCGTGGGATCCTGCAGGCTGGCAGCCTTGGCGTGCGGAGAAAAATATCAACGGGGCTCAGCAGCAGGCGCCTTTACTTTTGTTAATTGTAAGACTAAGAGTAAGAACGTTTTTGTTCTTTAGATCTTGTAAATTTGTTGTGTATAGCAGTTCAGCTTTGCAGTTTATTAAGTTGCAGTCAGTAATACCAATCAAATTACCCATGAACACTCCACTTATTAATCTGTTTATTGTACCTGAAGTGAACCTGTTAATCATGCACCAACCCATAAGTAAGGCTCCCTGGATGTACCAGAAAAATGCTAGGTTAAGGAGGGTATGTCTTTACTGCAAATAAAATCAAGACGGTTCTCACACTCCTTCCAGCCTAGTGCTCAATGTTTCTGGTCCCTCTGCGTAAGTGATTAATATTAAGGTGGGACCGGGCCTCAAGTTACTTTATGGTTTTTATACACATTGAAAATATATCCCACAAGCCACCAACTGCCATTACAATCGAGAAATCATGCGAGAAATCATCCTGTGTAGAACAGGATACTTTTTATTAAATGTGAAATTTATGGTTTATTTGCCATTTACTTAATTAATTTCGTGACTTTTCAATATATTCGGCGTCAGCCCATAATAGCAATTCTGTCCAGCATTAAGGCTGAAGAAATCAGTGAATAGCTCATGGGGCCTGATCCATATTTATAAGCAATGCTCAGGACAAAAATGAAAACCAGAAATGTGAACAGACTCAAGAGCGACCAAACTAAAGAGAGCAACATTTTAATGAAATAAATGAAAAAATCATGAAATAAAATGACACAGAGACAATATTAAGTCAAATTAAGTAAAAGATGACATCCTTAATGGAAAAGACTGCGATCGAGCTGTCGGTTGACCTGTCAGACACTGGAAGCTTTCAAAATATTGTGACGAGTGTGATGCGTGAACATGTTTCAGACATTATGGTGGCAGCATATAGGCGTACAATAAATTTTATTACATGTTTATCAAGTATCATCAGAAGTAAAGCAATCTCTCACTCACACCTCTGCTTTTGTGTTCTGTGGCAACGACAAACATTTGTAACAGGGATTTATAAAAAGACAGCGATGCAGTTCATCACTATCATCACTTGGAGGACATTTCTTTATCAAGTTTTAAAGCAGACAGTAGTTGTTAATGCCCATTAAGATGCACGATATTGTCCTTTTACGCATTACCTCTATTTTAACAGCATCATAAGGCAGTGGTTTGTACCCTTTATATATATTCTATTTTTACTTAAGTTTGTCATATTTATTATTAAATAAAAACGTACAGTGTAAAAATGGGAGGGGGAGTTCATATTTGGGAAATATAAATGATGAAACTGCGGAGGCAAAATTTGTTTGGGGGGAAAAAAAAAAGTAAAAAGTCACTAAAGCATCAATAAGCATCTGACCGATACAGTTGGCAATGAAGCAGAACAGAAAATAAGTGAGAGGTTTAATTAAGATGCTATAGTGAGGTTCGGAGTCAATGGGACGGGGGGGGGGTTCATGGGTGGGTCATCCTCACTCCAGCTTCAGGAGTTCCACGTCGAATATGAGTGTGGCGTTGGGGGGGATCACCCCCGGGTGACCGGTGGCCCCGTAGGCCATGTCGGGCGTGCAGGTTATCTTCGCTCTTTGGCCCAGGCTCATCTGTTGAGGAGGAGAGCAGAGTGAGGGAGCTGGCACGAGAACTGAGATCACACAACTGAACACGCTCTGGCACCAACACCAGGAAGTTACTCTCATATTGCCCATCAGGAAATTTTCTTAATGGCATATATTTCATCTAATTCTTTTAAAATGAGCCTCTTGGGAGATAAAAAGTATGAACTGACAGTTTCGCCTGATCCAATAAGCATTGCCTTTGCTGATATTTGTCCAGCTCAAATCCTTTTTCTGTTACCTGCTCTGTCTGACATTCCTCTGGCCTACGCACTCGCCCCACGTCACGCTCTGCTTACATTCACCCCAGCAGTGCATGCACCCGTTCACCTGTGCAACTCCTTCCTCCCAGCCCTTGATCACCTCCTGCTTGCCAATCTTGAACTTGAAGGGCTTATTTCTGTCCCTGGAGGAATCAAACTTTTTTCCATTCTGCAGCATGCCTAGAAAAACAAGGAATCGCAGAAAAATTGCGAGTTATTCATTCTCGGTTTTTAAAAGGTCCCTTGGTCAGCTACAAAGTAGCACAGTAACAACGTGTAAAGTGTGATATTTGTGTTTGTGTGATTGTGTTTTTCTTTTTTTAAACTGAAGTTTTTTCCCTGTGAAAAAAAGTGATAAATCGTCCATGCCCAGTGCTTTATGTGTACAGATATAATCTACACACACACATACAATCACAGTGACGTGTGTGACTTTCACCACCACGGGCTTTAATGAATAGGAAAGACTGCTCAAAGGGCCATTTGCGGAGTTTCCTGTCCCATCAGTTTTACACCGGATTTCACCCTGCTAGGCCAGAAACCGCTCCCGTTAGTGGGGAAAGGGTTTTTGGATTTTGTAACGATCCGGCACTCACAAAAATATTGCCTCCGGTTAAGTATCTTCTAAGGGAAAAAAATATAAAAAAATATACCTGCCACATCATTAAATTCCTGGCGAGTCTAATATTTCATTTCATAGTTGTGCTCTACGTGCATGTTTCTTATCCGGGAGAGACAGAAGGGTCACGCTTATATGCTGTGGAAGTTCACGTTTTTCTTTTTAACACTCACGTGTTTCGCTACTCCTCCACCCTGTACTGTAAATCGCTCTCTTAAGACTTGCAGGCGCAAATCTGAGACGCAGGAAATATCCACGAATGCAGTCGCGCCAGGCGAGCCCTATTTTTACCCCCACATACTGTAGCACTCCCCCCCCCCAGCGTCTAGTGGCCATGCTGCTAAATCATCCCTCTGACCTCACACGAAACTCGATCGGTCACGAACCCTGTTCACCCCCTACTCCTCCATCTATGCTGACATTTACGTATTCTTCTCCTCAATTCAGTTATTAGGAATAACTTGTGTAATTATAGAGCTGGGACCAAAATTAGTCAGAGATTCCGTCTGCAGGACTCGGCAGAAAACAGCCGCTGGCAGGGGAATTAGCGGAGCCGGCGGTATCGGGAGAGCCGTGGATGGGGAAGCAGACAGCGATGGGTGATATGGACGTGTGTATGTGGGGCAGAGCCACGCAGTCTGGGTCGGCACCAGAAAAGCAAAAGGGCCTTTAGAGATAAGGCTGCATGCTGATATGGTAATGGGCGGGGGGGGGAAAGGTCTCTATCCCTCTAAAAACAGCATGGAGGGGAGGGCGACTTCATTCAGGACGTGGCGGCTACATCATTCACGTGTGTGGTGGGTAAAGAACAGGATCTTAATGTGCAAAAGTGCAAAGAGTAAGATGTCATCGCGTTTTTACACAGACTACAAATCAAACCTGCACTTATCTTTCAAAACATTTTTACATTTTACCTTAAATACAGACATAGGTGCCCGGTAAGGGCAGCTTCAATAGCAATATAAGAGCCACATGCACATTAAAGGCAATTTTTCAATAATGACATGAAATTTCAGTAACTGTTTGGACATGAAGAATGAAAACGCCCAACAGTATCATTGCTGCCAGACAAAAACACTGCGCTCTGAGTTACTTTAAGGGCTGTTATGGAAAAGGAAAGCAAGTGGGACAAAATGCACAGGGAGCCTGGGGAGACGGGACATTAACACCAGCTAATAGGGCAGGGGGGGCCTGATATAGGAGTGGCTGCACGTCCAGGCCCAGCTGCGAGATCAAAGAGATGCTCCGGTTTGACTCATCAGCCCCCTTCTTGCTGAAGCACACATCTGCCGCACTGGCTTTCGCTTCACGTTCACTGTCACGGTGCTTTGCAGAAGCGGTTCCGCACCGCCGCCGTTTAAAATCATCTTTTCATTTTTCTGAGTTCACATCTTAGAGGCCAAAACGCAGCAACTGAACTTGGCGTTTTTTTGCATTTGAAGCACTGACACGATCGCCGCATGTAAGGAAGAGGGCACGAAAAATGACTGAGCTCTGAAAAAAGCCTTCTGCTTTAATTAGGCCTTTCAGATGAGGTCATGGTTATTTCTGTCACGAGGTCAAGGCCGAATGAGAGAATGGGGTCGAGTCCACGTTCCAGCCTTCACAGCATGCATGTGAAAGCATATATACTGTATATTCTACATAGAACTTCTATAGAGGACCTGTACACTGACACGCTGCACAAAAGACAACAGAGTCTGATGGCGATTCTCCGGAAAAACCCATTTGGAAAGCGGTAGAAAGCATGTACACCTCTGGACAATGTTAGCATCAAATTAATAGTTATGTAATTACTGTCGTATCGTTATTCTGGCATTTTTCACCCTAAGAGAAAAATCTTTAAGTATAAACAAAACAAAATAATCAAAGCCACCAGTAAAGTTGACAAAGATATTCACTCATCCAGGTTTTCCATCCCTGGGCTCACAACTGAAGAGACCCCACCCAGGACAAAAAGGAGGGAAAAGAGTGTGACAGACTGCCGGTCCCTCAGAAGCACCGACATCTTCATCTGTAAACTGAGGGGAGGCACGTCTGACTTCCTCTGGCCGGTGGCTCAGTGCCGAGCTCAGAAATTCACACAAACCCTGAACAAACGCGGCAACACCCACAGCTCAGCAGGGGAACAAACAAACAAACAAACAAACAAACTTGCATGGTCACACATGCAGGCCACTAGACCAGCAACCCCAGGTCACTTACTTACTGACGTTAGGGGCTGGAATTCGGAGGGACAATATACCACTGCAATTGCAGGTTTTAAAAATAAAAATAAAATAATAAATTAAAAAAAAAGTACATTATGTGGGACAGGGTGATACTACACATTGCAATTTAATCAACCATATTTTATTTCAGCCTTTTCACATATTCATTACATGTATATTTGTATTCTGTGTCCCTTGGAGGTTTTGTGCCATCTAATTGTTTTACATGTCATTGATTGGATGGTGTAATTAAAATTTCCTATGTACAAAAGGCATGTAAAAAATTTAAGAACATAAATTAAAAAAAAAAATGACAAAAGTAAGTTTGTTGGACTGAGTTTATCTGTTACCTATGTAGTGTACCACACACGTCTGGCCCTTCTTCGGGAATGTCCTTCCTGCAATGGAAACAGAAATGCGGCCGACGTTAGTCACATGACTCGACGGCCGCCTTTGGCCCCCCGTGGCTGTGAGCTCCTGGGTATGGCGTGGATGACGTTCACGCAGACGCTCTCGGCCGCTGGCTTCAAGGACGGCGTCGGCATGCATTTCCAGGCGGCGTTAAAGCGCCGCTCTACGGCGCCTGCAGGTTTAAACATCTGGGACTGTGTCCTGGCCTGAAACTCCCACCAATCCCTCTGAAACGGCACCATCCCTCCTCCGAGTATTTTTAGCTAGTTCAGCAAAACTGCCACCTAAATATCTGTCCTAATTTGATCGGAGGCCTCTTTTTTATTTCCCCTTCCTTTTAACCGTGACCCATGCAGCACAGCGCCATTCCATCCTTAATATTAACATGAAAGGGCTCAAAAGTGTGGAAGCAGACAAATCTCACATGCATCACCTTAACATTACTACACTATTATTGCATGCGTAGCAGAGCCACGCAGTCTGGATCTGCATACTAATATGGTAAATGGGGGGCGACAGTATGAAAAGTCACCCAGACAGACTTCATTTAAGCATGATGGCCACATCATTTATGTGTGTGGGGTAAAATATATATATATATAAAATTGTACTAGTCTGCGATGTGGGCCCAGTTCAACATCCTTTCACGGGGCCCTGAAATCACTAGTGCTGCCTGTATACATCATTACAAGCTTTAAAAGTAGAGGAGAAAGGAGTGCAAACTTTGCATAAACCACACGTCAAGAAAACCCGAAGGTAAGTAAACATGTCATATCTAATCAAAGCTGTATGCAAACCAGGTCTACAAAAGTCCTGTACAGAGAGGAAGTCTATGAAACTGAGCTATGTCGTCACCCAGGGAATCAGCAGGCCCATTCTGGACCACAGGTTTAAGCACTAGATTCTGAATATGGCCAGTTGCCCGGCAACAAGCATGCTGTCAATATGAACCGTCTTTCTGTCCATGTTACAGTACCATGTCCCGCCTTGAGCTAGCGAGGACAGCAAGACTTACTTCCTCTCAGTGTCCATTTTCTGTTTAATAATTGATTTGCTTTTTCCTTCCAACAGTTAAGGTCTTGTCGTCGATCTCCCTTCCTTCCTGCATTTTCACTACTCGCCACACATACTATTATTCTGACATTATATTACACTAATCATTTTGACATCCTGCTAAAATTTTATGTATTGCACTATACATTTCCATTTAGCTGATTCTGAAAACTTTTTAAGCTATGCCAATTAGGGTTGCAAAACGGAATTTTATCGCCAACTCACACACACTCCTGCAAATTCCTATAAGTTTACTACTGCATCTTAACTTTCCATTCAGTTTCTGGAGATTTTCCACCCCTTTGCAGCCCTAAAGCCAATGCAGGGGCCCAGGGAGGGGAAAAAAAAAAATCAGGGTTAAAAATAAAATCTGTGGCCAACCATCAGATGCAGTTCCAGCTCTACAGTGCTCCAGCGTTCTACAATACTCAGCATGCACTGACATTTGGGCCGGCTGTGTGTCAGCTGCAAATGTAAATCCCATGATAAGAGCGTGCGTGCCTGGAGAGGGTGTAAAAACAAACTCCAGAAACAACGCAAGTGTCTGAACCGCAATGAGGACAGGTTACGCCCAGCGTAGGACACTGGAGAATGCAGGAATTTACTCACACACACACTGGAGATTCAGAAAATGACAGTGATGTGCCAAAATATACAATTTAAAGTCAACACCTGAATCAATTTGTGACCATTTTGACTAATACAATTTTTATTCTCATATTACGATTCACCACCATTTTTTCTTCATAATCTGATTACCTTTACTCCTCGATTACCCACTAAATATTTTCCTATGTGCTCAGCCATAAACGTCACATACTGTCAGACACTACTGCCGTTTTCCCTTTGCCTGAACCTTTCCGTGTGACTCCCAGTTAGCAGGGAAATCTTTAAGGCTGGTGAGGGCAACAGCCACATTAAGTTAGCATCACATATACATACATGCGTCGGCCTGCGACACGGAAACGAAAAGCACGACGACCCAGAAGCATTTCGGATTCCAAATCCAGGGCCTACAGCCACATATTAAACATGTATTCCACTGCCTGCTTTCATGAACAGCTCCAATCAATCTCAGCTTTAGTAGACAATAATGAGAAACAGTCTCGTGTATTTCTATGTTTGTGAGCCATAGCTCCATGCCCAGAATAAGGCCAGGTGGTAAAGAGCAATAATCATAGTCAAACTATTCAGAAATCTACAGTAATGCCAATATAGTACGGTAATCTGTTATATATGATAGTATATAAACTAACAGCAGCCCGAGTTCTGTTCGTTTTTAATGGTTCAAGGACGCATAATATTCATACTAGGCACATCTCTGAATTTCTCTAAGAATTCCAGCAGTGACGATACAACGATCTCTATGGCCCTTAACAGGACAGTGATCAGGTCCCTAATCACTGCTACAGGGCAAATCCAGGGAAATATCGTAAAACATTGTGCCACAGCACATGTGCATAGCATATGCTATGGCAATGACTCCGTAGCAAGTTATATTTTTAAATCAGATAGCAGTAATCAATCACAAGCAGCCTATATCGATGTAGCGAAGACAAACTGGGACTGTATCTGAATCTCACAAGCGACGACTGATGCATCAGTAGAAATGTGGACCCTGCCCCCGCTGTAAAAATAGCTGACTTGGCCACGGCGCAAGTGTCTGCCATGATCAGGAAACACATGGATTGAAATCTCATTACCAAGTGAGGAAAAATAATCCTGCTACACTCAAACGAACACAACGCAGTCCTTTACCGTCACAGACCCCCCGCCAAAGTCCATTAAATTACACACCAAATTACACCACTCGGTGTTTATTATACAATGTCTAAAGCAATTCACACGCATATTATATATCATCTTGCGTGTATGTTTCTTTTTTCCCACACACATTTAAAGATAGGCTTTACTTACTTTGCCAGGAACGCAATGTAAATCAAACGTTGTTGCAAATACCGTTTTAGTGTTCAGCTAGCAAAAATACGGGGAGCCCCTGCGCCACCACAGTCCACCCATCATTAATATGATGATTAATGATAAACAAACAATTGCAATCAAAACAAACTTTGAGTAAATAATAATCAAATTACATTATAGCATTGGATCAATTAAGCATATATACAGGAAGCCTTCATTTGATGATAAATCAGTATGCTAATTAATACAATACAAAAAAAAATACTGGGTTATGCTATGCGAATGTTTGAAACGAGAAAGTAGTGGCAAAATAACCAGCGGCGCAAATACTTGGTTAACTAGCTGTCAAATGGATGTAAAAACGCAGCTTCACCTCGTAGGCGGGCAGACAGCCGCGCTGCTTTAATAACCGCAATTAACCAACTAACCAGCGCTCATTTACTAAATAAACGACACACGGGCACTTTTTATCGCGCAGATGTTTCCACTCACATCAGCATTTTCAGGGACGTCGTTACATTTACATTAACATTTTTAAAAAGAGCGAAAACAGTAATAATCGCCGGCTGCTCTTTCTCACCGTCTCCCGGAGCTACCGTCTCGATTTCCACACCCATCCCTGCACCACGGAGCTTCGGAAGAAATGAACGTTAAAAAATGTCACTAAATGTTGCGGCGGTCGGGGCCACAGTATCCGGCCAGCTCCCGGCGGCAGGGCAGCCTGAGCCACACACGCCAGACCTTTTGAGTGTATGAGCCGCCCCCTAGCGGTGAGACTGGCCTCCCATGGGCGCCCCTGTGCACGCTTGCGCCGGGGACCCGCCATGATGCTGCGTCTAGAACAATCCACAGCGCTGTAGTGCAATACAATGCATACGCTGTCCCCACTGCATGCGGAGCCCCACATCGGGTAGGCGCGTAGTGGTGGGGATACTTAGGTAAAGAGAGTATACCCACCTGAAATGGTCAGAAATGCTTACTAGGCAGAGGAGAGGTGCGTGTATGCAACGTAGCAGTATCCCCACATGCAAAGGGACCACTACACCGCTGAAACTGTGCTGTTTACACATTTTAAACAAGAATTAATGTGTGAATCCTTCTGAAGTTACGTCTTCGTTACGGTTTGGGTAAATTGTGTGCAGCCGTCCTTGGATGGAGAAAAAGGAAAGATATACAGTAAACAGATAATGGAAATGTGTGCCGCGCCTCTCTGCTTTTAATCTCTCTTCATTTGGATTAACCGCTTAGTCAATGCGTGCTATGTGAAAGGATTTTTGGACATTTAAACCAGGCAATTTTGGCCGTTGCCCAGTACTCCCGAATTACGAGGAAGTGAAAAAATAATAAGTTTTATTGGTAGGGGGCCTCCCATGTACAACTTTGCCAAGGGCCCTTGATAAGAAAGAGCCGGCCCTGATTAAAACACAGACAAAAACGCCCCAAACCAAACTTTGGCATCTGTTCTTAATGAATGTAGGTCTGGTCATCCATATGGCTGACTTCATAGACTCAGAGTTCGACTTTTGATAAAGCACACACACGAAAAAAACGTGGATGTCTGCATACTGAGGGAATATCACTCCTGATTGAAGAATATAGAACGACATGAGGTTGAGATGGTGGCACCTCTACATTCCAAACACGTTTTTGGAAACGTGGACGTCTGTTCAGCACCATCTGCCCCTTAGTCATGTTACTGTCTGGAGTCACGCTCCTTATATTACTTATTAAACGAACATCATCTCGCTATTACGTCTCAAAGTATTTATATTTAATACTGTGGATGACAGGGAGGATAGAGTATAAAGAAATTGATATCAAATATGTAAAAATGCGATTATGATGAAATGAGACACCCGAATAATTGGTGTTACAAAAGTCCTCCAAAATGTGAGGAATGGAAAAGCGGCGTATCAAATCACATTATTATTAAATTGAAACATCTGGAAATACCAGCGCCGTAACTGTATACGGCGCTTTATAAATCAAAGTAATTTATTTGCAGTGCAGTAGCCCCCTCCGGTGTCCGGTCATGAAATAATCATTAAGTTTTAAAAAAAACTACGTTTCCCACATTATGGAAGAAAGCGTCATTTCCGGTGCTTATTTTATCAAACACACTAGGCGATCCGGCGTGGGTCGAATGGTTACTGATACAGGATTGCACAAAGTACAAAATTCGGGTGAGAAGTGTGTTCTTTTAATCATAAATTGCAATTTATAAGTAATGACTGAAACTGTTACACGCAGCACTTTAGGAGCTGGTGTCCAGTGGGACCGGCATGTGCTAGCAGTCCGTGACAAAATGTGTTACTGCGCAGGTGGGCTAGTTACTTAGCGGGGCCAGTGAATGGTGATTTTGGAATATCCTATTGACTGTATGCCTCAGGATAAGGCTTATGGAGTGTTTTGAATTGTATGGACACCACTTAGAAATAAAAGCGGTATCTTAAATCTAAAATACGCGTACGTATAAGGCTTTGAAATTTGTTAGGTCAGTTAAGTGTAATCTGCTAAAATCACGGCAATGGCTTGAATGTCTCCATTGGATTAAGGACTTCACATCGCAAGACCCAGAGTAAAGAGGCTTTGCTTTTTCATAGCGCGATATTAAGGTCTTTCGGGAGGACTGGCCTCTGTCTACGGGACAAGTTAGTGAGAAGCAACTGCCGCTGATTTGATGAAACCCATATTTGATGTGTGAGGCTCCTAACATAGGATGGACTTAGGAAAGGTGAAACTCCTGAGGACAGGTCTGAACTCTCTCCGTCAAGCCATTCATCCAGTGCATGGAATAGCCTGGACTGATGGCAGGCAGATTAGCCTTACCTCTTTTTGTTTTGCTGACGGGCAGGCTAAGTTTGGCGATACTAATGTCATCGGGCAGTTCGAGCACGTGCAGGGGCTGTACTGGGGGGCGCTCTGCTGCCCGGGGACGCCCGCCCTCCTGGCCATTCAGCACAAGAAGCACGTTAGCGTGTGGCAGCTACAGCTCAGCTCGCTAGAGCAGAACAAGCTGCTGTGCACGCAGACCTGTGAGCTGAGTGAGCCACTCCCCCTGCTCCCCCAGGGCTGTGTGTGGCACCCAAAGATGGATGTTCTGGCCGTACTCACCAAGCGGGATGCCTCTGTCGTGTTCTCAGTGAGGGTGGACAACAGGAGGGTGAAGGCGCCCCTCAAGGAGGGTGGCCTAATCCGCTGTGCTTGCTGGACCAAGGACGGTACGCAGCTGGTGGTCGCGATAGGAAGCACTCTGCACTCCTACATATGGAATGACATCGAGAAGACCCTTGTCGCCTGCTCCTTCTGTCCTGTCTTTGACGTGGGTGGTAGCATCTGTGCCATAGAGTCTACTGAAGGCCAGCAGGTTGCTGTTACCACCGAGCTCCCGTTGGACAAAATCTGCAGCCTTAACGCCGGTATGGCATTCGATGTCCCACCCGAGGCGGAGTGCCCACCCACCTGCTCTCCCACCATGGTGCTGAGTGATGACTCCAGTTCTGACTCTCGGAGGAGGTCAGTGGACTTGGAGAAGCTGGGTCGCATCTCCTTGCCATCTTCTGGACCGATCGACTTGACAAACCTCCTGTCAAGGCACAGGAATTCAGAGCCAAGTCCCCTCATTCACTTGAGACACAGGGACCACTTAACGGGCTCTGGCCAGGACTTGTCCCATTTAATTCTGGTGAGGTATGAACGAAAGGCAACCACAACCCGGAAAGTGAGTATCCCAGGGATCTTGGTCCCAGATATCATCGCATTTGACAGGCGCGGCTGCACCGTGGCTGTGGCCTCCAACACATGCAACATAGTGCTGGTGTACCGCGTCACTCCTTCTTCCATTCCCAACATCCAACAAGTTCAGTTGGAGAAGTACGACAGACTCAAAGGCATGTGTTTCCTCGACGGCGACACACTGTTGCTCGTGGTAGGAAGGCCAAAGTCCAACGATTCCACTTTCTTACCATCTTCAAATACGGACAAGTACAACATCCGACTCATGATTAGAGAGCTTGTCAATGAAGAGAGTGGCAGCTTAGTGAATCCCAGTCAGGATTCGAGTGCATTCCTTCCCGGGGTCAGAAGGTTCTCTGAGAGCTTTCCTAAGGAGGCGCATGCAGGCTTGACAGATCTTGTGTTGCCTTCTGGGTATGCGATCCAGCCACCCAAAAACCGGAAAAGGCTGGTCGAGGAGGTGAAGAGCACTGACTGGAACCCACTGACGAGTCTGACTGACTTTTCGGACCGAGTGACCTCCGACATGTCGTCCCTCAACATAGAGGACTTTGACGTGGATATTGCTCACCGGCTTGCTGGCCAGAACTGCAGGGAGTCTGGGCGGCCATGCTCACCCAGGTTCAAAACCCTGGAGAAGCTGAACCCTCGCCTCATTCCACCCAATAGTGGTGGCCCGATCAGGGAGAGGATAGCCGAGCAGCTCGAGTGGGACGTAGAGAGCATTTCTTCTAAGTTTGATGAAGTGCAGCAGTGCTTGTTGGAAATTCAGGATCTTACCCGGAATGCGAAGAAGCTGGTGGGGGCCTATCCTTCTGCACTGGAGCCCCCGTTCGTCAGTGTCACCTTTCAGGTACCTTCATAAAAGTATAGTGATTAGTATTTGACCGGTCCAGCTGAGAACAGAAGAGCAGACCAGGCTTTGGTGAGGCCAAAGGAGCCTGTGAAAGGTCATCTGCTTTCAGCCTGAATCGGCTTGCCTGCAATAAAGTCAGGATATAACCAGCTCAGTACATTAAGAGTCTTTACGTAAGTAAATGTCATGAGTTCATATCCCGTGACCAGATAGGTAATATCAGCATGCATCCCATTAGCAAGACCTTTAACTTGATCCAGGGACACTGGCTAACCCTGTTGTGTTCTCCAGGACAGTTTCTGATACAAAAAAAAAAAACAAAAGAATTTTCTAGATTCTTATCAGTCTTCATTCTGTTGTCCATACCCGTGTTGCATAGATAAGCATTTCAAGCAGTAGATCCTATTAAATGTAGTTCAAACAAAACCACATCATATAGAATTTCAGCTAAAATAGCATTAATCAGTCACATAATTATGCGGAGTACTAATCCGTAACAACGCAGCAATTCTTGAATAAAAATACTCGTACATAGGGTCAGCTTAACATAGAAAGGTTTCATTATATATATGCCTCTACTGCAAATATGCCTTTATCGGTGCCTCGGAACCAATTCGCATGGGTCTGCAGGTCTTTACATTTTTTTTTAAATGTACCTGTTACTGCCACCTATTTTCTTTTGAGTGCTTCAGCAATTCTGGCAGCACCTGTCAGAGCAGAGTGATCATGGCTAGACCTGACCCTAACTACCTGCGGCTTACGGAGTCAACCAATTGGATGAAATACTGAGGTTGTGTGGCTTAGAGTGTTAGGACCCTGTGCCCGTGGTCGGAAGGTTGTCGGTTTGAATGCCTTGGTTGGCAGACTGATATCACCATTGGGCCTTTAAGACCATTTACCCCATAGTCGTTCCAGGAGCCTTTGAATAAAAGCATCTGCTAAATGAATGAAGTTTAAAATGCGATCAGGCTTTCAGTGTGAAATTGTATTGTCTTAAATTGCTCTGGCTTTTCCATTTTCCTCTCCCAAAAACACACTGGCACCTTTCTTCACATATGCCCAGTTCCATTCTCAGACTACATGCCTCTTCTCCAGCGGAAGGCAGTGAGTTGTTTCCTTGTTCTGCCCCTCCCCCGTCTCGCCCCTGCAGAAGCAGCTTACGGAGAACGTCTTTGTTGACGAGAAGAGGCAGGTGCTGCTCTGTGATGGAAAGCTCAGCCTGCGCGTCCTCCAGGACCTGTTCGGCTTGACCGTGGTGGAGATGATGAACGGTAACCCCCTGTTTGGCATTACCCCGAGGGCTTTGTCTGCATCATAGGTGTCAGTGCCATTGAACTTGAAAGCATTATAATGTCCTCATTTCTAGGTCCTCACAGGTCCAGACAGAGTACTATGAGCTCAGTATGACTATGGCTGATGTTCTGTGGTCTAAACTATCCAAAACATCTGTTTGCCAGACTGGGTTTTATTGAAACGTAGCTCTCATTTTAGTTTCATCTGAAAGTGCTAGTTGAATGTCAAATCCTACAGCACAACTGGATTTCTGCAACTTTGAGCTTTCAGAGTCTATGTACGCATTGGTCGCAAGTTGCTTGCACTGATTTATGCCACAAAATACTACAAAATTTGATTCTGAGACAACCACTGGACATGACGGGAAGAGCCGTCAAACAATCATCTAGTGCAGAAATGCTGGCGGCTGACATAGACCTATAGATGTTACGTTGCATTCTGTTTACCTTTGAGGTCGGAGGTTGGAGCTGGGAATGACGTTATACACGAAGTAACTGTGTTCCAGTACGAAAAGTCGGAAAGCCATTTAGCGATACCACTTCTAGCCAGGTTCATCGTTAACCGTTGTTAGCAACATCAGCTGATAGCACATTATGTAGTATATTGCGCATACAAACACTGTAGCAGCATGTCCATAGATAGAGGTTGGACAGCACTGTGTGTATGACTGATTTAATGAGACAAATAAAACACAAGTGCTAATATACCGTGTATAACTACAGCTTTCAGTTCTATTGATGAAGGGTGCAGCCGTCCTAATTCGTACGGCTGGGGCTGCGGAGCTGCTGACATTTCCAGTTGACATTTTCATTCGGAACTTGCGACTTCCCACCCAAAATGGAAGGCGCCATTAGTGTTTTTGATTGGCTGGTGGCGGTAAAACTGGATGAATCGAAGGCAGTTGTACGGTGCCTGTATGGGAAACGTCAGAGAGCCTCTGCAACTGCATAGCACCGCTCGGCACTGAATGTGGAAGGTGAAAAAAGGGCGGGCGTTACGGTGGAAGACGGGCTTTAAAGATCCACACTGAAAGCAGCTTGTGGTGCTATTTATAAGGATCCTGGCTGGATAAAGGTGGTCAGCTCCACAGGAGCCCACCAAACCAGTCAGGCAGAGCAGGACACGCAGGGAATCCCAGAGAGACACACACACATTAAGGAAAAATAGGAAATTTAAGGGGGACACATTTTAAACACACAATTTGATGTGAACCTTTTTTTATGGCATGTTTTATCATAGCCATACTAAATTTGAATATTACTCAGATGCATGCAGTAAAGTAATCATTGTTGACCATATAATTTACAAATTTTTTAGGTAATTCCTGGATCGTGCTTGTGGCAGACGCTTATGGTTTTGTGCCTCTCACCTTCAAGCCCAAAGACAAACTCACTGTGCGTAGCGGGAAGCCTAAATCACCGGCTGGACTGCCCTGCAGCGCGGACAGGTCCCGCTCAGGAAGTCCATGTGGCTCATCGCCAGACGTTTGAGTGAAGTGTGGGTCCCTGGAGCCGCACCTGGTTACTTTATGCTTCAACTGAAGGTTTGTCAATTCTGTCTGTTACATTGATCTTCAGCAACCTTCAGTTTGAGAAGGTTTTCTTTACAGAAAGGAAGCTTCCTTCATTTAAACACCTGGATGAAGAATTTTGCATCTGTTACAAGAAATCCCTGCTTTGGTGACAAAACAGTGGCATTGTTTTATGCTATATTAATATTTATTTGAGATACATATTTAAAAGACGTTTAGTTTATTTTTGGAAACGCTTATGACTAGTTACGTTTAAGTTTTGATGATTTGACTTTTTCTGTTTAATTTTTTGAAGATCATATTTTATCTGGAAAAATGCTTGACAGCCTGTATTATGGAAATGCCAGCCAGAGACATTTAGTAATTTGAATATACATGTAGATATATTTTTTTAAGTAAAAAGTCTGCATAGTATAATAGAAGCTGGATATTAAAACCTATGTATGTAACTGTAGTATAAGTCACCATACTGACCTTTTCATGTGACACGTCTGTTCTGTTGCATTTTGGGGTGGGTGTGGCTCTCTGGGTTGGCACCAGTGACTGGGAGATCAACCAGTATCCCATCCACATGCCCGTTGGGCCCTTGACCAGGACTTGTAACTCCATGAAAAACGCTGCAGAGGCCGTGGACTGACGGCTGACCCCGCATTCACACTCCAGGCCCCCCTTCCTCCTCATGCGTGTGGTTGTTCAGAAGAGAGCATGATGGGATATGTGTGAAAACTAGAGAATTCCAGTCTGCCTGCATTCATACTTGTGGAGATGGAAAATAAAAAACATGATTTTGTTTCACTTAATATATTGAAATCCAAGGGCAGTCATATTAAACATCCTTCATATGTGTTGCTATAAAGTTCAATAATCCAGTATTTAATTCCAAATTTCTTTACGGAATAATTAGTGTAACTGCTCTGACCTTGTTTAAAATTACCGTTAAAGTTGGTGAGATCCTCAGATTTCAGCAGGTGTAAACATATACAAAATCTATATAAAAGTACCACTGATTATATTCTACTGCTTGTCATTGAATGGCTTGTACTAGCAGGCAGTTGTTATATTTGTTTTATAGCTTGAAACATCTAAAGGTTAAACATCCCGGGGCAGAGCCACAAACTCCCACCTTGGGACGCCTTGGTTATGTGTCCGCATCCAAACTTACCTGCAGTCCAAGTTCTAAATTACCCAGAGTGGATACGTGCAGGTTAATGTAGTTCAACTGCTGATTCATGTCATGTTCTGTCAAGATTAATGTTACTTTGTCACCTGATGGTGACAGCATTTCATTGTGAAATTTCGTTTTTCATTCACTTCAGAACTGAAGATAAAAGGCGAACTCCTTTGTTTGTATATGTCTGTGTGTTTCTGTGGAGTTTTTGGTTCACTTTCTGGTTGCAGTTCTATGTATATAGAGTTTCCGTCTGTATGTTACTGTTGAAAAACGAACCTGCCCTTTTGCCTCTACTCCCCCATCTTGCATTTTGTTTAAGGTGCCCCCCCCACACCTACTGGGATACGTTCCAGCCCAAGCAGGACAGACACCAGGCAAGAGCTTATAGAAAATAGACAGATGGACAATGGTCAATCTGAGGTTGATATTCAAACGGCATTTATTGATCATTAAATATATTCACTGTTACTAATAAATAATCGTGTTTATAATCCAGTAATACATTTTATTTTGAGGAAAAATATACATTACATTATTTGTGTGTGTATATATATATATATAATATATGGATTTAAGTTACAAGTGTACATGAAATCACAACCAAAACGAGTATAACATACAATGTCAAGTTTACACAGTGTAATATACACTAATAATGCTTCATCCAATCGATCTGAAAGATGGTTGCAATGTTACAGGTGATGGCTTCCCAGGTGGTTCAGATCTTCTGTCTGAATTCTCGAGCTGAGGCTCTGTTTTCTGTGAAAGAAACCAAGGAAAGATATGTTTTTTTTCCCTGTTTTTGAAAAGGTACCTGCATTCCTACTGATCTGACAGTCATTTTAATTCAAGGGAGATTTTGAATCAGATGTGCTTTCCAGACTATACTTTATTCTCACAGATTTTTCACGTTTAATTTTTGAACCATCACTGTTTGGAGCGCCACGCTGCAGTTCTGAGGGGGGGTCAGGTGCTTGGGGCAGACTCAGAAAACAGCAGCACAAGAACCAACAAATATTCAAGGTTCTCTTAAAATTGTACTGGATGAATCTTTATGGACAGAGTTTAATTTTGACTCTAATCAATTCCAGAAAATACAAATCCGGACCGAGATTTTGTTTCAACCAAGCAGTTCAGTACTCTGTGACTGTGACTCTTTATGCTCAACCAGCTGGTTGGCACAAAATCCTGGTCCGGATATGTACTTCCTGGACCTAAACTTTCCACCTCTGATTATGACTATTTAAATGAATGAGTGAATGTGAAGGTAACATTATAGTGATTATATAAGCTCACCTGAGCTCGGCCAGAGCAAACTTGTTCCTAAGACGCACTTTCTCGTTGATCGGGTAGAGGAGGAGAAGCACCAGCCCCATGATAATGAAGGCAACAGGTGCCATCCCGATCAGCAACTTCAGTGTGTAGGCCACAAGGGGGTGCTGTTGACACACTCTGGGCAAATATCCCGCAAACCTGCAACCAAACAAAATCTGGGCTCAGCTACCCATCCATTAGATCAGGATTACAGGAGGGCCTAGAGCCTATCCCAGATAGCACAGGGCACGAGGCTTATTGATATTACCCCATTTTTAATATTCTCTAGTTTCTATTTTGGCCACAGAAACCCCCTGCCCCTTAACCACCCAAATCAAAATTTTCTCCAGCTGCCATGGGGACAGGATGCGAACACACAAAGTGGAGGTGGGATTTAAACCCCAACCCTGGGGGTGGGGGGGGTGAGGCAGCAATGTTACCCGCTGGCAGTTGTGCGTCCTTCAGCAGGTGCCATCCTTCAATGCCTCCATGTAATTTGTTAGCATGAAATATGTGCCATATTTTTTGCAATTATATCAATGTCTACAGATGTGCTTTAGATATAGTGTGGGAAATGCTTTTCGCCTTAGTGGCAGGACTAAAAAGCACAGTTTAATCGACCAGCGAACTGTCTTGTCATTTTGTCTATTATTGAGTCATCCGTCATTCTATACGCGTGATCTGCGTCTCGCACAGACTGACTGAGGTGTCTGTCTGTCACAGATCCCGTGAGTAGCTGTCGCTGATTCACTGCCCAGCACCTTGTTTCACATCATATGTTTTCCTGACTCACCAGCTACTACTGCACACAAATATTACACGTCAAGAAAACTAGAGATTAAACCAGCAGTTAAGTTTGGTCAGTGCATCCCTGATGTCAAAGCAACAGGATTAGTCGGCTTGATATACTTTTGCTCCATTGTGAAACTGGGGCTGTTTCCGACGGTGTCCAAATAGTGTGGTCATGGTAGGTGGGGCTTAATGAGTCTGCCAATCGGGTTACTTCAAGTTCCCCTCTCATTGGTTACCTAATTGGTTCCATTTGGGCTAGTCTAACCAGACAGTCACTGTAGTTACTCTCCTATAGCTACTCACTATAACTTTACAAGTATCATCTCATTTATCATTCATAAATATTAAATCACTGTTTTTGTTGGATGACCGTGCCTGTTAAGGTGCTATATAAGCTAAAACAAACAAAATCTCAGCCTCTGGATTACATGAAGCATTTAGACATAAACGGAAGCAGTTCTTTACTTCACAACCACAGATCTACTCACTCGAGACATAGCGTAGAGACTCCGAGTGAAATTCCTGCAGCAAACTTGGTGAAGAAAACATAGAAGGAGTAGAAAATGGCCTCATGCCCCTTGGAGAAGGGATTCATCAGCCTGAAGTCATCAACCACATCTGGTAGCATTGACCTAGGTCACAGGGAAAAAAATGACATGGTAATTTCTGATAAAACACAATAAGTACTGTGGTTTTCTTAAGATCTATATCGTGGCGTCCCAAAATAGCACAGCATGAGAATATTAAACCTATAGATTTATGAGGATATAATCTATCCATAATTACAAATCACTAAATTAGTATATATATATACATACCCAAAATAGCTACTTTGACTGGAAGAATGCCTTTCATTAAAACAGAGGCTTGTAGTTGGTTATAAATGTAAAAATAGCACAATTAAAGCGGAGGTAAGCGCTTAAACCTGACTAATGGCTGTAATTGCGTTCATTGGGGAAGTCGAGGTACCATGGTGCCGATGTTTAAATGTGGCCAAGCCAAACGGCACTCACCATGGCAACAGCAAGGATGCGGCCACGCTGAGGCCAGACGAAATGGCGACCACGTAGGCCACGATGAGGTGGGGAGTAAGGACCAGCAAGATGATGAAGGGGATGATGGACTGCATGGGACAGATATGGGGACAGCCATGAGCAGAAGCGTGGAAGGGAGAGTTCCAATGGAGAACCTCTCCCCCGAGACTCCAACAGGGACAATGTCCGTCCACCCATCCACCCACCCATCCATCCATCCATTCATCGATTTATACACTTGAGAAAACAATTATCCATGAACATTTCAGAAATATAAATATATTTAATAGGAAGCTTATTTTCTTGATAAAAGAACAATTTATTTCATTGATAACTGTGTGGCCCATTGAAGGCCTGTTAAAAACACAACTTATAACTGTGATGTTTGATTAGAAGATTCCTGGAATATGCATATGGAAAATGTTCCAGGATGTTAAAGCAGTCAGCCAGGAAGGAAACAGTCTTTTTAAAATTACCGTCTTAAATGACTTTCTGGGAAATAAAAAGATGAACATTTACTTTGGAGTTTATTTAATAAAAAACTGGCTGAAATTTCCATAAGAGGCATAAGTGCACACAGCTGCCGGCTGCACGGCGAAGCACCATCAGCCAGCCTGTCCCCAGCCCGGCCATCCCCAATGCTCCTGTCCTCACTCCGGCCATCCCCAGCATGCCCGTCCCCAGCTCGCCCATCCCCAACGCTCCTGTCCCCAGCCCGGCCATCCCCAGCATGCCCGTCCCTGGCGCATCCCCAATGCTCCTGTCCCCAGCCCGGCCATCCCCAGCGCGCCCGTCCCCAACGGTCCCGTCCCCAGCGCGCCCGTCCCCAACGGTCCCGTCCCCAGCGCGCCCGTCCCGAGCGCTCCCGTCCCCAGCCCGGCCGTCCCCCGCACGCCCGTCCCCAGCCCGGCCATCCCCAGAGAGCCCCTACCCAGCGCTCACGACCCCAGAGCGACCGTACCCAGGGCGCCCGGCCCCCGGG
>JABFEA020000042.1:15369790-15400455 GCA_019775915.2 Cyphomyrus plagiostoma
CAGAGCGATTTTTCAGAAAACAGGAGTGTCGCGTATCTGCATTCCTCAGGCATGAGCTGCACATACCTGCCGATACCTTTACAGCAATTATGCGGCTAAAGCTTCACCTCTTGCTGGGAATGCAGAATGAATGGCGCATTATTGCCGTTCAACCTCATAAAACGGCTGGGGAAGCCCTTCCCTGCGCGTTACATTTGGCATCAGCATGCACGTGGGGTGCATTAAGGTTACAGTATTCCCATAGCAGCAGACTCCATAAGTGGAGCAGACAGACAGACATTGCCTAGATATTCATGGGTAGCATATGTCCATCCATCCATCCTGGGCAATGTCATACGGAGGGTCGCTGCAACTTCCCATATCCTCCTGAGAGCCAAGGAAAAAAAAGGTCCTTCAATTTTAGGTTATTTGTCTTTGGAGGAAATAAGACATCTTACAATTTTTTTATTTTTATTTGTAATTTCACACATGACCTCTTTAGTGTACAACAGGAATAAATAAGTTTCCTTACATCAGTGAAAAGATAGATGCAAAAACAAAATGCCCACTACAATGGACATAAATGAATGGGTCTCAGGAGGTTACATTGCAATTGTGTGAAATTGGCAAATAGTGTAATGGGCATCTTTAAGTATGAAATTAAAAATGCTTGAAATTACAATTGAACTGAAGCTCAGAATGCCCCAGTTTCTGATGACTGGTGTGTAATGTTAATGTAATTTTATTTTTATTTCAGTTTTATGTGCCATATTTCCTTATTGCAATAGTACATTCTCTCGCACGAAAGACGTTTCACATTCTAACCTATTGATAGAATGCACTGCTGCACTGTAGGTGTGTAAGATATTGTGAAAACTTCATGCTTCATCCAACAGGAAGATATCTCACATAGAACCTGCAATTGCTTCAAATATATTTATTAAACAATATGGGAATTTTTGCAGACCATACATAGATTTAGTGTCTTGAAATTTCAGTAGTACTAGGGTTTGTTTGTTCAAGATCCAGCTATATACACTGCAATATTTGTGTCTAGGGTGAAGATATGTGCTTTGTGAACAGTACAATGAATGGATCAAAAGCCAGCTAGTTTCTGTGAACCCAACACTCACCTCACCCTCTGATAGAGCATTTTATTTTATTTCAGACAATTATCTCAAAATGTCATTATTTCCAGTCCCATGTAATTACATTAAGAGAAGAATTTTACCAGCACAGCAAAACACATTAAATATGAACAAATTCACTAATTAAAAAAAAAAACTACAATGCAAAAACCTTCTGATACCTTTAGAGTAATTATGCCGCTATGAAATATTTGTTCTATTCCTGGTATTAATAAAACTTTACAAGAAGGGAACGGATTCTCAGAAACATTCTGGCAAATGTTTAAACTGCCACTTGTCAAGAAATGCAATGTCTTTCTGCTTTAATTCGGATTTTGTCGTGGTGGTTCGAACACCTTAATTTCCTTCCACTATCTGGAATTCTTACTGAAATTGGCCTCCATGGTTAGCACTGTGTTCAGCCTGTGGAATTTGCACCTACCCTGGCCTGAGTATAGATGTATAATGAAGTGATCCCCTTAATGTCGATGGGTATACATTACAGGCACTGCGACAGAAACCTGAGACTAGTGTCGATGCAGCAGAAAAGCATTTATTGCGACAAATAAAATAAATCAACTGATACATATGTATGCATTTTGAACTATAAAACCATTTATGGCTTAACTGCATGTATTCTGATATTTCAAGTTCAACTCCCAATATACTTGCATGAAAACAGTTTCATATAAAACTTTTTAGCCAGATATACATTATATTATTAAAATATCCCATATATTAAGCAGGCTGCAAACCAGAATGGAGATGATGTCATTTATTGGAATCAGTTCATTTAGATCAATCTGAACGTGTCTCTTGATTGTTTTCCATAATGGATGAAAGAGTGACAGCGATAGAGAGCGATAGCATGTGGAGTGCGACCTTTAGACAGCTAATTTATTGTTAGCATATATTGTAGCAGTAACAGTCTTCTATATAATCAAGCTTACACAAAAATTCAGATTTCAACTGCAGAATTCGTGGAAAGTCGTAATTTCACCCATAAATCCAAGCAGTCCTGGGAGATTTGAAAAGCCTAGTCAGAGATTATCACGTGGAGTCAGTTAGCAGATTGTTTAACCTACTGCTTATTTTAGTGGGTTCCATTAGGTTCTCACATAGCTAACTTATGAAGGTGTTGTGTGGCCCTGTGCTTGTGATCAGAAATCACAAGCACAGAGGGCAGATTTATGCCTCTACTGGGCCCTTAACCTTCAATTGCCCATGGGACAGTCTGATCCCGCTCTCTCAAAAACATGTATGTTGCTTTGGATAAAGTGTCTGCTAAATCAATTAAATGTAAGTGTAAGAAGCGATTGGCAGAAGAGCACAGCATGATCCCCATCCTGGCCTCTGAAGCCTCCTATATTCTGCCAGCACAGTAAAGACAGTAAATGTCATTTTGCATGGATACCCTATAGCGCATGCAGGCAGTCCCTCGAAGCTTCCTGCTTGTGTGCATATCAAATAAGTGGAAGAATCTGTACTCTGCATACAAAGTGTTTGCGCGCGAGTTGGTAAACCGATGTCCGGGCGCCCGGCTCGCCGCAGAGGCGGCCGTGGCAGTTTGCAGTGTCGCTACAGTGCGCCGCCGGCCTTCGGTCTCCTCAGTTAGCGCTGTCGGATGGGGAAAGCAGGGGCCGCTGGACGATGACGGCGTTGCTCAGGTCGGCCTCCTGTAAGCTCAGGTGCGGCTGCCTCAGCTCGCGGAAGGGAAGGGACGTGGTGAGGATGAAGGGCGAGCTGGAGCTCTCCGACTGCTGCACGAAGTCCCGCACGTCGCTGATCCTGGAAAGGCCACACGCACAGTCACACTCTAGTTACATACACCGCAGTAACTACATTATAATGACTATTTATCGTAAATTCTATACTTCACACAGGGGTATAGGAGAGAGTTTGATATAGGGGCCACACAGTTTCAAAATGTGATGCAAAGATGTATTTATTGGGAGGGATGAATGAATTAGAGGGTACATGTCCTTCCCAGTTCCCCTAGTTCCTATGCCCAAGATTTCATTCATCCTTTCATCCATCCATCCATCCATCCATCCATCCATCCATCCATTATAACACTATAACAGCTTGCTGACTTGGTGAGACACAAGTTAATCTGGAGGCCCTGCATATTAGACAGCTAAAGTGAATAAGTAGCTCAGTTCTAAGGGAAAAACTCCCAGCCTTTGCAAACTGGTCCTCACTTCCTTCCCTCTGGTCGCAGGTTTACAGTCCCAAGGTAAGGAAATGACACAAAAGCAGGTTTGTTCCAGCAGCCATCGCACAAATAAGTAAGCTACAGTTACAGTACACCAGTGTTTTTGATTGTGCTTGAGCTGTATTTATTGTGTTACTTATGATGTAGTTGTCGTCTTAAGTTGCCTGTGCTGTAAAATGAATGATGTGGGGTAAGTGTCTGTCTGTAATGTGTGTCTATGGATGAGGACTGCAAACCAAATCTACCTGCAGGCACAGATAATGTAGGCCTGTCACTATCAATTATATCGAAACTTGAGCATGTTAATCTTTTTTGTTTCATTATTTTGTCTCCTTTTGGCCCTTTGTGGTTCTCTTGTTTTGTACTTCACCCCAGTATGTTCTCCGTCTTCCATGAAGCCCTTTTTGCATTGGAGCTGCAAATGGATCGTCACCTTTATCCAGCCTGTGCCGTAACACCGACCACTGCAGGATGCACAGTGACTGACACAAGCGGTCAGTTTAAGCACATTAGTTCATTTAAGTTGCATGTTTTTGGAGAGTGGAAACAAACCAGAGGATCTGCAGTAAAGCCACCACGCACGGTGAACATGTGAAATCCACATTGTACCGAATATTTACAAGGTAATAAAACTGTTACACACATGTTAATGCATGTGCGTGCAGATTTGTCTTATTGAAAATCTCATGCCACCTAGCTAGCCACAGTTGGCAACCCTGTGTCATGTAAGACAGGGCTAACCTTAATTTTAGCAGTGATTATTTTGACATACAGGAAGTGTAGAAAGTAAATTAAGCAAAACAAGTCAACGTGATGACAAAGACAGGCTAGGCTACTCCGCCAGGCTAAACAGCACACATCAACAGTTAACCTTGCATTATTCCCGCATTCCCCAGATGCTGTCTTTTAAGATACACTTGCATTGCAGTCGTTCTGTGGTGATATTTAAGTGATGCCTTGCAATACTTACACATGACTGCATTTTCATTCACTTTTAATGTGAATGAAATTACTTTGTACTGCATCATATGCTATGCACGTCTTCCTTCCACCACATTGCAGAGTAATCGAGGAGGAAAATTTAAATCAATGCTTTTTAGTAATTGACTTTAATTGCATAATTGTGACAGCTCTAAAATAAAGTAACTTGAACTTGATAATTTATAGACAAAAACAGCAAGCAATTTTGTCATGAAACAATATTTCAATGCATATATAATTAGAATGCATTATAATGATTCATGTATACTTCATACCCATCCATCCATTTTCTGGGGGGGGGGGGGGGGGTCTGCTACAGGTGCAAGGCAGGGGAACAACCCAGGATGGGACGCCAACCCACTGCAGGGCACACTCACACACCATTCACACACACATGCACACCTATTGGCAGTTCCATAACTGGAGTACCCAGTGGAAGCCCCACAGTGACACAGGAAGAACATGCTAACTCCACACATGGAGCCATGGCAGAGACGCAAACCCAGGCCCCAGAGGTGTGAGACTACAGTTACTTAACATGAAAATGGATTTTAATATAGCTTCCTTTCCCAAGAATAAGATTTTAAATCCTATCCAATTTGTGAAACAATGCAATTTTAAGTGCCACCATTCATTTCTCCTATGGGTGGCATCCACATTGCGGTCTTGTGTCACCTGACTCCACTTCCCTCACCTGTGAGAAAGGTTGAACTTCTGTACCAGTCGTCTCCCATCTGCCAGCCAGATCTGAAGGCTGGTGACAGGCTGCGTGTCATTCAAGGACACTGACGGCACAGTGGGGGCCCTGTCCTCTTTGTGTATTGATGGAGACCTGGCTATTATCCTGGGTGCCACGCTGCATGAATGAAAATTGGTGAACAAATTACCAAGACCTTATATGGGTTTTAAACATGGTATGCATGAGGCTTTGTGGCGAAAATGGCATCACAACAGCTTTCTCAACTAGGGACTTAACAGAAAAATGTGACTCGACTTGTAAATTAAATTCCAAACATTCTGACTTTGTTTTCGGCTACTTACACGAGAATACAAGGGGAGGGGAGACTTTGATGATCTCAGTACTGTTTGCACAGTAACTGGTTTGGTTCACGTCATGATACTGATTGATTCCTGTATGGCGATTAGTCACAACACTGGCTTGGAACCAATGGTATCCCTACGTGACAAATCCAAGCCAACAGGCAAACAGAGGGATACAAAACAGTGATGATTTAATGTAATTAATGACTAACTTAGTAAGGGACAAATTTGAGCAGAGGCTAAATGTCAGCGTCATCATTAGTTGGCTAGGCCATTACCTCAGTGTGAAAATGTTATAAAAGAATCAGTGCTAAATGTTGAGGAATGTACATATCACTGGCATAAGTCAGAGAGACAGCTGAGAATCAATTTGGCCCTGTTTAATTTGAGTAAATGTGGACATCTGTGTCACAACAAAATAAGGGCTTTTAGAGACACCTAGTGGTCAAGCACAGTAAAGTCAAAACAATTTTAAAACTAGGATTCCGGAGCAGAACACAATACTAGGGCCCACCTGCCCAGTCGGTAGCCTCGGCCAGTAAAGGGGTGGAAACTCTTCTTCCTTGGCACATACATCTCTTCCTTCAAGTCTTCTACATTCACTTCCAGTTCCTCTTCCTCCGCTGAGTTTTCTAGCTCTTGTGGCAGCTCCCTTTATGTGAAGGATACATTAGCATTTGGCTGTACACTATATGAACAAAAAAATTCTGGCCATAACACCTACAGGAACTTTTTTGAGACCCCATTCTAAATCTATATGCATCAATATGGTGGGGGTCCTCCCTTTGCAGCTATAACAGCTTCCACTCTTTGGGGAAGGCTTTCCACAAGTTTGGAGAGTGTCTGTGGGGATTTTTGCCTGTTCATCTAGGACAGCATTTGTGAGGTCAGGCACTAATGTAGGACATGAAGGCATGAAGCATAGAATTGACCAAAATTTCTTGGCATGCCCAAGGATTTCTTCACTGGGAAAAAAATTCATAGCATAGGGTTACTAAAATTGTATGAACCATCCCTAGCCAGGATCCACAAGGCAAGAAATTAAACAAAACCAGCTTCATGTAAAAGTGCCCTCCATTGACCCACCCTCGTTTAATAGCCTCCAGGAACTGCTGATTTTCATCCTCAGAGTAACTGCGAAGGTCCTCGTCGTTCACGGTGAATCCGTTCTTCCATAACCTGACCACGATTTCCACCTGAGGCAGAGAGACAGCTGGGGTGTCAGACATGCTGACATGCCAGTTTCCCAAACTGCACGCCTGTACTTTGACTGCTAATACCTACAATGTGGAGACCTGATACCTTATTTTCCCCTGTGGAGACATTGCCAATCTTCTCCACTTCATCAAGCAGGTCCTCCACGGAGAAACTCCGCCTCATGGGTAAATCCTTGTCACGGCTGACAGCATCATCAACCCTGAATAAAATGGACTTAGAGTTCATGTCCTCCTCATGCAATATTTTAAAACTAGTTTCTGTTATTAATTTCAAAGAGTGTGCCTTGACGTTTCTCTTTAGGTGGTTACATTGACTGCTCTATCTTGATGCTAATGAAGCGTTTGTTAACATCCAATTAAGCTGTGCTGTCATCAGGGGTGCAGAAGGGGCATGGATACCCTGGCAGGATTCAGGGGGCCCAGCACTTTACAGGGGCCACAGTAGGGGGCATGGATACCCTGGCAGATTCTAGGGGCCCAACACTTTACAGGGGCCACAGTAGGGGCATAGATACCCTGGCAGATTCAGGGGGCCCAACACTTTACAGGGGCCACAGTAGGGGCATAGATATCCTGGCAGATTCAGGGGGCCCAACACTTTACAGGGGCCACAGTAGGGGCATAGATACCCTGGCAGATTCAGGGGGCCCAGCACTTTACAGGAGACACAGTAGGTGCCTGGATACCCTGGCAGGATTCAGGGGGCCCAACACTTTACAGGGGTCACAGTAGGGGCCTGGATACTCTGGCAGATTGTGGGGGCCCAGCACTATACAGGGGCCACAGTAGGGGTCTGGATACCCTGGCATGATTCAGGGGGCCCAACACTTTACAAGGATCCTTGCAGTTAGAGCTTCAGGTCCAGCAACTACAAATTCAGACCAAGATTTTGTTTCTACCAACCCATTGAGTTCTCTGTAACTGTGACTCGTTATGCCCAACACTGGGTCCTTGAGTAGAAAAACGGAAGATAGGGGAGAAGTGTGGGAGGAGTGTGAATTCCTAGTTGTATCGATCTATTATGTAAGGTTAGAGACACCATGCACACCTTGATGAGCAGGAAACAGCCCAAAACTCACCAATCCTCATCCTTCCCAGATCCTCTAGATTCAGTATCTTTCATTGTGTTAAAACCTATCCATCTAAAAAGAAAATGTGACTTCATTTTAATATTTTTACAATAACATGAAACTCATGAGTTTCACACCTTAACAGCAATTTAGCGTTTTATAATACAACTGTAAACAACGTCGTAGATCTTTGTGGGTTATCTTATCAATTAGAATAACGGTTTTCTACAACAATCTACACCAGTATACATTTCCTGGTTTTAGAAGCATGAGAGCAAGTTGAGGATAACAGATATCAGAAAACAGGATGATAAAATACATCAGGATTGTAAAATTATGGAATCTGCTGCCGGGATAGGGACTGGGACGCCTGTTCACACAGTTGAAGAATCACGTACACAATTTTAGAAGATGCGTTTTTTCCAGCAAGGCGCACCTCCTCGGTTAGAAAACATAACAAGCACAAAATTAATGGTTAATTCGTAATAAATAAATAAAATACTTTTTAAAATCAGGTTTATACGGATGTGTCATATTTTACATTGCATTCTTCATCAATGTTTAATACGAAGTAAACTCAGCTAAATATAAAAGGCGCTGACGCAGGAATAAGCCATATCCATTTTTAGCGTTTGTGTAGGTTTGCTGTCAAATAGGTTAAAGCGCATTTAATAGGGTACTGGAAATCATTCAAAATTAATTCAGAAGCGTTTCATTTATATGTTATATTTAAAAACGTTGATTTATATCCCGTAACTGTAAATCAACAAAAAAGCAACTTGGATTCCATAATAATAAATACCCAAATGTAAAATACAAAAACATGTGAAAATAACGTTAAAATTACACGGCAACATAAACTAAAAAAAAAATCAACAAGCACAACCGTAAACTGTGAACGGTTAAAAACGGAAAAAAGAAAATACATCGGAGGCAGCAGGAGGCTACACGCAAGGAGTGCGTCAAAATTACATAATAAGGGAGCAAAACGCAAGAGCTCCCAGACCACCTTTAGCCATCAGCTGAATGTTACGGAACACATTTCAAGCATTTTAATTTTATTATTATTTGCAAAATCAGAAAGGTGAGTGCTTACTGGCTTTTGTCTCCTAGTCCGTTATGCAGAAGGGGATGTCACCTGTCAAGTTTCTGCCGGTGACGTTCCTCCCGCCCCTCGCTGACGTCACGCCGCCTGCGCTCTAAGCTCCCCCAGTATGTCCAGTTCTGCTTCAATGCGGTCTTTAGGTACACTGAATTACCTCAGCGTTCATGTAATAAATTAGATTAGAAAAAAAAAAAATCGACGAACATATGCATTTGTTAAACCAGTGATCTTGCATCCATATGGAAAACTGCATTTTGTAAGTAGATTTGGAGATTAGTAAATAAATATTGAAGCAAACTACAAATAACCAGTACTTATTTCACAGTTGATGCTTTTGCATCATAGACAAATTTCAGCATTATAATTTAGCTTATAATATAAGCCTATATTCCACATTCCTCTGTGGTTAGCACTGTGGTCTGACACCTATAGGATTGTAGGTTGCATTCCTATCCCCAGCTGTGAGTGTGCTGCGGTAGGTTCCTACAGTCTAGAAACGTGGTCACATGGACTGATAACCCTAAGTTATCTTTAGAGTGTGACTATGATGGTGAGTGATCATTGCCCTATGCCCTGTGGTGCCCTGGAGAGGACCCTGGTCTACCATGACCCAGTGCGGGATAAGCAATTATGAAAGACGATATTATTGCGAATTCCCTTTGTGATTGAGCTGTGGGTCCTGATAGTACTTTGACTACAGAATAGCACAAAATAGCTGCACAACCACACAAGTTAATCCTTATAGCCCATTTTGTTTAAACACAACAAATTCCATTGAATGGATCCAGAACGTAATAAACATTGATGGGGATCATTGTAATATTTTGATGAAGAGACATATAAGAGGGAGCTTAGCTGCATAATGAACAAGAGGAGGGAGCAGTACGGAAAACAGCTAATCCACAACATTGACCGAGTATAACCACCGGCACTTAGGAGGCTTCCACAACCACCCTGCTGATCCCTTTGCTTGCGGTGTGGTACTCTCTTTTCAGCTTCTTACCCATGTCAGACTGGGATAGGTGGACAAAGCCCCTTTAGACATGTTTACATCCCCAAGGGTGGCTGTGGTGTTTGGCGTGCGCCTCATCTGTTATGCTTTAGCACTGGCTAACGGCTAACTCCCCTTTCCTGGGATGAGCCAAGAACAGCAGATAACCATGACATGGGACCATTTTCAGTGGGATGCGGACTGTGACGTTTCAAAAAGCAAATTCTTTTACGGTTGCCCCATTATGGCATAATGACCAGAGAAGAATGTGGGTTCGAAGCCAGATGATAAATAGTGAAGTAGCATGTTATATATACGGCAGAAAGACAGACAGACAGACAGAGACACAGATAGATAGATAGATAGATAGATGAAAGATCTATTCAAATCAGACATAATAATGACTCATTTCCTGCTAAACAAGTGAAAAATACAAGAGACCATATACAAGCGACAGCTGATGACAGTAGGTCAGTGGTCCGGCGAGGTACTTGGAGGTTTTTCTGGGAAAGATGGGTCTTAAGGCAGTTCTCCATCTAGTTGTC
This sequence comes from Cyphomyrus plagiostoma, assembly GCA_019775915.2. Classification (NCBI taxonomy): domain Eukaryota; kingdom Metazoa; phylum Chordata; class Actinopteri; order Osteoglossiformes; family Mormyridae; genus Cyphomyrus; species Cyphomyrus plagiostoma. The sequence goes on from JABFEA020000042.1 coordinate 15,380,062, forward strand.
TTCCTTTGACAACATTCATTTGACTCACTACACTCCTGTCTTTCTGTATATCACTGAAATTCAGATTTACTGTATGTAGCTATGACAACAAGACTGGATCCTCAGTTGAAATGAAACAAGTCTACATCAGTTTGCTGTAGCCATCTGGCAAAGATATGATTAACACACACACACACACACAAACACAGGTTTGTCTTTGTTGGGACTCTCCATTCATTTCGATAGGGAAAACTCTAACCCCAACATAATGACCTTAACCCCTACCCAGCCCTAACCCTAACCATAAGTAACCAAACAAAAAAATGAGACTTTTGGGGTTGTTAGCTTTTTTATTGCATTCACAGATCTTTGTGAGGACCTGAGCAATGGTCCACACAATGTCAAAAAGCAGGGTTTTTTTTTCCATTGTGGGGACATTTGGTCATTTGGTCCCCACAATATAATATAAACCTAATGCACACACAAACACAGACAGACATACACACAAAAGTTTCCATAATACACTACAGTTTGGAGCAGTTACCAGAAAATTTTACCAAATAACATTTAAGTGTTTGCTGTGGTCTGTACAAACAGTACTAATATTCATTGGTTCATATAATGCATACATAAATAATAAATATCGGCAATATCTGGATATTTTCATAGAGCAACCAATTTATCAATTTACCTACATGGATTAGATACTACCCTAGGTATACCAATATATGCACATTTAACATTTCCATCTGGTGATTTAATTCTAAAGTTAATTTCTGGCGCTTTTAAAGTTTTACAGTTAAACTCCAGAAGAAAACCTTATGTAGTCTTCAAAAGAAATCATTCCATCATTTCACAGAGATATCTCCGATCACTCATTCTGGAATGAGAAGGCTCGCTGTGCTCTATCGCAGAACAGCTCGTCTCTACTTTGGTTATTCTGCTGGTTATTAGGGCGGTTCGGCTTGCGATTCAGCTCTGAAGCCGGTCGGCTGAGGCAAAGCGGAAGTGCTGCACAAAAGAGTTTGGCCTGCTGACGGCGGGAGGAGGAGGAGGAGGAGGGGGAGCGAGAGAAAGAGAAATGGCGCCTCGGCACTGCGCTCACTGAGATAGCGCCGGGCGGAGAGACCGAATCAGCTAGAGTCGAGTCGCAGGGGGGAAGGAGCCGAAAAAACACCATGGTGAACACCCGAAAGAGCTCCCAACATGAGCCGCCCAGCCCCTTCATCTCGTCTAGGACCAGGTCGTCCGTCAAGAACAACCCGAACCCGGAGGAGCAGCACCATGTAAGGAGCCGGGTTCGCTCTTATTTATTTTATTTTTAACCCCCCCCCCTTCCTCCGCCAGCCAGCGAGCGAGCGGCGGCGAAGTGTCCCCGTCTGGCCTGCCACCGACTCTTTTGTTAGCGTCCACCGGTGGTGTCTGGGGAGCGCCGGGCGGCAGCTGGCGGCTCGCTGGGGGCTCGCGGGCGGAACGGGCGGCCTCTGTCACCCGGCATACACACAGGTCCACAAACACAAAAGAACTTAAGTTGCCTTTGGTCGACTTTGTTTTGGTCTCGTTTCCCTTGACAGTGTGACATTCTGGGAAGAGGCGCCGCTCTGCGCCGCGCTCGATCTCCTAGTCCCTCTTGTTTTTTTAAGCCCCCTTTGTGCGAACCGGGGTTTGCGGGCTGGGCCGGCTCGCGAGCCGGGCTCCGGCGTCTCGCCGGCCGGGGAGCCAACTGCCTAAGAGCCGCTTCTTGCCTGTCTTCCTTCATGACGTCCGTGTCCACGCCGGTGTCCCCCGGCCCTGCATATTGGGGGGTTCGGTCCACCCGGGCGAACCGTCTACCTTTTTGTTTGTTCCGCTTCTTGTTGTTTTTTTGTTCAAATAAAGGGAAGCAGTGGCCGAGGTGGGGGGAAGGGAAGTCAGCCGAGCCGGGGGACCCCCCTGCTGGCTGTAATCGGACATTGTCTCTAGCCTAGCTAGCCGGCTAATTCCGTTCCCAAACTTCAAATTGGCTGCTAAAACTTTTAATTCTTTATTTAATTTTTCGACTGCGAAACCGAAGCTCGACCGTGTCGCGTTACGGAGGCCGACTACGCGACCCCCGTGCGCCGCGCCCGAGTCTCCCTCGACGGCCAGTTTAATGTCATAAGATTTGCTGAGAAATACAAAGAAAGGAAGAGCGGCTAACGGCTATGCTAGACGGCTAACTAGGCTATATACAAAGTCTTATTCCTGCACTCACGGCACCCCTCGAAATTAGTCAGTATTTTCATAAGTTTTTTTTTTTTAGTTAACCGACGTTCAGCACAGAGAATCAGGTGTTTCTTGGTTATTTTTGAAGGTCTATAAATTTTGTTTGTGTGTGTCAGTATGCAGTATATATCCCCACACATTTGTGCACATACATATTATAGTATGGTTTCATTGAGATACTCTGTAGGTCATGAACATTTATTGTGCTATGGTCTACCACAGGATCTGGGGAATAATCGAAGTATGTGAACAAGGTCTCAGTTTCAGACAAAGAGCTGGGGTGGTTGCTCCTGCCTGCTGTGAGGTCTCCTTATCAGCTTGGAGTGGGAGGGGGTGAAGCCTGTAGCACTTGTTGGATAGTGGTATGTTTGGGCTTTGTCTTCTGTTGAGTCATTCATGACTTCGTGTTGGACCCTCTTGATTAAAACAAGTTTTCATAAACAAGGCTTGAGTACATTGTTTTGAAGTTGGAATGTAATTTCCCACTGTATTCCCACTAGCCCAGCATTGCCTTTTACCTGATTCAAGATTCTTAAGGTTAGTTTAGTTGGGGTAAATTCTGCTTGTAATAAGGCTCGGGCCTGTTAGGCTGACGAGCAAGGTATAGACAGAGGTGGCAGAGAATAATATGACTATGTATTACTGGGTGTCTTTTCCACATGTCGGAATTAGCTTGAGAGGTATCAGCACTGATACTGTCAAATTGCTTTCTCTTCTGCTCCTCCAGCCAGCAGGTGGCATAAATGCTTCAGTGGTTTAAATAGTTCACTTGTATGAACTTAAGGCATGATGGATAGACTCCTAGAGTATTTGTGGTTCAGTGGGTAGCACTATTGCCTCACATTTCCAGGGTTGGGGGTTTGAATTCCACCTCAGCTCTGTCTGTGGAGTCAGCATGCCCCCCGTGTTACACAGGTTTCTTGTGGGTACTCTGGTTTACTCCCACGGTCCAAAGACATTCATTCAGGCTAATCGGCGTCTCTAAATTGCCTGTAGAGTATGAATGTTTGCAATTGTGTGTCCTGTGATGAATTGGCATTCCATCCACGATGTCCTTAACCTTTGGCTCTGTGCTCTTCAGGCAGGTGGTGTAGTTGTGTTAGTCTGATTGTCCAGTCATTACTATCCTTATTACTAGGTTTATATGTGGTGCTTATATGATTTATGTGAAAGAGTACAGCCGTTTTAAGCTAATTTTCTCAGTAATTATGTGTTGAGTCTATGATATTTCTGACAGTGTGATTCAAGTAGATGAAACCTGGTATGTCCAACAGAGAGATCCAGGCAGCAATGTCAGCTGCAGTAGCGTCCGCCTTTCGCCCCCTTCCAAACGGGCCTGCAGGCACACCACGCCCAGCTCCAGTGATACCTCTCCTGTTCCTCAGGCCAAAGGTCAGAGAGTCTCATGGAACATCCCACCCCAACGTACCAGGTGAGAGCCCTCCATGCCCATGTGCAAGACTGTTCCCCAAAGTTCCTGTAGAAGTCTGTATGTGGTATAAGATTGAATGAATAGTGGTGTTTGTTCACAAGACAGTCAAGAACGTGCTATGTGGCAAAAAGTATGTGGACTTCAGCTTGTCCACTATCCCATTTGAAAATCGGTGATATTCATATGAAGTTGGTCCACCCTTCATTCAGTCTCTCTTTTGGTAAGGCTTTTCTGGAATTAGGCCAGCCAAATGTGTGATGTTAATATCTACATTGCATGTTATGCCTGTGCAGTTGTCACATAAGGACCTTGATAGTCAGCTGGGTCGAGATTGAACCTGGGCAGTACCAAATTTTCTTTTCTGTGTGGACTTTATACTGTGGTAAAACATTTTGCTTTGTCAGAGGAAGGAAAATTTTAAGCTTTGCATGCTTTGCAGTTTGTGATTTTTCTTTTACAAGATCTTTACAAGATGTTTAAAATTCAGTATAAAGTTTTGTTGCTGCTTTTCCATGACCTCTTCAGGGTGCTACCTGATCCAATCGTAATTATTTTTGTGCTTGCTGCCGGTCTCACTCATAGACATTGTAATGCTTTTGTGAGAAATGTAGAAAAAATGAGTGAGGAAAAGCAAATAAGTATGGTCACCAAGCGGCATTCACCTTCTGCTGTATGGAAATATTTTGGAATTAAGATGCAATATTGAGTCAAAGCAAGAGCATGGCTGTGTGTCGGAGAGTCTGTCAAATAAGTTTGGTGTTTGGTTGTAGTTTATTTTAGGTCACTTTTGCTTTATAAGTATTGCAGTATTTAATTGCAAAAAACTACATTAAAATATTTGAAAATTTTTCCAGTTTTGTGCACGACTGTTGGAATGTTGCTGGTTGCATTAACTGCCATTTAGGTTGAGTTTTGATGCTGGCTGATCAGGTGCCTTTTTGTGAGTTTGTGTGACTGACCACTGCGCAACAGTGTCTATTCCCAGATGTTTTTGTTTCACGATTACTGCCCTTGCAGTTGACCTAGGGAGAAATGTGGCAAACTGGCTTGTTGGAAAGAAGTGAAGTTGAGTATCACTAACCTTTTCCATATGAGTGGACAGTCTATTACCTGTGTTTATGGAAACTGCGTGGCTGTGTGTTTAATCTATGTCAGCAGTGAGTGTGGCTTAATTAGCCAGTTCCTGTTCCTCTAATATGGGTGTCCACATACTTTTGGCTATTAGTGTATGCTTTTTATGAGATGTATTTGTGTATAATAGGCATGTATCAAGAATTTTGCATATCATAATATTAGCTTGAGTCATTTTTTAAAGTGTGTTTGAGTTCTGTTTTACTGATCATGCAAATATTTTTTTTCTTTTTTTAGGCTTTCTGTAGCTCTGCAGAATGGACACGGGAACATCTGTGAGTGTTCATCTCACTTTGGGTCAACCTTTCACCGGACTGTCTTCAAGCATTTCACCCAAAATATGACTCTACCTACTTCAGAGTCATCATTACTTACTGTGGGAATTTAGTTAACTTTTAGCAAAGCTAATTGTCCTGTACATGCAGAGCGAAGCTGGGATTGAGGTTTTAATAGTCTGTTGCATCCTGAATACCTTCACTGTACCGGCAGTCACAGTGCTTCCATCTCAATCCGCTGTGACCTTATGTGGGAGTGCTTTGGTCCTAATTTAGCAGGAATTCAGTCATTGTAAATGAACAGTGTTGCTTATTGTTTTGCTTATGTGGTAGGGCTGTGAGTTGTCTGCCTTATCAGTGGCACAGTTTTTTTTTTTTTCCCCCCCTAATTATTGAGTTTAGCACTTTTAAATGTACTGTTACATAATTTATAGTGCAGATTTTTTTGAACAATTTTATTACTTAGTCCCCTCTGAGAACTGCAGATTGAGTACAGTGTGTAATTTTTTTTGTCTTGTGCTGTTGCATTGAAACGGTGGCATTGTTAAATCATATTACAGTGAGAAATCAAAAACTCAATACCATGAATCACGAGTTGAGATGAAATTAGAACATACTCGGTAGATTGCACCACGTGTTCTGTGAAAGGTAGTGTGAGTTTTTGGCGTTTGTGGTTTTTATTGGAGTGTCTCTCTAGCTGATGTTCCTCCCCTTTCCCCCATCCTGTCTTCAGTTGCACTGTTAACAGGTCACATGGTTTAATCACTGTGTATAAAAACACCTCTGGCAGTTTTGTCTGCCCTTAATTTCTGCTTAAAGTTTGAGTTCATGTCATACAGCAGTTTCTCAAGATTAAATTGAATTGCTATATATAGATATTTTAATGTTTCTCCTTCTAGTTGAGTTTTAAGGCTGTTTGTCTCCAGAACTCCCAAATGATATGGATGAAATTATGTTCTCAGGTTTCTTCAAGAAATAGTGGAAAAACAGGTCATTGGGTGAAGCGTTTTTTTTTTTTTTTGTAGCCTGCCCTCTATAGAGAAAGAGACTGTTTGCTGTCTGAGGGCGCAGCAGTTCATTTATAATACACGGTCCGCCTTGCCATGTTGAATTCTAGCTCGTATGAACCTGAGGAGTGAGGATGCAGATGCCGGCGACCGCGACCATGCCCACATGAACGGGCACATGGAGCTGAAGAGGGGCTGTCGCTCCCGCAAGGGCCGATTTGAGCATGTCAATCAGAGCCTGCTGTTCGATCAGCTTGTCAACAGGTAACGGGGAGGGCTTGGCTGAGATGGCACCGTGAGAGTGCTTTCACAGGATTTCATTGGGCATTTTCACTACTGAAATTTAATTGTCACTGGTGCTGTTTTAGTAGAACATACAATGTAGATGTATGCCTATGTCCAGCATGGGTTGTTATGGATGTTACACCAGCTGATGCAAAGTAAATGGTGCATTATGGGAATAATGATATGTTTGGTGCCCCTGTATGTGAGGGTAATAGAAAACCCATGGTTAATACCAGCTAATAGTCTCAGTTATATTTTTGCTGCCCTCTTTAGTCTTAGTGTGGATTTGCTATTCTAGCCCAGGCAATCCAGACCAGGCAGGAGAGCCGTGGGTATTTGCTGGGTGGCAGGTGGTCCTGTCGTAGACCATTCACTTTGACTCATCTGTAGTCACCAACTGCAGTTCAAGTCAGGCCTGGTCTGAAGTCCCGTGAGATGTTTCAGGTTAAAGAGGGTGGTAAACGGCTTGTTTGTGAGCTTCTCTCCCTGTTTGCAGTACGGCAGAGGCAGTCCTGCAGGAAATGGACAACATCAGCAGCATCCGGCAGAACCGGGAAGTGGAGCGTCTCCGCATGTGGACGGACACAGAGTTTGTGAGTGTGCAGCCGCCACCTTTTGGGAAGGTGACAGGAAGTGTTGAAATACAAGCGGTGGAGGGTCAGTGTGGTGGGTAGGAAAATGGACCCGTAACTCAACGGTTGCTGGTTCAAGCCCGAGGTGGGGCTGTGCCTCAAGTGATGCACTTAAGCCTTTCTATCCATCTACGGTCTAAAGGAGAACATGGACATGTACTCGCGGGTAAAGAGGCGGCGGAAACCTCTCAGGAGGAACTCCTACTCGATCCAGACGCATCCCAAAGTGATGAGTGAGGCGGAGGCCGAGGAGGAGGAAGTGACGGAAGGTGCGTGTCACGACAACAATGGGGTGTTGGGAGCTCGTGCTGAATGGACCGGAATTCACATACATGCTTCCCGCCCACTGGAAAGGTGGTTTTTGAACAAACACCTTGTTGCATGTTTTTTTTTTTTTTTTTAATATTACCTGGGTCGCTTCCGGGATAGGCTCCGCACCCCCCGCGACCCAGTAGGATAAGCGGTTTGGAAAATGGATGGATGGATGGATTACCTGGGTCTCAGATTCTGTTACCTTCAGGGGAATGAGTATTTGGATTAGATGACAACCCCAATGTACTGTATGGTGTCCGTTTACAATACGGATCTCCCACCATGATGTGAGGGCACGGTGGTAGTTTTGCCAAGGTGACAGTCAGACAGTCGGCATGTTTACATTCTCGCCAGGAAATCAAATTATTCCGACTCAGACCAGGCTTTTAAAGTACAGTAGAATCTTGTTTATCCGAGAAATGGGCTGTTAGAACATCAGGTAAGCGAAAATAATGGGAGGTGTTGAGACTAAGTCCACTAAACATCAAGTTATGTTATAGTTTTACACATTACGAACCTAATAATCATGTTTTACAACAAAACAACAGAAAAAAATTAACTGAAAAAAAATGAACTTGGTTACAGAATTGTATGAAGTTAAATACAGTATGTACTTAGTTCCAGTCCTGTGATGGGTGAACCACTGCACTGTCAGGGTAACTAATTAGCTGCAACAAAAAGATAGACTACACTTGCAACTTGCAGTTCTTGTTGCCAGTTGTTTTTTTTTTTGCGGTGGGATGTCTGATAATACAGAAGGTCAGACAAGCGAGACTCTACTGTACATATAATTGTCTTAGTTTGACTGAAATCATCCTAGATCAAGTTTCTTAGTTGGATTAAGACACCCAGATAATGCGAATGGGAGTCGATGTACTCCTGCATACATACCAGTTCAGTCTCACTGAAAGTGGCCTAGGCGCTCTGCGCTATACAGAAGATGCTCTAACACCATACGGCGGCATCATCTGCCTCTGGATGCACCTCAGCTATTAGGAATAGCGTGCATCTCGTGAAATGCACTGTGCTGTAAAACTGTCCAATTCACTGCTTGACTAAAGCATACTTCAAGAAGATCCCAAAAGTATGGTACTTCAAGGTTTTCCACTGGCATACCAGCGTCAAAAGACATCATAACACAAGGTGGGGTATGATATAATGAATTCAAAAAATGGCTGTAGTAGGACTCGAAGAAGTTCAATATTTATATCAACATTGCATGTTATGCGCTTCCAATTCTTGCACCGCTAGTCAGATAGATTATTGCTGCATTCCATTTTAACTCGTAACTTAAATTCCAACCCTCCTAGTCATAAATTTCAACTGGAACGCCCCCCAAGTCCAAATACCAACTTTTGAACTAGGAGAAATCGACACAACCCCGAGCTCATAATTCAAGATGGCTGCGGCCTTTACCAACAGAAGTTAAAGCTGTACTTTTTATTCTGTTCATTAGCACTTGCGTCTTATATTTGGCTTAAATCGGTTGTACGCACTGTAGTATCCAACTGCTGTCTGTGGACATATTGCTACACAAAACACTGTGTAACGTGTTACCCACTGATATTGCTAACGATGGCTAATTAACTGGGCTAGAATTACGGCCCATTTCATTAAGCTTCTTACTTAAATGGACAACTTCGTGGATTTAAGGTAATTTGGGCTAATTGTATGTGAATGAAGATAAAGGCCGTTTAAACTGCGGTAAATTAAATCCGGCAAGTTATCGAGGTAAGCAAGAAAGCTTGCTTCTTAAAACGGGTCCCTGGCACTGCTAAATGGCTTTCTGACTTTATGTACTGGAACACTGATGACTCGTGTGTGTGTGTGTGTGTGTGTGTGTGTGTGTGTGTGTGTGTGTGTGTGTGATGTCATTCCCTGTGCCTGACCTCCGAGGTAATTGGAACGCAGCGCAAGATCAGCTTTTTTCTTACCTTCAATTTGGTACCGATATTATAGTTTCCTCGTCACAGCACGTGCATACATTTTAATATGAAGAAATATTTAACACTGACGAGTGGCATTAGCTTCTTAGCTGACATATTTCATACGGACCTGTTGTGTAGAAGGTTAAGCGTATTACTCATAACCGCCACTGCTAGCTCCCTCCCCTTTCTCAGGAGATGAGGAAGCATATCAAAGTGAAACGTTGCACTGTCATAAAATCAGGGTGACGAGCTTGTAGGTGAAGCACTCTGGTTGTGAGAAGCTCTATGACCGTGGCCTACTTGACTGGGCTTGTGTAGCTCACTAGATTAGGGGTCTGTGACCATATCCAGAAGGTTGTGGGTTTAGGTCCTGTAGCTGCCAGAATAATATCACAATTGGGACATTAGGCACAATCCTTAACCCCAACTGCTGCAAAGTGTTGTGACCTTGAAAGATGCAGTCATCTGTACAGTCATGTGTGTCTGGCTCACTGAGGGAGACCAGGTTGGAATCTGGAAACTGCCTCATTTTTCCCTTTTTGTATTTTGTTTTGTTCTATCCAGTCCCTGGGAGTGCGGGTTCTGTCCTAGGCCTGTGAATCAAGTTAACATGGAGAATGCAGTGGCATTGCTGCTTTCATTGTTGAGAGTTTCTCGCTCCCATTGACAGAGTCACATGAGGAGGGTGAGGAGGACGACGAAGACGTAGAAGATGACGATGATGACGAAGGGGATGAGGCAGAGGAGGCCGGAGAAGAGAATGACAGGCGCTACAACCTGAGGCAACGGAAAACTGTGCAGCGATATGAGGCACCTCCTATAGGTAGAACCCCCTCCACCTGACTTTGCCGAAGCGTCTAATTGGTCATATTTCATTATCTTGTGGGACCTTCTCAGAGGCATCCCAATGAGAAGTGTTGCTGTTAAGTTTAATTTCTGGGATTATGATTATTATTATTTTTTTGCAGAACCTGTGAATCGGAAACCGAGCAAGAATGCATTGTTTGATACGCATAGATCTCCAGCACGCAGAAGCCATATAAGGTACCTTTGGAAGTGGTTTACTTGGGTTGCTTATGTGTGTGGAGTCAAGAACTGATAGTGGCAAGACTTTGAGAGGAAGGTGAATTATGAATATGCTAATTTTATGATGTATATTATCACCTAGGGCTTCTTCAGTTTGTTAGGATATTCCAGCCGCTTATTTTTAAGATGAAGGCCTATTGTCCTCTTTTTCACCACCAGAGTGAAGAAGCATGCCATCCACAGCAGCGACACGACATCATCATCCGACGAGGAACTCTTTGAGCGCCGGAAAAGCAAGAGCATGACGAGAGCACGTAACAGGTAGGGGGAGAGAGGAGCCCTGAGCTTCGATGGTGTTGGCCTCTGCTGGCTTCAGACTTCTGGTGGGCAGTCTCAGGCTGTGCTCCTATCCCAAACAGGTGCCTCCCCATGAACCTGCGGGCTGAGGACCTGGCGGGTGGCTTGCTTCGAGATCGGGTCAAAGTCGGTGCCAGTCTGGCAGACATAGACCCCATGAATCTGGACACCTCTGTAAGTCCTCCATATCTTTATCAGGCTAGCAGGTAGCTGGGTGGTTATGTCCTGACAAAGCAGTCAAGACCAAGGACGTACTCTGAAAGAGAGATCCTAAATTGTACCAGTATATGTTCAGATACTGGTTTTAGTTGCATTTTTAACAAAGATGAAGACATGTCAATGACTGATGAGGATTTGCATGAAATTGCTCCATTCTGGGTGGGAGGACAGAGAAGGTTCATACATGACCATAGATGTTGCTGTGATAATGAATGGCAAGATTTGTGTGTCTAATGACCATTCGATTGTCCAGCTCACAGTAACTCCAACATGATCCCCTTGTGCTCAAGGTGCGGTTTGACAGCATCGGAGGCCTCAGGAATCACCTTCAGGCCCTGAAAGAGATGGTGGTCTTCCCCTTGCTTTATCCAGAGGTCTTTGAGAAGTTCAAAATCCAGCCACCCAGGTGAGACACTTGAGAGGTCAACCACTGACGCAGTTGACTTAAAGCGCCTGATAATCTTAACTACTTTGACCTACTTTTATCTATTTCAAGTGTGCCTTTATAATGTTAGTTTGTCACCCTCTAGAGCTTCTGCCTTCACTAGTTCCTGTTTCCTCCTTGCAGAGGCTGTTTGTTCTACGGACCGCCGGGCACAGGGAAGACGCTGGTGGCTCGGGCTTTGGCCAACGAGTGTAGCCAAGGCGACCGCAAGGTGGCCTTCTTCATGAGGAAGGGAGCAGACTGTCTCAGCAAATGGGTGGGCGAGTCCGAGCGCCAGCTTCGCCTCCTGTTTGACCAGGCGAGTGAACGCGCAAATCGCGTTATCGGCCCGAGTGAAGTGGATGGCATCATTAGTGGCATATCTATTGTCCTAGATCTTGTGCATTTTGAAGATAACTGAAAAAGTGTTCATGAAAGCACTCAAATTTCTACATTAATACATTAGTTGTTTAGGGTGGCTTTTATGGCAGTGTGATTGGAAACAATTAGCAAATCATTAGATACAATGGGCATGACATCAAGGGTTTGATTTTCGGCTTGGCTGATGTACGACACATGGATCTTTATCGCGGGATGATAAGGCAAATATTTGCATGAGATGTATAAATGGAAACAAATCCTGTTTGCAATTGTTTTCTTGACATAAAAAATTCCCTTAATTTCTCAAAGCATTAATGGAAATGGCTGTTGATTGCACGACCATGAAGGCCTTGTCCCGAAGGTGGCACCGGCCAGTAACATGGTAGGTGTCTGCTCTCCGTAGGCATACCTGATGAGACCCTCCATCATTTTCTTTGATGAAATCGATGGCCTGGCTCCCGTCCGCTCCAGCAGACAGGATCAGATCCACAGGTATCTCACGGCACTTCGCTCGATGTGATAGGATCCATACCCATTTTGGCGCTAGGGTTGAGGAAATCCCATGAGGTATCTGAATGTTTGTTTTTAAGAATGTCCAATAAAGTCCTCTTAAAAAATACCTGTTTTAATCTGTGTTGTATTCAGTATCAAAGCAAGCACTTCAAAGTGAGTGTGTTTACGCAGAAGTTTAAGGTGTTCCGACACTCAGTGATTGGATGTTCAGTGTCGTTTTATGCAACTGGAAGCTGCTTGTGCTGACCTGTCATATGCCAGCCAGGTCTTCGATTTATCCATGAGTGGTTTAACAGAGAACAACATCTACCCTGCCCTGTACCCACAGCTCTATAGTGTCCACTCTTTTGGCCTTGATGGATGGCCTGGACAACCGGGGGGAGATAGTGGTCATCGGTGCTACTAACAGAATTGACTCTATTGACCCCGCACTCAGGAGACCTGGTCGCTTCGACCGGGAATTTCTTTTCAGCCTGCCTGATAAAAAGGTGAGATTCTGGCACTTTGTAGGTCGTCTGGGCTGTTCTCCATTTGGCTTTTTGGTTCTTTGCTGTTCACTGCATCCTATGATCAGGTCCAAACCCTGCTGTTTTTGTAGTTTGTTTACAACGGGCTTCTGCCCTCTGAAAATAGCTTGCAGCACAGTTTTGTCGGAGAGTTTCTCTTTTCAGCAGTATAATAGTCCCGGGGGGTGGGGGGGGGGTGTTTGTCACACATTCGCCATATGTAAGTATGTGAACAGGGATATTGGGATATGTTCGCACAGGGGGTTAAAGGGCTGATCACCTGCAGATGCCATCTTCTGTCTACAGGCTCGGAAGCACATTCTAGACATTCACACGCGGGACTGGAATCCCCGGCTGTCGGGATCTTTTGTCGAGGAGCTGGCCGAGAAATGTGTCGGTAAGCAGCTCCCAGGTTTAGTGGCCTCCTCTCCGCTTTAAACCCCTCCATCTGGACATGCATGTGGGCGTCCACGTCCCCTGTCTGCCTCGGCTGCACCTAAAGACCCTCCTGCATGCTGCTGGCTTCCCTAAGGGAAACATGAGCAAACATGCGTGACCTCTTCAATGCACCCTTATCCAGTCAGCCGGGGTAATGCGTGTCTCTATAGAAATGATGTGTGTTTGTATGTCGGGTAATGTAAGGGTGGCAAGCTGCGTGCTGGCCGACGCCCCCTGCTGACACCCCCGTGCCACACCACCGCAGGCTATTGCGGGGCCGACATCAAAGCACTTTGCACCGAGGCGACGCTGGTTGCGCTCCGACGCCGCTACCCTCAGATCTACAGCAGCAGCCAGAAGTTCCAGCTGAACGTGGACTCCATCGTCCTGGGCCCGCGGGATTTTCAGCGCGCCATGCGCAGCATCGTGCCGGCTTCCCAGCGCGCCTTGCTGAGCCCTGGGCGGGCGCTTCCCGGCGTGGTGCGCCCCCTGCTGGAGAGCACGCTGTCGGAGGTGCTGGCCTGCTTGCTTAGAGTCTTCCCCCACGCGGAACCTTCCCTCAGGGACGACACAGGCGGTGAGATCCTGATACCCGTTGCTGTTTAGCAGCCCTGATCAGCCCATTCACCGCTTTTGTGCTTCTGCTGTCTGATATTATGAAGAAATATAGTTAATGCCACCATTTTCTGCAGTCTTGGCTGCGGGAGAAGTGTCGCTGTATGGCTGATTCTGAAAATGAAAGGTGCTCTATGTTCTGAGTTACTGCAATCAGAAGCCTATTTTCTGCCTGAAGGCGCAGTTTCTAGGTGTTTCTGTAAGCGATTTAGTTTGCGGATGGCGAGCGTGGAACTGCCATACACCCCCTCACCCCAAAGGCCTGCTGGTTTCCTTGAACAGACGGCGACAATCAGCTGCTAGAGGAGGACTCTTATGGTGACTGTGATGACCTCGACGATGGTGCTCCTTCGATTTTCGATGTTCATTCAGGATCTCCAAAGAAACAAGCCCCTCAAGCTGGGCACAGGCCGTTCCTGCGTTTTACTGAGTGAGTGCGGCTGTGCGGCACGCTTTACACTCTTCAGCTGTTTTGATGGCGCCTTTGGTTTCTTTAAAGTCTCATCCTCTGCTTACTGGACTTTGCATACAAAATACACTGGCTAAATGTTTGAGAATCTAACAGTTATGTCTGACTTAATTCTGACAGCCTGACCTCAGGGTATACACCTCAAGAATGAGAGAGGGAGCATTATTTTACTTAATCTTTCTCGCAGCAACATTTTAATTGGCGCATCTGTTAAGCAATATTGCCTCCTATTGTGGTGCTGCTGCCACCTGATGGATTGTTTGGGAATAACTCCTGCAGCTTTCTTTGTATTTCTGAATGCATTTGCCTTCCATTTGAAAACGTCGATTGTGTGATGCTAACGTATCACTACTGTTTGTGGGCATAACACGTAAACAAGCCACTGTCACTGGCATTTGTATCTGGGTGTAATACTCCTAGCAGTCGTGACTTGGCGACTCTGTGAGGTGTGGCCTTAACCGCAGCCTTGGTCTTCCTCTTTTCACCTTCCATAGGTTAGCCTATCAGCAGCCACTCTCATGCCGGCCTCGCCTGCTCCTGGCGGGGGATAGGGGCTCGGGGCAGACCACGCACCTCGCCCCCGCCGTCCTGCACCACCTAGAGCGGTTTTCAGTGCAGCGGCTGGATCTGTCCACCATGTACTCCGTCAGTGTCAGGAGCCCAGAGGAGTGCTGCACACAGGTGCGGTCTGCTGGGCTGATGAGAGCGCCCCCTGCCTGTCGTAGTCCGTCTGACATTCCCCAGGGAATCCTCCCCCCAGCCCATAACTGAGCCCAGTCCCCTGCCTCCCTGCAGGTGTTCCGGGAGGCCCGTCGCTGTCTCCCCAGCGTGGTGTACATCCCCCACATAAGCGAGTGGTGGGAGGCCATAGGGGACACGGTGAGGAGCACCTTCCTCAGCCTGCTGCGGGATGTGCCGTCGTTCTGCCCCCTCCTCGTGCTGGCCACCGCCGAGACAGCCTTCCAGCACCTTCCGGACGAGGTGAGCCTCTTCGCCCCTCTGACCTTCACACAGTGTTCTGCTGCTGCTTCAACTTCCCCAGGTTTTCCCCCCTCCTCCCTTAGCTTGTCATTCCTTATTTCCTTTTTTGGACAGCAGGGGGCTTTGCCGTTCACTTTCAGGATCTCTTGAATGATTAAACAAAGGCTCTTGTGCATTTCAATCACTTTTTAAAAAGCCCGTATGCGATAAACCCCTTCAGTCTGTGCTATAGTTCTTATTTTGGGGTTCACAGCATGGGATCTTGCCCCCGGAAGTGTGATCAAAAGTTTCTTGTATCCTGCCCTGCAGGCTGGCTTTACCCATGATGCATTGCAGGGGGCTTTATGTTGCTAGTGGACTGCTTGATCCCCCCCACTGTAGGAAAGGCACAGTCTTGCAGCGTTAAGTGAAAAGTGCCTTTTTCTCAGACACGAATAAAAATTTATAGCCATTTAAAATTTTTGAGCTAGAGGAGATTGAGTTGCAGCCAGTGTTTCTTCGGGGTGAGGGGGAGTGAGGTGCTAAAATGTTCTCCCCCAGCAACTGAATTGTTCCCAGCCGCTTGCTGTTTTATTACCTGTAGGCCTGGACATGGAGGGCAAGAAGCTGGTTAAAAGCCACATTTGAAGCACAGTACATTGGGTCCCGTCCCACTTATGGGGGAGTTTAGGACACCTGCTCGCTCCAGCTGGGTGTGTGCAGGTTCGGTTGCCAGCAGTTCTCTCTTGAGCGATGGGTCTTGACCCACAGCTACAGTGTGCAGAGGTTGCTTGGTTCTTGCTGATTGGATTTGGGGTACATTTATTCCACCAAAGCAGAATACAAGTGAGACAGATGATGCATCACAAACATACAGCTCACCGAGAGCCGACTTGGGTACGAGTGCTGCCAGGCTGAGCTCCCGACGAGTGACCAGTAACAAATCCGCAAGCCGTCACATGCAAACATCCCAAAAGCCGCTCAGGTAGTTGGCTGTGGGAGCGCTTGGCAGGGTCCTCTCGCCTTGGTGATTTACAGCGACTGTAGTCCGTTGGCCCGTTGAATTGGCAGGAGGGAGCGGCAGGGGAGACGATGGGGGCGGGTGGCTGACAGACGGTGCAGCCGCGTCGGCGTGACCAGATCGTGGCGACTCCTCAAACCTCCCCCTCACATCTAAAAATTTGTTTACCTTATGAATCATGGACATGGAGACCTCTCCTCCAGCGTGTGTGTGGGAGTCACGCTCAGGGAAAACACATCACCGGGGGCGAGAGTAAGTGGAGCCGCCATTACAGTGGGTAAATGAGGAATCGGGTCCTGACCCAGCCCTGATTGCATTGGTACTTCCCGTTTTGAACTCTGTGGTAGACAGGTGGTGCTAGATCCCAGTGTATAGTTCAGCCTTCGGGTCTCGCTGTGTTACTCCTTGTCACCTGTTTCTGCTTCATCATGGGCAGTTAGCATGATTGCAGTGAAATGCACCAGTCGTATCAGAATGACCAGTTGCAGCGGCGGTTGAGTTTAATGTGTCGTTTGTGGTCATTGACTTTGAGGCGAGGCCAGCCGCTAGGTTTCCAGTGTGCTTCTGGACATGACCGCAGGTGAGGTGGTGGCAGGCTACTTCAGGAGCGTCAGAGATCCTGGAGTGACGGCTGTACGCTCAGTGGGTCAGGCTGGGGCCTCTGGGGAGGGGGGCTGTCACTCACCCCGACACGCGGGGGCTTGTCAGGCTTTTACACACCTGCGTCCCACTGGCAGGATGCCTTGCTGAGGGGCCTTGTTAATCAGGGGTGTGTTACTACGGGAATGGGGAGGGCAGCTCGTGCGCTGCATCCCTGCCGCTTGGCCATGCTTGATGGGAGCGTGAGCACGGCATGGGCTTTTTAAACGCTCAAACCCAGGGTAAATGGGCATGCTAGAAGCATCACGCCATCACAAAGGGCTGTGTGGCACTACTTTATTTTTTTTATAAAAAAATATATAAAAGTCTAGGGCGTCATAAATGTAATTCCCAGCTTGGGGATTTCACTGCTTGATGCTCCGAAACAGGATTCGCTTATGAAGAATCTTCGTATGAATTTTCAATTGATAAAATGGCTTTAAGTGAACGGATTAAGCGCAAATCCACAGTTCCGCCCCATCTGTGTGTCAGAGCTGCTGTGCCAGGGAAGTTTGCCGCTCTACTTGCCGCCCTTGAGGCTGTGTTTGTCTGACTTTCACCTTGGCTCCGTCTCGGATCTTCATTCTGTGGTCCGTTGATGCGCAGCCAATAAGCCGGTTCCCAGTTCAGCGCCTTCTTCATCCGCTTGAATTAAGATAATTACCAGGTGTCTGTTCTGGGCTCAGCGTCTGTCTTTGTGGAGCGCACAAAGACAAAGGGTTGAATGCTTAGTGCTTTACAACCAGCCCAAGGTTCTAG
Source organism: Cyphomyrus plagiostoma (assembly GCA_019775915.2). Lineage (NCBI taxonomy): Eukaryota > Metazoa > Chordata > Actinopteri > Osteoglossiformes > Mormyridae > Cyphomyrus > Cyphomyrus plagiostoma. Next base: position 15,397,614 of record JABFEA020000042.1, read on the forward strand.
GTTTTTTTTTTTTTTTTTTTAAATCTAATTTTTAAGGAATGGTATGTTTGTATCTTGGAGCAAAATGAAGTATTTCAACTTTAAAAACATCTTCTCATGGGAGATGGAGCACAGCTTCTTTGCCGATACTCTGCGTGCTGAGCGTCGCACGAGGGAATGAGGATCCCATCAGCCTGACCCTGCTGTTTATTTCTGTCCTGTTTAGCTCATGGCCTGCCTGGGCAAAGGATGTTACTGTCTGGGCTTCAGGTGTCTGTTAGGCCTGAGCTGTTATAGGAATCATTTTGGGTAATTGGGCGATTCAGAGTGCATGTAGCTGCTGCTTGGTTACACGATTATGCTAAATGTAAATTATGTAATTATTATGCTAAATGTAAATATTTTTTAAAACAATAATTTAAAAACATTTAGCAAACATTTTATTGATGTAAATGCTTGCTGGGGAGAAAATTAAAAAATGAAGTGAATGGCCCATTCAGTGGGTTGGATGTGGTGGATAGGGCTGGTTCCCCTAGCCCTGTGGGGGAGTGGCACACAAGCCTCTGTCAAATTTGATGGTTAAAGTTTTGTGGGGGCTGGGGGGTGGAGTCAGGTTACAAAAATCCTTTTTTTTTTTTTGGGCCCGGTTAGCCATCTAGCATCATCCATCACGCTTTATCCTTTGCTGTCTCTATATATGTGTGTGTGTGTGTGTGTGTGTGTGTGTGTGTGTGTGTGTGTGTGTGTGTGTGTGTGTGTGGCTGACTGACCTTTCACCTCTGCATCGCTCATCCGCCGCATGTCCGTGTGTCTGTGCAGTTGAAGCACCTCTTCACCATGCAGTATGGGGAGGTGGTACACCTGCGCCGGCCCACCCAGGACGACCGCAGGAGCTTCTTCCAAGACCTGATCCTGGTCCAGGCTGCTCAGGCTCCGAGCTGCATCAGGAGAGCGGGTACGGCCTCCCCACTCACCCTCTGATTTACCGTCCCACTGAACAGCCCTGTCAGGGTGTTTTTAATGCCTTTAATACGCGCTGGCGTCCCCAGCTGACACCGGCAGCTCCGTCATAGTCAAAGCGTGGAATTAAAAGCGTTTGTCACGTCGCCGCAGTTCTGCCGCGGCCCGCCGTCTCCGGTTCCGCCCCTGTGCTGCTCGTTCCCGCACTCTGGGTACATCGCACTCCAGCACAGAGTTATTGTCTCGGATGAAGAGCGTCTGAAGTCGCCGCCGTCGACGGGGATGATGTAAGCAGCAGCTCGAGTGCCTCCCTTCACGCAAATTGAATTTGCCGCCTGGCTGACTGGTGTTTGAAAGGGTTCTGCTCTCCTGGAGACGGCCTCTCTGACAGCTCCGAGCGAGGGGGGGCCCAAGGCGCTTGAGAGCACAGCTGGGGTCTGAAGCCAAGAGCACACTCATCAGAAACAAGTGGACTTCTGATGCTGAGGCATTAAGCTGGAAACTGGCTGCTTCCCGTAAAGCCCCCCCCCCCCCCCCCCCCACCCGACAAAGCACCCTACCCCCAAGCTGGGTGGGTTTTGCCCTGAATAAGTGGGTATGGCCCCCCCGCGCGCAAAACAGAAGCGGGGGGGGGGGGGGGGTTCCTCCCTTGCAGAACGGCTCCGTTTACCAAAAAACAAGGTCACGTGGTTTTAGTCATACTTTTTTTTTTTTTTTAAAGGTGATAGTGCAGTCCATCACAGGGGCATATGAGAAGTATCTTTAGAGCGCGAGGCTTTTTAATCTTGTAAAGGTGCAGGTGGCCTGCCTGCAGAGAGCACAGCAGTGAGTGAGCTTCGTAAGTGCTTCACATTTTCCAATTGGTGTAGTGGGCGGCGTCGACGCTGTCCTGGGTCTCGCGTCTCTTCTGCGGTTCCTTCCCGGAAGGGGAACCGTTTCGATTTAATTCTGTTCCATCTATGAAACCCACAGCCGGAAGACCAAGTGTGCCTGAGCATAAGTAGCCCACAGTGATCTCTTACTTTTGACGTTCAGGGAAACGATGCGTTTCCCCGTCTCGCGTGAAGCCTGTGGCTCCATCACCCGTCCTCGTCTTCACTCTGTCCGGGAAATGCAGGATGTCGGATGGGAGCCTGCATGCCTCGATGCCAGGGCGGGGTCCGATTCAATTAATCCAGCCGGGGGGCGAGTGAACGGGACCCGACATTGGAGAGCTTTCAAATGCAAATGTGGCGCAGATTCCCCTCTGAAGGCACAGTGGGGGGCACCTGCCTGCGCTCTGCAGGGGGGGGGGCACTGTATAATACAGAAGACACACTTCTATCAGGGTCTGGAGAAGCGGGTTATCCAGCCCCCTCCGTTGTTCCGTGGTTGTCGTGACGCCTGCCTTCCCTGATGGTGCCGATGGCAGTGAAACCTCTAATCCCTGACTGAGACACCCGAACATGCCTGAACAATGCAAGGATGCGGAATCTGAAATGCATATTCTATCTTAATTTAGCTGTCCGGTTTGGCTCTAGCCGCGGTGTAGCTGATCACCCTCTCCTGTCCCGCAGCCCGGCGCGCCCTCGAGGTCCTGCTGCCCGCTGAGGACCCGGGCCCCAGGCAGCTCTCCCCAGAGGAGCAGCGGCGCCTGGAGGAGCAGGAGGAGGGCACTCTGCGGGAGCTGCGGCTCTTTCTCAGGGACGTCACCAAGCGCCTGGCCACCGACAAGCGCTTCAGCATCTTCAGTAAGCCCGTGGACATCGAGGAGGTGAGCCTGTAGGGGGCGCCCTGCCGGGGGGGGGGGGGGGGGGCGGGTGGTTTTTTTGGGCGGGGGGAATGTGGGTTGAACCCCCCCCGGTTTGGGACCATCAAAGTTGACCGGGGTATTTGGAAAAAAAATTGTGGGGGGGGGTGGGGG
>JABFEA020000042.1:15402762-15425879 GCA_019775915.2 Cyphomyrus plagiostoma
GATTTTTAAAATTACACCGTCATATCAATCAGTGGTGGTGGCATGTCCCAATTTTTTTCAGTTTCCATTTTTGTTTTTTTTTTTCCCCCCCCCCCCCCCCAGCAAGCATTTACATCAATAAAATGTTTGCTAATGTTTTTAAATAAAAAGTTTTAAAATTCAGTTACATTTAGCATAAGCGTGTATCCAAGATGTTTTATTAGATTACTAATGTATATTCCGTTTGGTAGACTTTTTTATTAATCATAACCGTGTACTTAACTCGAGTTGTGTATATAGAGAATTGTTATGAAGTTATAACTGGTAGAAAGGTACACGCAGTTGACAAGGGTCCCCATGCAATACACTTTGCACAGATCCAAAGCACTTCTAGCAGTGAGCAATATTACATAATTGGCTGCCTATTGAAGCATTACAGCTATGTTGTACCCTTATGTTAAAAATACATACCATACGGGAAATTAAAGTTGGTATACTGGATGAACCGGAGTACTGCCAAGCACTACCACAGGTTACAATGGAGAGGAAAAAAGGCATTTAAACTGCAACCCCGTAGATGCAGTAGCGTCCCTGCACACTGGTGTCAGTCTTAAGGGCATTTCTGTACCGAGTCATTGTTCTAACTCTCCCACATGTTTTCTTTCTGAGGTGTTTTGCTTTGTCTTGGGAATCTGAGACTGCAGTTCCAGCACTTGACGAAACGTTTATCTGTCGGCATGAACATTCATTGCATGTTTCCTGCCAGTCTTTCCTGCCAGAGATTCTCCCGCCCGCCGCCTTGTGACTTGGGGGCGTGTTGGTGATAGACTGATGTGGCTGTTTTTCTGCAATGGGGGACAAGACTCTCTATCACTTGGTGAAACTCCTTTTAATTTTGATTGCTATTTTCACGTCATGCTATTGGATTTTTTTTTTCCCCCTGTTAAAACATACTCCCACCATGAGTCCATCCATCCAGGGCCTAGGCTCCTCCTATCCGTGTGTTCCTCTGTCTCACCCCCTTTGAACTGTGAGGCTTTTCTCCCCCCACATGCAGGCTCTCTTTCCGAGCCGCAGCAGCCTGTCCCTCTGCTGGCCCTTGCGACAAAGACGACAGTCGGAGGAGAAGAGCCCACTGGGACTTCGGCCCAGGCTGAGACGGCAGAGAACACCCCCGCCAGGTGCATCAGTGAGTAACTCCGCACCCGCAGGCCTCAGCGACAGCCGGCCTCCCCTTCACAGGTCTTGGGCCTAAGGGAGGACCCAGTGTGCATTCACAAACATGGGGGATATTCCTGTGCATTTTCCTGCTGAGGTTGAGTGTGAGCTCCACCTCCCTGATGTAATTAAGGGCCGGGTGGTAGATCGGGAGATGGGGGGAGCCAAAAGATGCAGGCCAGGCGCCCTGAGCCCGTTAGTCTCCCCAGGCCTGTTTTAAAACAAATGGAGACCCTGCATGGGACCTGGGCGCCTTGGCAGCTCATGAGGCGTCATCTGGCCAGATCACGTGGAAATGGAGGCGACGCTTGGAGCCAGAGATCCCTTCAGAGCACTAAAGGGATCCAGTGGCTGTGTGTAAAACTGCCGCCGAACCGCTCAGCACTGGCGCATTCAGACTCTTAAGTGATACTTTGATACATGTTTGTGCCACATGCCACGCGGACGGCCATGTGGCCGCCACAAACAACCTCCCGTGGCATTTATAATCTGTGCGTCGGTTGGTATGTTTCTTTATGGTGCTAGTGGAGTGTGGTAAAGCCGCCTGTAACTGGACTCGTCAAACTATGAGAACCACATTCAGCTTGGTCAAAATGGGTGACTATGACAGCAGTGAGCTCTGGTGTATTATGAGTAACTGCTGGAGATTTTTTTTTATATTAAGTAGAATTTTTGGATCGCTGTCCAACTACCAGAACACCCAGTTTGTGGCGTCTAGTAGCCAGCCAGCCAGGAAGGACTGTGTGAAAAATGGTTTGGGTTAATGGTTAAGTGGCCTTTACCCTTGAGTGTGTAACCGATGTGTACATTTATGCTGTCTGTGGGGAATGATTTTGGCGTGCCCTTGTATCATAAAAAAAAAATGATATTCCTGTTTATTTTCCATGATCCGCTTCAGCAGTCTCAGCACAGCTGTTATTTACCCAGGTCATACGCTCTCACCTCTGAGTCCGGCTGACCATTTGATGACATCGAGGGGACGGTAGTTTTTATGTTGGCATGTTGACCCAATTGTCATTGTTTTTCCGCAACTCACTCGGTTGCACCTGTTTTATAACAACAGTACATGTTTTGTGGTGTGGCATCGGGACATTCTTTCTAGTTAGTCTTACTAAGGAAATCTTCTGTAAGTAATTTACTGTTTTAGACATTGGTCTGCTTCATTATGTTTCTCAAAGTGTGACATGAATTAAGAGAAATTTGCTATGAATCGCACAGGTTAGCATGTTTGAGGTTTGTCAGTGCATATAATTACTTGCGCCTTGTTAATCTCTACACAATTTTATATGGTTAGTGTGTCTCATTCAGCAGTTAGTGGAGTGTCCTGTAAATACTTCAGAGGCTTGCAATGGGGCAGGACTCCAAGGAACCGTGAAACCACAGGAAATGCCCGGGGTGAGAGTAGCAGAGGCTGATGAGGGTCCACAGCATACAGTGCTAATCAGATCTGCACCGTATGTTCTGTGACTGTTCTAAAAGGTTTAATGGGGATGAGAATGTTGCAGCACTGGCTCCTGCAGGTAGGTTGGCTGGCTGTCTGTATGTCCCGTCCAGTCTGGCCCTCCGTGACCCCAACCCGCACAGTCGTGGGCCAGAGTCTCTGTTCTGGCAGTCAGATTGGGCTGGCCAGACCAGCAGGTGGCCTGTGGAGAGACACTCTGAAACATCTGGGCCCCTGACCCGATGCCCCCTTGTCCTGGATTTGGAAGCCGCTGCTGCTGGCATGTGAGATCTGGACGTTGGCACCACGCTGCGTGAGACGAACCGGTCGAGCCTGGTTCGTGGACACGTGCCAGAACCACACGTAACTGGCCATGCATGTATTGAGTGTAATGCTGAACCCTCCTAGCACTTTCACTTTTTAATGTTTTCTCATAATTCAGAGCAGGCAGATTTCCTGCAATGCCATTTCACACCACAAGATGGTGTAGTGCTCATGAGACATGTGTGGACAGAAGGGCGAGATCGATGCTGAAAACGGGGCGTTTAATATGAGAGAGCCCTCTAATGAGTGGGAGCAGTCGTTAGGGGCTTCGATGAGAGTGTAAGTCCTGGCTTAAGAGCTCTGCTGCTGGCCTAGGTGTGCTTGTTCTGCTGACACTGCGCCCCAAGGCGGAACCAGGGCCGTCATGATGCTTAAGCTGTAAATGATCATCCCGGTGCAGCTGCATGCTAAACCGTTTGGTTTTAATCTCACATCAGTGGTAGGATCTGTGCCTGTCTTTGTCGTAAGACTTGCGGGGATCGGGTAGAAGATCCATGTGACAAGCAGATGGGGACTTCATTTGGGTACAAGAGTGGAGAGTGTTTAAGGGTGTATTTAATGTGTGGCTCAACTGGTTATTCCTCTGTGGCTGTGATCAGAAGGTTGTCCGTTTGAATCCTGTCCTGGGCAGAGTAGTCGTAGTCTGTTGGGAGCTTGAGCAGGGACTCCAGGCGTGCCAGATGAATGGCTAACCCTTTCTTAAAGGAGAGAAGATGATGTGATGAGGCATTACAATATGCTTGTACTCATACTTGAAGAAAATGACAAAGCATATTCCATTAAAGATGAGTAAATGGGAGACACTCAGGAGAGGAAAGCAGGTTGTGAATTTGAGGGTGAGATTGGAATCCCTTAGTGCAGCTCTGGGTGCTCCTGTCTGATTGGCTGTTAGGCGCCATGCTAGATTTTCTGGATTTTTTTTTGTCATTGAATATGGCTTGTTGACGTATTGGGGAAAAGTCACATTCTGCGATCAAGAGTAGCTGCGATGTGCTGTCATTCAAGCAGCCAGTTGCAAACTGGGAGATTGGGGGGGGTGCGGGTGGCAGTGCATGCTGTCACCGCTATGCTGTCGGTGTTAGTGACGCCCAGTGGATTGTGGGATGTCATTCTCTAAGCAGTCCATCGGATGGTCGTAATGATCGAAATCTGTGATGGGTTCCTCAGGTGACTTCCAAAAATGACCTGCGTTTGGCTTGAAATTGCGGTTTTGTTTTTTTTTTTTTCTTTTGTAGGGAGATGTAACCATCAGTCGCTGCTAATTCATAAACCCTGGAAGCCAAGGAAGGGGATCATTATTTGAGGCTTTTTCAAAAGCAATTGGAGGCATGGGGACTTTTGTGTGTAGTGTGTTGTCCTTTCAGTTTTCATAATGTGTCTCTTCAAGACTGCAGATCCATCAAGGAATGACCTCTGGGCATTTTTTTTTCTAAGCAGTGTGACTTCTACACGAAGGCTCATGAAAGACGACAGGTGTGAGGAGTCTCTCTGTTCACTTATCTGTTTCCCATCCCCCATAGCTCCATACGATCTGTAAAGGCTGGGCGTTGGGGCTGAAGGTGGGGCAGCCTTTTTCGAATGTGTTGTCGATCCTGTGCCGACACAGCTGATATATAAGGCTGCATGTGAAGTAAATGAGAAGTCACTGTGTGCAGTGTAATTTCCAAATCAGGCTTTCTACATCTTCCAGCAGGTGTTCGGTTGGAAACTCGAGGCCCAGTCGTCGTTCCTGGCCTTAAGCTCTTGATATCACCCAGGCCTTACAGCTAGAGTGCTTTCCTGCAGACACCCTGGAGTCCAACTGTTTGCTCTATTTGCATCTGCATCCCATCCTCTCCATCCACGGGGTTCTCTGTAGATGGTAGTGGTGTTTGCAACAGACACTATCTTCCAGATGAGTGGTGCTCTAATAAGCCACAGGTGCCTCTTCAACATGGCTGTGCATGTTCTGAGACAGGTTGATGGCAGATTATCAGATGGCAGACTGTATTCTCTTGTCAGCTGTTATCATTCTGATCTAATCCCAGCAGCTGATTATGGTGTTTAATGTCCAGCCAATAAGTCAGACTCTTTGGGGTTTGTATGAATTCACTAGTGGCTATTTTGGGATTTTCCCGGAAGCGCTCTTCTTGTGACAGAATGCTCCGAAACGTCGTCCCACTTTCAAGCTCTGCAGCCACTTTGTATGTGTTATCTGTCAATTTGGACTTGGACCCTGCAGTTAGGGTGCTGATCATGCAATGCCACCACACTGTGATATCGCTACTCCTGTGCTTGGAGTCTGGCTTAGCCCTGATGTGACTGTTTATGATGGCCTAGTGTGTTGCCAGTGAAGTGCTGCTCTAAATCCTGATTGGTCGCGGTTCGGTCCCTGCGAGCCCCGTGATCCGAGACGAGGCTGCTGGGTTCCTCACCCTTATCTGGGAAACGGCAGGACTGTGATTGGACAGGAGCAAGTGACTTTCGGACTTTCGGCGTGTGTGCCTGTCTTTTGCCCTTCAGTGATTTGGTGGAAAGTAGAACATTAAATATCCCGTATGTCAACATGTCAGCATTCTCACACTGGTCCATGGATAGGTCAGAGAGGCTCCTGTTACTGTACCACACTCACACACAAGCAGGTACTTCAGAGAGAATAAACATTTTTCAAGCTTTGTCATTACACTACTCTCTGGGTAACGACCTGGATGAGGGGGATCCATCAAAGTGATGCTTTGTGGCTTGGGGAAATCTCATCGTTTATGATGCCCCTGTCTTCTCAAAGACCTTACAATAGGTCTGCTGTTCATTGTCTGGGTTTGTATCCCGGGTCTCACTTGTAAATTTGATCAGCTTCGTATCTGACGCTGGAAGGAGCTTGTCGAGGTTGCACCCTCCCCTGCCAGATGTTCAAGCTCTCAATTCCTTTATTGGTGTGTTTGTTTGTTCATTTTCTTTCTCACGGGGCTGGAATGAACTCAAAGTAGAAATAAGGTAGAAATATGAAATGCTTTTCCCTCGGGTAAATATCCCAGGTTTGTATCATTTATTAAAAAGTGAACTTAAAACTCAAACACAGAACAAGGTAAAGAGAACATAGTGACTCAGTAATGGCACTAAGTTATTTCCACAAGGAATTCCTGTGGAACTTTTGAAAAAAGCCACAATAATCCTTTATAGACTGTGATGATTAAGAGGGGCTTGTTAATTCCACTCACCACCCCTCCAGTTGTCCTTTTACTCAGATTTTGGCTTTCTGGGGATAGATTAGATCAAATTAGACCTTGTATCACTGCATCAACAACGATAAAACAATGTTAGCTAGATAGCGGCATCTGTTCACTCTACCATCGCCAAATCTATGCATAAATTCTTCAAATGTGTCCAGACGTCATGAATCTTATCGGGAAGAGGCAGCATTGCCTTGGAGCTTGGTCCCCAGGAGAATGAGCACCTTGGGGGGGGGGCACACATAGGGAGGCATGATGTTATGATTGCTGTGTCTGTGAGCTGTCAAGAAATCCATGTCGGTGTGCCGCTTCTGTGAGCCATCAAGGAAGCCACATCAGTGAGCTGTTGAGGAAACTATGTTAGTGAGCCACATCTGTAAGCTGGACTGAAAGAGCCTCGTCAGTGAGCCATCGAGAGAGAGACACTTTGATTTTCTGACTGTTCACCAATATTGGTGAAGTGCATCTGTGAGGTGCATTGAGAGCTGCATCTGTGGGCTGTCGAGAGAGGCACGTCTATCAGCCACTACTGTGATGAGCATCTGACATCAGGCCTTAATCCTACCAGCTTCCTCTCCGGCCCCAATCCAGCACCTGCCCCCTGGGCTACACTGTAACCATCCAGGTTACCTTCACAGATCAGCACCTGAGGGTAAATTTTCCTGAATTTCCCAGAGGGGGCACCGCATCTCTACTTTGGTCACAATCTTTTGCACGGGAGGGAATGAAGAGTCTGTGGTTACTGCGGTTACCGTGTACAGCACTGCTCATGCCAAGCATGGTCGGGTACTTTTTCGCGACCATAGCGACAGGCCTCCTGGAGGAACGTGTTCCGGTTGGGATTCCCATTGTGTTGCGACCGTTGGTGTCGACAGAGATTTGTAATAAAAGTGCTAATCAGTCTGGCAGCTCGTTATCCGCATGCACTGACGACCCATTTACTCCGGATGTTTACCCAACGAGGCCCGGAAGACGCGTTAATGGAGTGGGGGGGGGTGTGTAGTTGGGTGAGAGGGGGACGCAACAGTGACACTGGTGTAATATGTGCAGCCAAGCTTGCTTTATTATTGCTGTTTGCCTGCATCTGCTCTCTGGCCCTGTAGGGGTCAGCAGTGAGAGCTGGAGGTATGGGGCAGGAGGTGGGGGCGGGGGGGTCATGAGTGCTACGATGACGGGGAGAGGTTGTGCTACCTGCCGCTCAGAGCAGTATCTGAAAGTACTGCATATAGACAGTTTGCTTGCTGGCATTACCCACACATTACATAAAGGAATTTTTTATTACTAAAAGGTCTGGGCAGAGGTTTGCGGGGACCTCTGCTTCCTGCCTGCGTTTGATTAATCTGATGGTAATGTTCAGGAATATTCTGACGAATGATCCGTAAGCGGTTCTGGCAGGTCGGGGACCACTAGTTTCATAGAGCGACGCGTCACGGTGCTTTAATCGCTTTGATCGCAAGTTTCCAGACAGATGCCCCACTAGAGCGCCTCTGTAATGAGCCGGTCACCTAGGATCGGGAGAGTGGTGGAGCCCCTGCTTCTAAATGAGCGCCGTATGGATTTTTCTGCATGCTGGCTCCGCATCCCTCTTGCCAGGGTGGTCGCGCTTCCTAGTTTCTGGCTGCACTTTGGCGTGAGCCGTGTAAGTAGAGTCTATATCAGCCAGTGTCCCGTAGGACCTAGTTTGATACGTGCTGTTGACTGGTAACTGGTTAAGACACACACACACACACACACACACACACTCTTTAGAGTGGTAGACTTTTTAAATGATTGTTTAGTTTATAAGTAGGGATTGACTGCATTGTCTGGTAGGAAGACGTATCTTTACATTTTGATAAAAATGGCTATTATGGTGCTGTCGTTCTGTAGACTGTACTCAGTGTCACAGTGAAGGCCTTTCCTGAACGGTGATGTTCAGTGTTAGTGGCAGCTTGGTGCCGCTGCGGGGGTGGGCCTGTGGGGGGCGCCGTCTTGCCATCACCATGCTTGTTGACCTGGATCGATACCTTGATTCAAAGAGGGTAGAGCTCAGGGCTTCAACCACCTTGGCCTCGCCATCCAACTTCCACGCCGCAATTTAGCGATGCGATCCATGCCGCTGTGCATACTTCCGGCCTCTGCCGCTGCTCCTCACTGCTGCAGTCCTTGATACCAGATTGGAGGGACATGCATTTCGAGTTCAGTCTACCCAACTGCCTTCCTGACTGCATTCATTAGAATCGGCCTTGAACTCCGATTCTCGGCGCGTGCTCCTGGGACGTCGGCTGGCTGCAGTGCTAATTGGCCTGGCCTGTAGGCATCGTATCCCCAGCCGAGTAGTGGGCTGCCTGTGCCACTAAGCTGGCTGTCTGTAGGACGTTTGGGTGCCTGCCGTTCTGCCATGTTTTGTCTGCAGACTGGGTCCCATATGACACTGGAGTCTCTAACCGGGCTTACGGTTCTGGGGGCAGAAATGACCTTTCGATCAAGGACAGCTGTGGTCGTCCTGAGGGTGCTGACTTTTACCCAAGCCGTGCAGGATCAGCTGTGCGCCAATACCTGGAGTCCGCGAGGCACTCATGTCCCTGGGGAGCTTGGGATGCCGTCCTGTTAGGAGCTCAGTTTATAATGGACTTGAGTTCTGCGCGTGGTGTGTTCTCACTCTGTGCCGCAGACTACATGGAGTGTCTGTCTTCTGACGCGGTCTCACTTCTCTCTGCATTACAAATAATCTTATTTATTATTACTAGTATTATTACATTTTACTAGATGCCTTTATTCAAAGACATGTACATTTTGAGAAAGTAAAGTCGGCCAGTCCATGGAGCAATTGGGGAGTGAAGGCCCTTGCTCAGGAGTACAAAGGTGAACTCGCTTTGCAAACACTGGGATTTGAACCTGCAGCGTTCAATTCTCACTGATGTCTGTGCCTCACACCACCCCAGCACTGATAGACCATATTTTGGGAGTGTGTCTGTTTTCCTTTAGTTATAGCAGACCACCTTCAGGGAGAGTCTACTAGTGAGACACACTAGTTGTGACTCTCCAGATAAGCAGATTTAATTCAAGGAGAGTCTCTTTCTGTCTGTATCCTTTTCAGGGTTTGGCCATCTGTCTGGTTCCATCAGTGAGCTAGAAATGCACTTCCTGTCCACTGTGCCCTCTCGCTGATTCCTTCCTACATGTCCACCCATTTAGTCCACCCTGCCAATTCTTGGTCCATTGGCCCTTAATTGTCACGTAGCCCTTCCAGGGCTGGCGGCAGCCAAAAAAAGGGCAAGTGGCTCCAATTTCCGAAAGCAGGCACGAGACCTCGGCTGGATGGGGATGTGACCGCTTCTGGCAGGTTAATTTGCATTATCACCTTGATCCCTTCAGCAGTGCCACTCTGGAAGTGAGCTGACTGCTGTGACTTATTCTCCAAATGAGGCCATTGTTATTCCAGCCGAGTTGCTGGGTGCCCGCGCTGCACGCCGAGGCCGGGGCGGGCAGAGCCGAGATTTTCCTCCAGTTTTAAGGGAATCCAATGTATCCATTAACCTCCTGTAAAGTAATAACCCAGGAGTCAAGACTCATTATCTGCAAACACATATTTGGGTGGGAATTCTGGCTGGTTCTCCCTCTTGGATATTGCTGAAAATGCCCTCTTCCCGACTGCTGGCCCAAAGAGATTTGTCGGGTCCGGTGACTGATATCCCAGTAAAGCAACACTGGCCTTGATGTGGAGGTTACTGGTGAAGCTGTGAGACTGCTCTGCTCTGCCCCGGGGTCAAGATGGCCCAGGGTGCATTTGTGCATCAGAGAGCCACTGGTGGTCATTTCTCGACATGGACAGAGCCGGGGGCAGGCAGTAGATCTCATCGCTTCATTCTGGGGACTCAGTGCCAGCGTCACATCTTATGGCTCGGATGACACTCTACGGTTTCCAGATGTCACCCTGAACGTTCACCCAGCTCGCATTTCGATTGACGGCCAGCTGCGTAAGCTCTCACCAGCAACTGCATCCAGTCAATATTTCATTATCGTTGCAATTTACAAGGCGAGTTTTTTTTTTTTTAATGATCATTATTATCAATTATATAAATTCACTTTCCCTGCTGTGTAGCTCTCCCTGTGCGTCTTTGTCCTCCGTAGCTGAGCGTAAACGTGCCTCTTGCAGTACGCCAATGCACAAGCCAAACACAGCTCCCCCTTCTCAGGCAGGTGTGCTGGACGAGGCCTAGATGTGTGGCTGCCTGCCGGCTTGGAGAACCATCGGACCGGGAGGGCCGTTCCCCATCCAGCTCATTTGGGTCATTTGAAAATCACAGGCCTTGTTGCGCAGGCATCTCCTCCCAGCCGAAATCATCTAATAACGTTCCCAGCATGGGCCAGAGACCAGAGTGGCATTTTTTTTTTTTTAAATGCTTAAAGCCTGAGCGCATTAATTCTGTACAGCATCCAGAAACACCTCCTCGCGTCACGGTTGTGCTGTACGAGCTTCGTCAGAGACCCTTTCTCATTACCCATTATTCCCTGAGGTCGGCCTGGCCTGAAACGGACCATGTCTGTCCCAGTGAGATGGGCAGGTTAATTTGCAGTGAAGCGTCCAGCCCTTTTTGAAAATGTGTCCTATTCAGTTTTTTTTTATGCTGGTGCGTGCGTGTGTACGTGCAGTTAAGAGACCTTTCCTTGTGGGGACCAAATGTATACCCACTATTTTTTGTAAGTTCTAAGTTTGCTGACCTTTCTGCCTTACTGCAGTGCTTGCCTTACTGAGAACCGGCCATTTTTCAGTTTCCAGATTTCCTGGTGGAATCTCCTGATATTTGTGTGTTTCACATTGGATATTATCATATCTGTCCCTGGTGTCTAGAGCTGGATGAGTTTAAGGATCTGCTCAGGCCATGGCTGCTTTCCCATGCAAAAACTATACTGGAAAAATGATTCAAAAGACCTCAGGGTCGACATTGAGGTTCTCCTGTACAGTGCATTGCATGCCAAAGGTCAGTCATTTATACTGCTTTCATTGTTGTCATCAGTAGCTTTTGGGGTCTCTCAAGCACATTGCTGAATCACTGGATTTGAGGCCTGATATCTCAGAAGTGTGAGTACAGTCAAACTCTGGTCTGAGGGACATCTGCCCCTGCCTTATAGTGTGTGGACTATGACCACAAGTAATATCATCTGTTATCATGGGCTTATCTTTCCATCCCATCTCTCACAATTTGTAAGGAATCCATGCATTCTTCAGAAAGTCAGCACATTTTCTCAGATTTGGAGCTTTTCTGTCACAACTCGTGTGTTCCAAAAAATTTTTCCACATTTATGCATGTCACCATGCTCAGTCTCCTCCTGCGAGATGGCTCTGTGTAGATCGATGGTCAGGTGTACATCCCATGGGCTTTGTCAGAACCCCAGGTCTCTTAGCAACCGTTTTACAATACTCAGGCTAATATTAGCAATAGCCTGCCTGGATGATTGGGTATTTAACTCCTGTTAGCCTGCATTGTTCTAACTCATCTCCCCTTACGAAACTGGTTTTTCATGACACGGCAAGATGACTTCCTGTCATGTTGCCGGCTTGCACTGTGACCCCTAGCTCGTTTCGGGTTTTCTGAAGGGCGATCGCTGTCTGTCTGGTCACCTTGTAATTCTCACGCAGCCTCCCTGTGTGCTGAATCGACTCGTCAGTGGACTGCGACATAACGTGCCTCTTGTGCATGTTGGCCATGACCATTTGCTGGGAACAAGTGGCCATCCTTCCCCCCCCCTGTCTGGAGTAGTACTACCTCCTTTTTCAGTTAACTTTGCCAGGATAATGTCATTTAGGCTGATACTGAATCATGGGGTCTTTGTAAAGACTGTAATAAATCAAATTGGATTGTAATGTGCATTTAAACCTTGAGCATAACAGCTGTCAACTCATCCTTATAACATGACACTTCAGGCTGAGAAAGCCGTAAACCCATCCTTATATTGTGTGTGTGGCTCATACTAGCGACGGTGAGAGCGGCGATCTCGTCATCGCGTGATGCGCGTGGCTCGTACTGCAGAGGGTGAGAGCTGTGAACCACACATTATGGGCTACAGACAGGTGACTCTTGGATGTCAGGCGATGTCAAAAATCTGTACCCCCTCCCCCCCCACCCAGATTTACATTACATAAATGGTTTTATGTGCACATGTTTAGTTTAGTCAGTTTCCCCAGTGCGGGGATGGTATTGTGCATTTCCTGTCTGTAACATGACCCCATAAACACTGAAAGTGTAGACATGCTCATCAGGCTGCAGTGTTTTATTTCCAGCATCAAGTCCTTTATTTTGTACATCTGTACGCCCAGTCTGTGGAAAATCTGATTTTGAAAGGTTTTAAGATGAGGTCTCGGTAAACGCTGACGACTGATTAGATCACACTGGTTACGTTGGAAAGTTAAATAAAGATGAAACACTCCTTAATGAAGAATGTGCCATGTCTCGATTTCTTGGCATCATATCACAGGCTACGTTCACACTCCCATGCTGAAGTGACTCAAATCGGATTTTTTGCCTTAATGTGACACATCTGATCTTTCAGGGCTGTGTGGACACGCAAATCTGATCTTTTCAAATCAGATTTGTGTCACTTTCATACGTGGCACTAAATCTAATACGTATCCGATTTGCGGCCATGCCACCTGAATGTGAACGCTCGGATCGGAATTCATGTGGCTTTTTGCTTATACGCGTACGCTAACATCAGCCTGCAAACTGCTCATCCACATCACGGTCCCACCATTGCCGGCTCCTTTCTCGTACCCACACATCTCTTGGTGCGGCAGTTCCAGCAATAACTGCGAAAACAGAAAAAGCTACAGTAGCCGCCTGACTCTCTTTCTTCTTTTCGACCTGCTTATTTATGTACAGCTGATTCACAGTTTGTCATCCTCCAGATCAAAGTGCGATACATGCGTGAGCCACTAACGCCTTCATTTTTAATGCCATGAGTCGTCCCACAGATCTGACGTTTTTCGTTGTTGGTGACACAGTTGGCCCGTGTAAAAAATGTATCGATGTGTGACGTTTCAGGGGACCGATGCGTTCACATTACAGTCAGATACAGGTCACTTGTACTTATGAATGTGAACCATCAAGGTAGACAAATCGGATCAGAGCACAAAATCGGAATTGAACGATGTGGCTGGCAGTGTGGAACACTGTGGCAACTTCCCCACAGAGCCTCCCTCATAATGTGGCACCTGCCCCATGACCTCATAGCTTTGCCATTATCTGTCCAGTTTGGAAACCACACACTTCCCAGTCCATATGTGAAGGGCAGCAGGAGCGAGCAGATCTACACTGCGGGGCATAGGGGGTCATGACCCCAAAGTGAAGTTTGCCCCGGAGCCACTGCTGGCTTCTCACATCCCGCCTCCTGGCAGGACTTTTGATTTGGTGAAAATGGGGAACATTGGAGGGTTGGAGTCTATTTCTCATTTTTAGAATGTATGCATTGATGTCCTTTTCCCCTGGAACACTCCCCCTTATAGAGACTGCGAGGCAAACTATGGCTTATTTTATTCAGGGAATCTGTGAAATAAACGATCATTTCCTTTAAATTTAAAGTGATTTATGTACCTTACCAAAGGACCATTGAACCATGGACATTCATATAGGTCCAGGAGTTTGATTTCCAGACAATATATTTTGTAGAAAGTAACCTAGCTAACTGTCTAAATTTGCTTTCAGCCTTGTAAGGAAAATTGTTTGTCTTGGCCAGCTAACTCTACCTTATGGATTTAATTTTTTATTTTTTATATAAATGCTGACTAGACCTTAAGTTACAGAGAATATAAATGAATGATGCTCTATATTTAACCGAAGAGTAGTTAATACAGTAAATAACTTGCGCTATTTTACACAAAAATCCGACATAATTAGGATGAAATGACAGTCATAAATCCACAATTCATAGGCATGTTTCTGGAAGTTTATTCAGATTGCAGCAATCCATTTGCTTCTCTTAATTTTCAGATGAGTGTAAAAAGAGCTCAAATTTCCTGTTAAATTGATTTGTACAATCAGTCATATGATGAGAGGTTAGCTGAGCTGAAGCTGTTCAGCCACACGCAAAGGAGATTTAGGGGGGACATAATCCAGGTATATAAGATTTTCAGCCAAATGACTACTATTAATATTAGTTTAAATGCTAGAACTCGTGGCCATAGGTGGAAATTAGCAGGAGAACATTTTAAACTGAATTTGAGAAAGAAGTACTTTCCACAGTATGTAGTTAGAGTATGGAATAGTCTTCCTGCTTGTGTAGTGCAAAATAAAACCCTGGGTTCCTTTAAAATTAGAGCTAGATAAAATTTGAACAACTCTGAGCTATTAGTTAACTATTAGCCCCAAACGACTTTGGTGTGCCGAATGGCCTCCTTGTTTGTAAGTTTCTTATGTAGTCGTACAGCGGCTCTTTCACATGTTGAATGTGTGTTTCTGGCATACAGGCTGAACGATAACGCAGCCATTCGTTTTTTTTGCCACACAATAGGTGTAACCACAGTGACCTCCCTCTACTGTGACATCATGTGTATACCCTCTAAGTCACATCAGGAGTAGGACTGTTGAAGCCTGCTGAAGATAAAGCACTATAATGCTGTCGGCTGAAAATGGCAACGTTGAGTAATTAATTTACCATATTTACACTAGCAAAGAATAATTTATCAAATGTAAATCGGTAATTGAGCAAATTGCTTTGCTCTTTACTTGAAGATATGAGAATGTAACAAACTTTTTTTTTTCTTCTGTTTATGCTGCGCTGTTTTTAGAGTAGGCCTGTGAATGAGGATTAAGTCCTGAGGTGTTTTTGGGGGCAACCAGTGAAGGGAGATGTACTACTGGGGCCCTTCACAGACATCTAGGACCACATCCCCTCACTGCTGTCTGGTGCCTCCCCCATATATTTTTATGTTATGAATCCATAATGATTTGATTCCTGAATACATTTACATGCATGTGTGTATGGCTTTATATATAAAATACAGAGAAGCGTACACGACAATGATTTATAGCATTTATAATGCTGCGTTACATTTACCTCGGAGGTCGGAGCTGGTAATGACGTCACACACAAGGTAAATGCGTTCCAGTACAATATGTTGGAAATGCCATTTAATAATACCAGGGACCTTTTTCAAAAGGCATGATTTCTTTGATTAACTTGTCAGATTTAAGGTACCTTAGTTTAAATGGGCTTTATGTTCATTCACGTACATTTACCTTGTACTACCTTAAATCTAACATAAAATCCGACTAAGCAGGCAGTCCAGTTCTAGCCCAGTTGTTAGCCATTGTTAGCAATATCAGTCAACACATGCAGTGTTTTCCGTATAAAACTCCAAAACAGACTGAATGAGCCACAAATAAGGCATAAGTGGTCATAAACAGTATAAAACCACAGATTTCACTTCTATTGATAAAGTGCGCAGCCATCTTGGATTCTGAGCTCAGGGTTGTCGATTTCTCCGAGTTTATTAGTTGGAATTCAGACTTGAGGGGAGCGTTCCAGTTGAAATTTCCGAGTTCAAATGGAGCACAGCATGAGAAGACTAATTTGGGCAGTGACCAGATGTGACTTTACAGAATTAAGAAACATTTGTATCAACATGACCAAGAGCTTCATTTTGGCATCAACATCTGTGTCTTTATCAATGTGCAAACAAAACATCCCAAGGTAGAAAGATGGTAGTTTCAAGGGTGAATTTTTGATACTTTGTATTATAGTATCTTGTTCCAGCCAAATGGCTGCAGGTAAATGTGTTGTGTCCTGGGCAAACCAGTGCCTGGTCGTTATACGGTTTTGTATATTGGAATGGAGCCTTCATTTTAATGGTTTTATGAAAATATGGAAACTTTGGCCTTTGACAGCTGGTAGTCCTGGAGTTTCAGCCTGTCCTACAACGTCAGTGTTAAAAGCAGTCGGATTAAAATCCGCTCCTCAAGCTATGTGCATGTGAGCGAGATGGGTAATGGAGTACAAAAAAAAACATTAGAAATGTCTGCCGAAACCCGTGGTGAAATGTTTATGAGAAGTGGAATCTTTTCCGGACAGGCATTTCTCCCCCTACCACTGATTCAGTTCTTGAGCATGAACTTTAATTTTGTTTACCCGTCACTAAAAAAAAATTACCAATGTTGAATTTTTAAGTCATAATTGTCTGACTGCTCATTTGCTATGAATATTAAGAGAGGATTGATTAACCCGTGCTGCTTGGATGATGTCAACATCAAGGTGTGATTAAGTCGAAGTGCTCCCCCCAGTGGTCCTGTTTCGAATAGCGTCCTCCATAATAATTATTTTATCTTAATGGCAGAGCATAAAACCAAACTAATGTGCCAGTCATGGATTTACTTTTATGGTTGGTGTCACTGGGCTTGTTTCTTGTACCGATCCCAGTATCCAGCATGTTTCCTGCCCTGCTTCTCGTCTGTTTATTCAGCATGTGGTTGGTGTTAGATTGTATCTGAAGGGCTTCTAGTTCAATGCAATCGATTTCACTGACAAAAAGCAATTGTCTGCAAGGTGGGTGGGTTGGGGAGGTAGATTTAATTGCCTTCTCGGTAATTATGAATACATCTTTTTTCATTCGGTAGCTGTGGTGCCTAATCTAGTAGGACCAATGCTGGGAAAGAGCAAAATATGGGATTTTATTAATTTATTCTGAATATTTGGTTGCTGTTACTTTCAATTAATGCATTTCAGGCTCGTTTAAAAGTAATTAAGCAGGCGGCTTGTGTGCATTAGGATTTCCCATTCATTAATTGTTTATAGACTGGACTCATTTCTTGCATTTCATTGTACTGAAAAATGCTTAATGTGATTCTAAGCTGCTGTTCTTTGCGAAGGGTTGAGAACCATGCTTAATGTTCTGTTCACAGATCAGATCAAGCGCAAGGCGAAGAGGAGGCCCTCCTGGGGGAGAGGAATCATCCGCAAGAAGAGGACCTACCTGAAAAAGGAGGAGGTCGAAGAGGAGGAGCCCGAGGAAGGGCTAGAGTCTGGTGGCGCATTGGAGGGCGATGATGTAGCCGAGGAGTCAAACACAGCCGGAGCAAGCGACTCCTGTCTGACTCAGGACGAAGACTCATGCGATACGATGGACGCCACACAAAGCGGGCCTCAGCCCAATGGGTATGCACTGTCAACTGAAGAGGAGAGCTCTAACGAGCCACCCGTGGATCTCGCGGGCCCCCAGCCCGAGGCAGAGCAAGCATCTCTGCCTGGCAGGCCGCAGGAGTGCATGAACGGGGACGAGTCACTGGACAGCTTGGACAGCGAGGCCAACAAGAGGAGCTCCGAGGGAGGTGTGGAGGAGGCAGCTGAGGATGGTGAAAGTGCTATGGAGCCCAAGAGCTCAGTCCTGGAAGCCAGTGAGGGTGATCTCGACACGGAAGGTAAAATAGGCCGTCAGCGAGGGTGACCTCCACAAGGAAGGTAGCGTAGGACAAGGGTGTCTAGCCCCAAACGCAGACCCGTGCTCCGGTCAGAACTTATCGATTTGCACTACTGCCCTTTGGCATCTCCTCTGCCCCCTCAGAACACAGCCATCTGCCCCGTGTCCAGATGAATGGGAACGGCTCTTGCTATATCTGTTCAGATTGAGAACAGGGTCTCTTCCCTTGTCGTTCTGATAAATGACACAATTCTGTGGAGGGGCTAGAAAATGTGGGTTGTGTCAATATGCCTATGCTGTTACTTATAATTCACTATTTCTAGTTGTTTACGGTTGTATTTATAGTTGTACATTTGTGTGAAATCACACCCTGTGCATAGCATTGTCTAATGTGCCTGTTTCTTTATGTACTAGGTGCTTCCACACTAAAGAAATGTAAAAGGACCTCTCTGGAGCAGCAGAAGGCTGCACTGGCGGAGGAGACGCCGGAGGATTCCCCTCCACCGCCACCCCCCCTGGTGGTCGATCACGAGCGGCTGGCGGTAAGGACCTGTGGGCTTTTTTTAAACCTGTTATGGACCCAAGTCACGCTCGCTGGGAGTATGCAGACAAAAGCATGTCACACATTGTCAGGTTTGGGATCGGAGCATGACAGGAATGGAGGGCATGCTGAAACCAAGGGGTGCTGCTCCAGACACGGCTGGTGTTGAAGCAGGGGTACGAGTGCGGTTAACGGTTCACTTTTGCGCCGTCATCGTGCCTAGTAGTGCACTGCTCTGTGGTCCAATTACTGGAAAAAATACGGAGTGACTCGGTCGATGACGAACGCGGCACATGAGGAACACATCACTGGCAACGGCATCTGTAACGCATATCACCAGGCTCCGTCCATGCATGGAGCAATGCCTTTCAATGGCATTTAGCTGTGAGTGTAGAACACTTTGAAGTGTCTGCATCAGTCCAGAGACACCCAAAAAAGGAGTCATTTAAATACAGTACTTCAAGCAAGAGCAATGTACATAATTAACTTGTAGCATTACCTTATAAATTGACTTGTTTTCCCTGAGAAAGTAGCTATAAGGGTAAAAGTACCTTTCCTATGATTATAGCTGGGAGTGCTTTCATTTTTCTTGCTTGCTGTTCTTGAAACTGTTTTACCTGGAATAACATGTGAATTAAAAGTAAAGTATGGGTTTCAGTACAGGGCTGAGTTGAAGGTGGTCTTCCTATGGTTGGAGTCGTGCTGCGCACAGCTGGGAGTTTCCTGTCCGTGCTTTGTGAACAGTGGCAGTGATTAAATCAGGGTGTATGTGGTGAGAGGGTACCTGCTTCTGCGACTCCCTCAGACAGTGTCGTGTTGGGTGCCATAGTAAATGGAGGAATATGTAACTTACACTACCAGTCAAAAGTTTTTGTGCCCGCTGAGATTTTCTTCATTTGCATGTTACTCGCTTAACATGCACTAAAAATACTCGAGATGTGCAAAAAAAAAAAAAAATAAAAAAATAAAAAAAAAATTTCAGAATGCTCACCATTTGCAAAGACGGGGAATCGGCTTGTTGATAGCAACTCGTAAACAGTAGGAGTGTTTGAGGCTCTGCCAAAATTTCTACATATACGAAGCACTGAGTGTACAACACAACCCAAATGGTAAAGGCGTTAAACGCATGAAGATGTGTGGCTGTGCACAGAGCATAGGGACTGGAGCCGGAGAAGCGTGACGCCAGATGGCGTCAACAAACACACTTTTTGTGTTGCCACTAGTTCAAATTGCAGACCCGATATGACAAAGCACGGGATATTGCGAGTGTTATTCCACATTAGATTGCACCACTTAGAAATAGATGTTGCTTAACCTGTGTCATAGATTATATATAGCCCACGTCGTGTTATATAATGATGCAGTTCAACGTAGATTGCCATAAATCTGAAAATTTAGCAGGTACGTCCCAAAAACATAATTTAGCAGGTATATCCCATAATACATTTCTGACATACCATTCCAAGTCAAGCTGCATTTCCTTACAACTTAATACGTACCTCCACCTCTTCATTGTGCCCCGCTTCCTGCGTGTTGTCTTAAATTATTCGCATTTCCATCACACATTGATATTTGACCGTTTTAATAACATGAAAACATAGCAGCAGCAAATAATTTGATTGAAGAGTAATAGCTCTGATCCCTCTCCCATGACTAATGGAGCACCTGCATGCACACGAGCTGAGAGACAAGTCAGTTTTACCCGTTAATTGGAGTTTTTACTTTAGAAATTGTGATTTACTTCAACTTGCATTTACTTTGGCAGCACGACTAACGGGGGCTAAAGAATGAAGATGACAATCACATCACTTTAACATAGCTGGGGGCAGTTTGGTCTGACTGCCTCATACACAAGAAGCTTCTTTTTTGTTAATCATATCGGAAAAGGTTTCAGGTATGTGTGTGTGAGTATATAATTGATTGTTGTTGGCTGGTTTGGACCCTCTTTGGGCTTGTTTGTAATTGATCACAATAATTAAAGTCTATCTTTATCATATTATTTTTGATGAAGTATTAGTTTTAAAATCTACATTAGGAAAGTACTTAGGCTCTTACATAAATTTTATTTAAATGACGATTACTTTGGAAATGTATATTATCCTAAGGAACCATAGTACAAGCAGTTTTTGAACCGTTCAAGTAGAGATTCCCATCTAGATACATCAGGTATTAATGGAAGATAAACAAATAGGCGGTTAAGTTTTTGATAAATACTAATGTCAAACTGGAACCATACTGGAGACTTTTGTGACTTGTGAACATCTCTTACCATTTCAGTACCATTATTAGCAAGAAAATGTCATATATTTGATTCATCAAAGTAGCAACCTCTAGCAGATATAACGGCAGAGATTTTGAGGCATTCTTTCTGCACCGGACATTAACTACTGCTCATGGGGTGAAACCTTGTGTTTTTAAAGTTAAAGGGCGGCCTAGAGTTTGACTGTGCCCTCACCGCACATGCCAGGATGTCATGTGCACTGTTACATACTCTTTCCATGTTATACAGGAAACTTGTTTTATTTCAACTTTCATTTGTAGTTGTTCACTCAACTTTCCAGTCCTTAACAAGAATAAAAATCTGCAGTTAATGAGAGAAATCGAAGAGTGGTGGAAAATATGTGGTGTGTAAAAGCTTGACTGTTAGTATATATCTTTATCCAATGTTCATTGCGCCTCTAGATCACCCATGTCCACAGCAGAGATCAGCAAATTAAATCAGTTAGGTCCAAAGTGAAGCCCATAGGTGCCGACAGGTGGCGTTGTGGAGTAGTGTTTGTGAAGCAATGCTGTTCCCCAGCTATATGGCGGATGCTTGGGGCTCTGCTGTATCGATTCGTCACTGATTGTGAAATGCCAGGGACACATGCAGGCTGTTGGTGAATGAGAGAGCCCCCCGGAACTTGTTACCCTGGCTGATCCCCGCATGTTGACTGTTCTCCGGTCAACGTCCTGCATGTGCTCTGTGTACCAGCCAGGTCCTGAATGGTGTCCATTGGCATCCTCCAGGAGGTGGTGGATCAGGTTTGCAGTCCCTTTCCTCCCCAGTTTGCATGGGCATTTGTAGCACACAAGATATCCTCTAAGTGTTTCTTAATTTTCACAGTATTTTTGAAAATATAAGCGTGGTTTTAAAGCTAATTCCAGAAAGAAATGGCATGATAGTAAAGGTTTGTTTGTGAGCTCTAAGGAACACTGCTCGTTGTAATAATGATTAAAGTAGCATGTGAGTGGACTTTTGAACATCTGCGCTTTAATTGCCGACGGAGCAACCGTTGCTCTCGTCTTAAAAATCTTGCCTTTGTCTTAAAAATCCCGTTCCCTGTACGTGCTGCTGCATGCCGGGCTGCTTTTCCAGAACTTCAGGCATGCTTACAGGCGGACACGTATCTCTTGGAATCAGTCCCGGCCCTACAAACACCGGTGCAGTTGTGCCGAGCTTCACCCAATATCCGAGTGCAAATTGGATCGGCGCCCCTTGAAGTAATTCTGCGACTGGCGGCCGGACCAGAGTGAGCGGACGAGCGTAATTGGTGTAAAATCACCCTCCTAAACCGCGCTGATCTGCCCCTTATCTTTCAGCAGCACCTAATATCACACCATTATCTCTGTGTGGCGGCCTTGACAGGCCGCTCCCGCGCCTCCGTATCCGAGACCAATTGGACCGCTGTTGACTTTGCTCTCGGCCGGAACCGGCCGCAGGCGGTGGGCTCAACAGATTAGAGCCTCCTTAAAAAGCCCGCTTGTTGAACACGCAGCACTAATGCAAACTCACTTATTACTCTTTAGAAGATGTCTTTTGATAAACATCCTTCTGTTCCTTGCAAATCTAAGTATACATAGGATCCTACGTGTTGATTACCTCAGACCAGCGACAAAGGCTTATGAAAAGAGTCTGGATGCATTCTTAAGTCAGGGACCTGCTGTGGAGCTTGTGAAAAGGTCAGGGGTGTCTGGGCTAAATGGCTCCAGCTTGGTGATGTCAGTGTTTAAAGTGACCTCGTGCAAATAAACAGCAATGCATCATGGGAGCCCAGACCAAGGAAAGAAGGACGACTACCACATAACGGGTCCCCTCTACAGGTTATGTGCTATGCATGGCTTTCTTCAGCTTTGGGTCCCTTTCATTTGCATCTGTTTACTGTTTCTTAGGATTTTAGTTGCTGGTTTATTGTCCTCTGTGGCCCAAATCCAAATTTTGTGCTTTCTGCTGCTTTTCTGGCCTCATATAATTAGTTCTTTCATGTCAGTTAAAACTGCTACATTTGATTTTAAAGACCTAAATGTACCTTTTTTGTCAAAGGAACTGAACTGATAAAATATTTAGGTACAAGAATCTTTTAGGCAGTTTATGGATATGTACTGGAACATAGTATTTAAATGTGTACCTGACGCATTCTTGGTTGCCTGTTAATGAAATCAAGGCCGAGATGGTTACCTCTCTGTACATAAATATTTCTGTGATGTGTAGTGCACTCTCCCTCATTTGGGATATGGTTTAACAATGCCTGCTTTTTAAACTTATAGCTTCAGGTTTTTCTACAAGGCATTCTGATTTTCCATCTACAATAACTAAGAGTGCAAAGTGTTTTTTCTGAAGTGGGCCCATGGGGAGCGGGGAGGAATCAAAGGACACCAGAAATGCAAATCTTGCGGTGTGGAGAGGAGAGTTTATTCTGGCCTGGTCGTCTGTTGGCAGGATTCCTCCTTGTGGAAAGTGAGTGGAAAGAGGAGCACCAGGCGTCTTATCAGACCCGTCTTTAAACTCTCCTCAGCTTCACACCTGCCTGGCTTCTGGCAGGGACAGTGTGGCAGGAGAGAAATCGCAAATCCCACTGATCATTCCAGCCTGATCGCATTCGTTGTGCATGGAGATACAGCATCTCTATTGTAATGACGTGTCAGATGTGGTGAGGCTACTTGGCTTGAACATTGTGTCCACACACACACACACACACACACACACACACACACACACACACACACACACACACACACACACACACACACACA
>JABFEA020000042.1:15425979-15440978 GCA_019775915.2 Cyphomyrus plagiostoma
CACACACACACACACACACACACACACACACACACACACACACACACACACACACACACACACACACACACAAACAATGATCTGGTGGTGTTCTCACTTTCCATTGTTAGTTGTTGCTTCCTCAGACCAAAACACGCCCCCCAGCAGCACGGTCTTGCTTTTCAAGCTGCAGGAAAGTCATCACAACAGTTGAGTCATGTGTGGAACAAGGACCTGGGATGGGGGGGCATTTCCCCAGGTGTGGCTCAACACACTGCACTTGCTGTCAGGGGTGACTCTGCGTGATACTGAAGCTAGAGGCCTGGGAAGGTTTTTCCAAGCCTCTTGTTGGGAGGAGGGGGGTTGATGTATGGTACATCAACATCTCAATGAGGTGTGGTATTTGTTTGTGTTCGTGGCATTTACCATGCCCCCAAACACACACCAGCACCTTCCTGTGTTCAGTCGATGCATAGTTGTAGAATTTCCACATTTAAAAAGCTATAACCCATAATGTAGTGATTCCCACTTTCTTGGGCTCCATGTGTAGCATACTGGATGTGTATTGGAACACAATGTTTCTCCCAGAATGCACTGCATCGTTTTTACAAAACCAGGGAGAAAATTTATTGGAAAAAAGCTGGTGGATACAGATGGCCTTCTCCCTTTGAAACCGTGTTTCGATGCCCTCAGCCTGAAGAGGTGCAGTGATGACTACCTGTTTTAAACAAACAGCTGCTACATTGATTCTGAAGCCCACGCTGACCTGTTTGCTTTTGAAATGTACAGTTTGAACTATGTAGAATTTTAATTGGGGGTGGGGGATAAACCTTTCTAAAGGGAGGCTGTGCCTATGTCTGGAATTAATGTACACATACAGTAGTAACTGCAGAAACAGCATCACGGCGTGGAAGGTGTTTATGTTGTGGTCACCATGATCCTGTGCTAATTACTGTCATTGTCTACATCCTCTTCTTTGGCTATGATTGTCTGGTGTATGTTAGAGCCAACATTCTCAAGTTAATTATGTGACGCTGCTCTTTCCATCAACAGCAATTATGTCGTTTCTAAGGAAAGACTTTCCGAAGGCAGCATAATTGTATAGTACACTTCAGTATGAGAACTTTCCTTCATACAGTGGAATGTCTCATTCACTTGGATTGTACTGTAAGTGTATTATTGTTGTTTAGTTTTTTAAAGCATCTAAGAAATGCTTAAAGGTTTTTTTTTTTTAAAAAAATGTTTAATAGTCTGTCATTATTTTGCTTTCAGTTCCACGATAATGTTTTAATATAAAGCACTTTAGCAATGAGAACTGCAGTTTAATGGTTTATCTTGAAATTAGGTTGCTAATTTTTCGGATGGTGTTGCACTGTAAATACTTCAATTTACACATTAAAGCTTAATCAGTTTGCAGATTTCAGCAGTGTCTATTGGCTTAATTGCACAGTAACTCGTTAATGAAACTTTATATTCCTGGATCGTTTTGAAGGCCATATATCCCACAAGTTGTTTCTTACAAAGTAATATTTTCCCAGTTTAGGGTGTGTGTGTGTGTGTGTGTGTGTGTGTGTGTGTGGCTGTCAGGTTTCTGTGAGCTGCTTGTTGCTGGCGATAGCACTGAGCGCCATGTGATTCTGGGGAGACAGAGGATGGGGACTGGCAGGTATGTGATTCACAGGACCAGCCGTCTGCGGGTGACTAGCGTGTCAGATCGTAAGCGGACTGGCGCTGACTATCTGCACGCACCCTCGTTTGAAATACCATGGATGTCTAGTCATGTTTGCATTAAGTCTGCATGAAGGAACCCTGCCAGAAATCCGGTGTGTGTGCTTATTGTCTCTGGACGAGACCAGATCCAGTCACCGCGTTGGCGTGCAGGCAGAGTAGATGCATATTTTCTGAGAGTTGATCAAGCGCAAGGTCCCGGAGAGCCCAACCCTGCAGATATCGCACTGATTCGAGGATCCCTCGGCTGGGCCTCCTAAACAGGCTGTGGCGTGATTCACTCCCACTCTGTCAATGTGCGCAGAGTAGTGCAGTACTAAAGAAAACCGCCCTGGTCGCACATTGAATGTTTATCTCCTGTACTGCTGGCCGTGCCAGTAAAATGAGGTTTTCTGCAAGGAAAGGATGTTATTGTGTTATAGCTGTTATTTGTTGTGTTGTACTATAAACATGGAAATGTGCAGCAGAGGTTGCCACTGAACTGAAAATTACGCTTTGAACAAACAAGCCAAAGGGACCTTGAGTTATTCTCATCTGTTTTCCTTTTTGTTGCTTGTTCTTTAACAGTGAATATAAAGTCTTCACACCCCTATTAAACCTGGAACACACCTAGCTGGTTTTCGGAAACTGTTGGGCTGTCTGGCAGTCAGTGACTGCTGGTTGGGCTGGTGTGTGTGGCAGCCGCACATGCTCCCTGTTGCCGCTGTTTTGGCCAATTGAGCATATTGAGCATCTGTGTCGAAGCTGGTTGGTGAAACTGATTGGGCTGTATGTCAACCATTACTTGTAGTGCTGGTGTGTTCCAGTGCAAATTTACACAATGGACAGGATCCAATGGCAGCTGATAGAAGACTGATTGCTGGTTGGCCTTGGTTGGTCCTTGTTTTTTGCCATTGGCTTGGTGTGCAGGCAACTATAAAATTGCAGGTTTTCGTGATGTGAAAAATGAAACCAAGATAAATCATAGCAGATCTTTTTCAACCTGTAATATTGCAACCAACAAGATTCCAGGGGATAAACAAAACTTTTTTTTGGGGGGAAAAAGGAAAAATCGCTTTGGCAGCCACGATTTTCTTCATCCTCTTAATTGCATCCAATTATTATTTTTGTTTTCTTAATTGCAGAAACGTGAATTTTTAACAAGGCTGAACATCTCGGGTTGCTGTACTTGGCTCACCTGAGCTACGTAGCCAGATACAGCACCCAGCTCCTTATGGCCAAGGCCCCTATATATAAAAGCGTCAGGGTGACATGACATACCGCCCCGCCCCCGCTCTCCCTCGCAGGCTAGTGACAGAGGGGGAGCGTCCAGTGCCCCGAAACAGCCCCATCCACTCCTGGCAGCCATGCCGATGGATGTGGTTATTAAGTGCCTGTTTCTGGCAGAGTGCTGTTACGCGTGTTGATCAGTCCAACAGTCTGGACGGCTGGCAGGTAGCGGTTACATCAGCCGCCCCCCAAACGGGGCTGTGCTGTGCCCGTTATTTGTGGAGGCCATTGCATCAGATTATGGGATGAAATATTGACAGATGGTTGCTATACTATAAGCAGGGTTTTAAAATCAGTAGCTCTGGACAAGCGATTTCAATTTAAATGTTTGTGAGATGGAAGTGAGAAACTGACATTTTTAAATTTGAAGCTTTTTTTTTTATTCCAGTGTGAACTGGGTCTCATGAATTAATAATTTAATTATATAGTTTATGCTGCTGCCGTCATTAAATTGTCCAGTTCAAGTTTCCTTTGGCTTAATTTAACACCCTTTAAAATTTGAATGTGCCCCCACCTGCCAAACTATGATGAATAAACAAGCACCCCGCCTTAATTAGCCAATGAAAGGTTTTCATGGTATGGGAAAAGGAGACTTTTTATCTGACCAAAAAAGGGGAAACCGGCCATTGGGTGTCTGCAGATGGCGTGAATGGGTGAACAGCAAAGGAGATGTCATTCTGTAGCCACATTTCTGTCACAGACCACACCATTATAGCAGCTAATGTCACGCATTCTTTGTTTGTTTAATATGATGAAGACCCGCACTATAAATTGTTTGTAGAACACGCTGGTTCTTCTGGATGGATGTAGCTGTACCACTTTTCAGTATACAGTACATTCAGCATAATACAAAAGATTGCAGGTAGTTCAGCTAAAATGAAGAAATCTGATCTATTACTTGACGGAGGGAAAGGATTGTGCTTCAGCTCCGGGGAGCCTGGCTGTATAATAACCTCCTGATTTAGAACAGGGCCTGGCCATTTCCCCCCCAGTTGTTGCCTCATTTATCAGTGATTACTGTCATTAGCAGGTCTGGCCTTGTCTGTCCAATTCAAAATTTTGTATGCTCAGATTGTGCCCGCCAAGTCACTTTTGATCAAGACTAGTAACACTTTAAGGCCAGGAATGATTTTCATTGCACTTTGCTGAACTCTTTCTAAAGCTGTAAACCATCTTTATTCCTGCCATCAGAGCGATACATGGTACAGCTAGTGATTTATACAAGGCTGTACAAGCATTTTATTTTGCATGGGGCCTCAATGCAGATTGGGAGGCTTCTTTGTAAACACCTGAGTCTTTATGAACAGCGGCTGCTGTCACCTTCCTATCCCCAATAGTGTCTGTCTGTATATTCGTACTTCCCCGATGAGTTAACTAGCATTGATCGTCACTGTAGTTCCTGCTAAATGTCTTCCCGCTGCATAATTCCGTCTAGGTTCTGGCAGCTCTTCAGCCGTGTGGCCTGATTCTGTGCCACCTGCAAATTTAACCAGTTTATTAAATATGCCAGTATCTCTCTTGTGTGGAGTTTTAATTTATGTGGATTGGAATGAAAGATGGCTCCAAGACAGAACCTTGTGGAACACCACTGATTTTTCTTCACAACTTCACAGTCGGGGGGGGGGGGAGACAAGCCCAGCAGTATTAATACACATTTAGAAGCTACACCTACGTATGAAACTGAAGAAACGTACGAAAACAAGTGGGTAAAAACAGTGGCAAGTGGCAGAGCCCCTATCAGCTTTAATACTGTCCCTTTATTGTAATAATTAGATATTGTGTATATCTGGTATAAAATTGTAATTCAGGGGTGTAGATATGTGGTTTTTTCGTTTTCTCTTGATTAAACTGCTGTGTGAAATACTTAATTCTGTTCTCCTGTCATCTATCTGCTTGGTTCTTCCTTCTACGTATGTAGGTGTTGCTTCTGAATGTGTGTTACAGTTTCCAGCTCCATGTTGTGTTAAGAATTTTAATAGACTTTCAATAATATATGGTTTCATAATGTCGGCCTGTCTGCTTTCTTTAAACTCACTAGCTAAATTGTGCCATTTTTTTATCCATGCGGATTGCCTCTTCATATGTTTTCTCTTACCTTAGACTAAATAACCTTCATGACCATTTTACCATCATAGTTTTACCCATAATAAGAGTAAGATTAGTTGGTCAATTGGCTAGATTGGTCTTATTCACTGTGAATTTGTGAAGAAAATTCCCTATCAGCTTTAATACTATCCCTTTATTGTAATAATTCAATATTGTGCATATTCGATATAAAATTGTAATTCAGGTGTGGAGTATGTGGTATTCTTGCCTCCTCTTGAGGAAACTGCTGTGTGAAATTGTGAAGCTGTTTTCCTGTCATCTACATGCCACCTTTCTTTGCACCCAAGCAACTTCTACCTTTTGCCACCTGTTGGTGTTGCTGTACCAGAAGAATTGACTGAGCGTCATTACGCTCATCTGTTTGCTTGTCCTCCCTTAGCGTTTGTGATCTTTTTGTTTTTATACCTTCTTCCAGCTGTCTACTGCATTGCCAGAGATGTTTTCAATCTCTTGTATTGTCTTGAGTGCTTCCTTCATTCCACCGCCTCCGCCTCTCCGGTTTAGCAGTTTTAGTTGACCTCATTGATCTAGTCCCGTGATGCATTCCTTTAAAGCCCTGAATATATGTCTGAAATCCCGCTAGCTAAGGTGTGGCTCCCAGAGATGGTATCTTGTAGCCTCAATGTTTCCTACTCTGTCCCAGGCTATGCACGAGAACCGGCCTGATGAATTAATATTCCTGCTGTAACACTTCAAAGATTTACATCTTTGTCTTGGATTCTTTGTCTGGTTCAGTCAAGCCCCTCTTACACATCCACCAACCAAAGATGGGAATTTGCCAATTACTGCTGCATCAGGTTGCGTAACCCATGGCTACAGTTGACATCTGAATCTGGTAGCATATCGAGTGGCCCTGCTGCCATTGAGGCCGTGCTCGTTCTCAGACCTCAGCCGTACAGCCTCCGCACAGCTCGCTCCCCTGGCCTGGGAGTTATATTTAGCTAGACTACACTCCCATCCCCTGGTGTATCATGCTGGTCTTATAAAAAAAGAGCCTCTATTAATGTTCTACTTGTTCTCCTCTCTGCTTCCCAGCCGTGTCTTTGTTATTCTGACAAAGTCACGCTTGCCTCTCAACGTGATGGCCTCTCTACTTTTTGCCTTTCAGTCAAGCGCTTCTGTCATTTAGCTACATCTCTGAGGGGCTCCGAATTCGCGGCTCTGCTTTTGAAATGACCCTCAGCTTTTGTACTCTTCCCCCATCTGGTCGGCCCAATTCCCCAGCACCCTCTGGCCCTAGTTTAAATAAACGAAGCATTTGCCTCCCTGAGGCACACTGGTGTCCCTCTGGTTCAGATAACCATCCGGCTTGAACTGCTCCCATCTGTTCTAGGAGGTCTTCCAGCGCCCCATAAACTCTAACCCCCCCCGTCTCCCACTCCAAGGGTTTAGCTATGAGTTCTCAGAAGCTTTTGGAGAGGTTGGAAAGTCTTGAGGAGTTTCCCATCTTTGCTGAGAGCGCTTTGTGATAACGGCAATCGTAACGTTGGGTCCTGATGAACTGTAGTTCTTGTTCTCATCCAGGTCCAGCTGACAATCTCTTGCCATTTCAGAACCTTCTGGAAAAGGTGATCCAAAAGTCTGAGGGGTACACGGTGGACCAGCTGGAGAGGCTGTACTCCGTGCTCAGCCAGTGCATCTACCAGCATCGTGGAGACTATGACAAGACCCTGTTGACGGAGGTAAGTCGGCTCGCTCTCCAAGCCGGATCCCTGGCAGCTGCTGACCGCGGGAACCTTCTCCTTTCCCTGATGTGTTCCCAAGGCTCACATACCTCTTACCTCATCGATCTGCCTCAGCAAAAAGAAACAGAACAAGGCCTGAGTGCCCCAGCCCCAGACGAGGCGGAGCTTAGAGCCTGTCTGCATGTTTGCTCTGCCCGGTAGACTAGTTCTGTTAGAGCTGCTGGTTCCTCAGGGCGAGACCAGATTACCGATAAGAGCCCCGAGTTTTTGACTGCGCACCAGGCATCGTCGTCATACCCTTGCTAGCTGCATGCACCATCTTACTGTGGTGGTCGTCTTGCTTGCGGATTAGCTGGGTGACTTCATAACCCCTCTCGCTGGGGGAGGTGTTCTTAAGCCAGCCCTGTGTACATAAAAGCTGATCTTACCCTTAAAGGCATCGCCTAGTGTGTCTGGCTATAAAACATGAATGAAATACTAAGTGAAGCACAGTCTGGCAATGTGTGCCGGTCCTGGAGTGTACCCCCTGCACTTCTTAACCTGCCCAGAGCTGCTCCTTAAAGAGGGATTATTTCAACAGTGTTTGCAAACGCAAATTATATTTCCTTTTGTCTCTCATGTGCATAATTAAGCTGTAACAAAGAGCATTCCTGTAAACGTTTGACCTGACCTGTCCTTTGGCTGGCAGGTCTCCTTCAATGTCAGACTTTCCTCAGTGAGAATGTATCTTTCTATGATCTGCTGCAGGTTGGAGTATAGGAGGGTACTCTGTGGTACTGAAGGAAGTTGCAGACTGATATGGCTGTAGTACAGCTGCACTGGCTGTGTTTTCCCAAACAGCTTGCATTAATGTGTGCTTCCCACAGTACTTAACTATGGAGGTGACGTGACAAGGTTCACTTATACAGGCAACTCCTGCTCTATCACTAGGGTGCCATAATTACGGTTTGCTCATATTTATTGTTTGTGTGGAAATAGTGGTACCTCGGTTCTCGAACTTAATCCGTTCGGGACTCCGGATTGGATCCTAAAACGTTCGAGTTCTGAACGAATTTTTCCCATAAGAAATAATGGAAAACTAATTAATTGGCTCCCGGCCCCCCAAAACACACACACACACACACACACACACACACACACACACACATGCACATTAACTTCCAAAACGATAAAGATCCCAACGTTACCCCTGCTCTGCCCCAATCATCTGCTCGTTCTATGTGCCACGCCCCCTCGTTAACCTGGGATCCCCTTGTGATCAGCTGTTTCTGGTTGTTGTCATTAGTCCTCTCTATTAAGTTCGCGTTTCAGTTTGTTTCCCCAGTCCGGTCATTGGGTGCGTTCGACTTGCTTACAGCGCTGGCATAAACCAACGCATTCTGACCAAACTGGAACCGCCTCTGTGACGACACACCGTTGCCCTTATTGGCTGAAGAGTTTAATTACAGGCTTGACGTCTGTATCCCAGGCAGTTCTGATGCATAATCTATTTCTCCCGAATATCACGTAAAGCAGTGAGAACTGGTTTTCATTTAATTTCCCCCGTAAAATAAAGTTTAAATAAATGACATAAATGCTCCAATAGTACACGTAAGTTAGTGAGTTCGAGAACCAAGGAGGTACCACCGTAATCTATAGTCATTCAAACTGGAATGAGCTTCTTCCAATAAATATCACTCCGGAAGCTGTTGAATAGTTGTCGATGGAGGTTGACTGAATGTACTTCTGTAGCAGACTTCAAAGGGACCTTGTGAAAGGCCCCACTTAGTTTGTCTGTTTGTGGGTCTGCATCAATGAATCGCTGCATCATTGACTGCCTTAAGGAAAATCAATCCTCACTTGATCACCTCTGAAAAGTGATCAACTCTGCTTATCCAGGCTATGATCAGTTGCTTCAGGAGTCTTATCAGACATCAAGTTTAGGCCTATCACAGCTCTGCCTGTTGACAAACGGGTCAGGTGGAACATTATCTGACCACCTGGCTGTTATCACTGTCAGTTCTGACCAAGACACTCATCTCTACTCCAGTTGTATTTCTGATGTAAGATATTTATATATTTATAGACACCATTGCTTATTATTTCTTATCCCCCCTGTTGGAAACTGTTAGTTCTTTAATTCCCAGTAGAAAAGCCTACTGTAAAACAATATGACAGCTTTCTTGATATGATGTCCTGTATTGAATCATCATGAATAATACTTGCAGGTTACTGACAGCTGCTAGAATTGTGTGTTTTCGGTTGCTGGTGATCTCTGGTGACACGCAGCTCCTTTGATAAAGCAGTCCGAGCCCCCAGAGTGTTTCCCTGTCCCCTGCCTGCACGTCGAGCCCGTCGGGCTGAAAGCTGTTAGCTACTGCCTGGAAGGGCGAGCCAGGCAGAATGTCGGGCAGTCCAGTGTGTCCAGACCACACGCTCTCCGCATAACCGGGGATCATTTTCCTCCTCCAAAAAAAAAGGAACTAAGCTCCCTAAAGCCAAACTGTCACAGGATGAAGACGTGACAGAACTCATAACTGTGCTCTGCTGATACTGTGCAGACGTCAAACATGCTCTAACCTGCCATTTTAGACACTGGTTATAGGACAGTATGTAGAGCACATTCGAGTGTGTAAATTGTTATGAGGTAGGCAGGCGAGCTAAAGATGTCAGGAGAAATGTGTGCTTGTGTTGGACCTCGAGATGCTGGAGAGACCTGAACAGGAATTGGGTCACTTAACTGTGCTGCTTCTGCACTTTGGAAGTGTACTGCGAGTAAAAGTGGCCACTGTAGAGAGCTCAGTCTGGCCAGGGCCATCCATTTAATCATGTATCATTGTCCACTGTCATCTGCTACTTATTTAATCATTATTTTGTTTAGCTTCTTTTGGACGATCACTGCGTTTAATGAGTGGGTTTCTGCGTTTTCCTCTCTTTGGTCACAAAGCCTATGTTCACATGCTGCTTCCCTGCCAGGCAGATGGATCCCTGCTGATCCCTCGTCAGTCTTCAGTGGTGGCCTGTCTGTAGTTGTGAATAGTTTTATCCAGCGTTACCAGCTGGCCATCAGCAGCACTGTTGTGCCCCTTCTGGTCTCTGTGTTGGGGAGAGTCCCCCGATTCACTGGCCTTTAGGAAACATGACCGTACGCAGGTTGAGTCCTGGTGTCTCCTACTGGAGGGTCAGGTGTTGTACCTTTAAGTTTCAGCTCAATAGATCAGTTAAGATTATATTGACCCTCGGTAATGTTTTCTGGGCCAGATCTCCTTGGATTCTTTTTCTGGTTTTAAAACCTGTAGGTTCCAACAGGCTTTTTCTAGGAGGACGCTGTCAAATGTCATGTGTGGCTTTTAATCCATGAATCCCTACAGCCTCACAATGGTGCTGTGTCCATTTTGGAGTTTAGAAAATAAGCTTTTGCCAATAATAGTGTGTGCTTGCAGTGCCAGCTGCAGTTTGGCGTAGTTGCTGGAGAACACTGCAATAGGATGCGGCCTGCAGGGATGCTTCCCGTTTGACACACTGTATACCTTTTATGCACAACACGATTCATACTGCACTTTTCAAGACCGGTGTATTTGGTCTCGGCCATTAGCCTCTCACAATCATCCTGAACATCAGTGACTTCATCCATATTTTTGTGGACCCAGTTTGTTACAGTGTCTTAGTGCTTCCTACCTCTGTCACGGGGCATGGTGATGCAGCTACAGCGTCCTTCTTGGTGGAGTTAAGTGCCCCGGGCCGGCATCCCCTGACCCATCAGTGATCTTTGTTTTGGTGCTGTTGCCAGGGCGACACGCAGCGACTGTGTGAGCATCACACACCTGTAAGGGGCCCACATATCTCCTCAGGGTCTATGCGCATGTCTGCTCATGTGTGCAAGTGTCTTTGTGCCGGAATGACTTTTCTTAGCCTTGTGGAAGAAATCGTAAACGGATCCAGCAGTTTCTGTTTAATTTTAGTTCCTGCAATGATAGGTCAACAAATGTATGATGGTGTGTCAAATAATTAACTGACCTATCATCAGCTCAGGCAGTCAAACAGCCAACTACTCGGCCAGCCAGTCGGTCAAATTGTATTCTGGTGTTTGTCAAAAACTTTTACAGTGGAACTTCAAAAGCAGCGGAGCAGTACTTGAGGTTTCTGCGTATAATTGCACACGTAACAGATGCAGGTGTAGTTTGTAACAATGTCCAGGTGGGAGGAGGCAGCAGCCATGGGTCAGGGAGTGAGCTGGGTGTCGGTGTCGTCCTGCCTACAGCCCTAATGACTGCAGTGACAGCCGGGGGAATCTGCGCGGTGGTTAACAGGGCTGCAGATCTGCCAATTGGTAATCAATGCTGGAGGGTTAAGACATCTGGTGGAAAAATCCGTGTGCCCCTTTCCCGTTATAATGATGCATGTGAGCACAGCCTCCTGCAGTGACTCCAGACAGAGGGGTTTGCATGTTCTGCTTCTGCCATCTATCCAAATAAACACAAAAGGAGAGAGAAGTAAGCGAGTGATTGAAAAACCACAGAATCCCCTCTGCAACAATGGGCTGAGTCTGTCATTCAGCTCTCCTGTTTGAATAATGTAATGACTATGTCTGTCTGTCTTTTAGGAGATGGAGAGGAGGGTTGAGCATTTCCAAACATTCCTCTGAGGGACACCAGCCTTTTTTGAGCCATTTTCCTTCTCTTCAAAGCCAAGCAAGTTTGTGGTCTTGGTCTTAATGGAAAAACGGAGGAAAAAAGGAACACTTGTATCGGTGACTTTGGTGCTATCGTCTCAGGTACCTGGACAGGACCAGTCTACAGAACCAAACACAAACTCATTAAGGTTTTCTTTATGTCAATGAGATGCACACACCAATGCTGTCTGTGCCTGGTGCTATCATATCCATTTGCTGCTTGGTTTTCTTTAGACAAATGGGGTGATTTTTGTTTTGTAACAGTAAAGGGGCTTTAACTGGGGGTAGGGGGTCTTTAGACCCCCGGTATCACACCAGCAGTGACATTGCAGTGTGATTGAGGTATGGGGTCAGAAAACCGCACATCCCATGAACCTCGTCGCCATTTTGGCTGTCCTCTTTGCCGCGACTCTCTCTGTCCTCAAACACACTTCAACTGGAATCGCTAAATATGTTTTCTCAAGTACTCAAGACAATTGTTGCCAAAACAAAATTTGTTCAGCCTAATTAGCACGTTGGGTGGCTTTTGATTTTTCTTTCTTTTTTTTTATTTTTCTGCCACCCTCACTGGTGTTGGCCTCTCAGATTAGAGCATTTGTCCCATGTTCCTCCTTCCAAAAACACCTGAAGCTTCACACGATCCGTGTTGAAATTCTAAGTTTAGAAAGTTGAAAAGGCACTTGCTAAATGTCTGCTAGTTTATACTAATTCTAATATACATCTTGTGTCTTGATACTCACAAACCAAAAATAATCTGCCATCAGTAAATTACTTAGAGCTGGAGGAGTTTGCTAGCATTTGAAATCCTAACATTGGCTGGTCAAAAGCTTCCTCCCTGTTTTCACTGTGTGACTCTGCCTTTAGTACACGTCGAACTTGCTCATAACATTCTGTTCACATTCTTAGCTAGAATAACCGGATTGACTTCAATTTAATGTCTCATTAGCACTGCCTAGCATGTGCCTTATATATCCAATCATATTAAGATGTTCGGTGACAATGTATTGTATAGGGGTTTATGTATGAGTCTTGCATTCACACCATTAAATAAAAAAAGGATATAAATTACGTTATACATCTCACCCGTTTAATTTGAAAGCAATACAGGATGTAGGCGTTCATAGCGACTGCAGCGTTATTTCTGTTCGCCCGCATGTTACGTTGCTGTTTGTGAAAGGGTCTGTGCCAATCTTTCGTGGGGTTTCTTTGAATTGTCAGTGTCCCTTTCAGAAGTGTTGTTCTCGTCACCTTGCAGGAAATATCTGCAGTTCTATACCACATTGATTTTTTTTTTTAGTTTTCCCACATACAGCTTTTATTTGCATTTTTTGTACATTCGTTTTTAACATCTTTCATTTCACAAACAAAGAACAAGGTCATTCCAGGCAGTGCTGATTGCTTTTCAGATAAAGAACATTGTTTTGTTCATTTTACGTTGAACTTTATTCCTCCAATCCTGAAAATAGGGAGTTTTTGATGTTGGGCTCAAATTACTGCTGATGTTCACGTGATATGGATAAATATATTTTTGTTTACAAAACAGAGAAAAAAAAATTCTTAGGGTGCTGAATTTTGTTGGGCTGCTTCGGGTCCCGGTTCTGGAAGCTTAGCTCTGGGATGTCCACTGTTAATTAGCCCGTTCGTATAAGTGCTGGCAGTAGCTGAAATCTCCCACGACCAGTGCCATGCCAGAACCCTTTCGGGTCGATTTAGGCGTGAAGCTTTTCAGACATATGCAATAGAAGCATTTCAAGACAATGGTTTGGACGACAGAGGGATTAACGTGAAACCGCAGCTACCTCAGCTTAATTTATTTGACGTTGATAAAGGACAAGTCGTCCATGGGGTACAAACAGTGTTTGTTAAGGTTAGAATTTCATAGCAACACCTGCCGACCCAAATGCTAAGGTACTGGATCAGTAGAGGCAACCCTGTGGCCGCTGCATTTATCAGCATTTTTTCTTTCCTTTGTTTTCATTTTGCGTTTGAGCCAAGTTGAAGAATCGCAACTTTGAATTGAAGCGTCGTTTACTGTTTGTGTTCGTGTTTTCGGATGGATGCCCCTCAATTGCTTCTGTTCCTTCATAGTGCTATACTTGCATACAGCTTGTGTTTCTGTCCATATTCTCCTCTTTGATTATGCCTTGTCGGCAGACTTTCGGGATTTTTTTTCATGGGTGTATATTTCTTATTTATTAATGTAATTATTGAACATGAACTCTGCGGTGTTATATTCATTGAAGAGTCTTGTATATGAATTGAAATTGGAAAAGTTGTTACTCGGGTTTTTAAATTTTTGCCGATCGCAGTGTAGCATAATAGTGTATAGCAAGGTTTGTGTGGAAAAGGGGGTTTACAGGTTCTCAGGTTCTTCATGTATTAATCTTTCAGTTTGTATGTGTTCCACTTGTGAAGCTGGTTACTCCCCCCCCCGCCCCCTCCCACTGTTGGATTTTTAGTGGTGAGACTGTGATATACTGGATGGTGCCTAAGGGATTTTCTGGTCAGGTATGCAGGAAACGTGAAAGGAATGCTTCATTTTTTTTCTTTGTCCTTTCATTGCTCAGTAATATTCAGTAGTTGTCGTGATAGACCACTGATCCAGAATTCCTGTCTGTCGGGACAGGAGATCGTAGTCCTTGCACTTGAAACCTGTACGATTCACCATCATTGCTCCATTACACCATTGTTTTACATGTCTTTTATTTTCCTCCTTTCATTGTGCAGAAACTTTATCAAACCTACAAAAAAAACGAAAACAGCTTGATGGATGAGTCTTGCGTCAGCTTGCTAGATTTTCACATCTCCAAACGTTCTGTTTTCCTCTAAACCTTCCCTTCATCACTGCATTCGTATCAGTCACACACCTGCTTTGTTTTCCGGGAGTAGATGATGGTGTAGCCCACCCGCCACAGTCTCCCCCAGTATTCACAGCACTCTTAAAATGTCAGCCATCGCAATGCCATCGTTTGCCCCTAAGCACAATATCTGCATTGTTTTACCATGATTTTGTCTGTGGTTAACCCCCCCCCCCTTATTTTCACTTTCTGTTGATGTGAGATCCTGAATCCAGGCTCCTTGCATTACAGCTTCATCAAGTTCTTTTAAAATGTTGTTTTTTTTTTTTTTTTTTTTTTTTAAAAACCCTGTTTAGGTTTTATAGCTTTTGCTGTTCTGTTTTTTGCTCTTTGTTATCATGTGTATTTAACACCCTTTTTGATCTTTGTGTTACTTTAGTGTAAGTTGTATTTGAACTGAAGCATTACTGTAATTTCTGAAAGATTTTTAAAAACTGCTGTGACATACTTGAATAAAGGTGCAAATTGTATTTGTGTCCTGTTGATTCTCCCTGGTGTTGCTCTTACATTTGATAACATCAATTACACAAAATTTCCCAGTTAATGTAAGTTTTAGCCAACCTCAGCAAATGTTAACCATACACTCACCTTTTTTTATTCT
The DNA here is from genome assembly GCA_019775915.2 of Cyphomyrus plagiostoma. Classification (NCBI taxonomy): domain Eukaryota; kingdom Metazoa; phylum Chordata; class Actinopteri; order Osteoglossiformes; family Mormyridae; genus Cyphomyrus; species Cyphomyrus plagiostoma. The sequence continues at coordinate 15,440,857 of JABFEA020000042.1, forward strand.
CCCCCTCTTTCCTAATGTAACCATGTTTCTTTGTTTTTCAAGACTGCGCCGCGGATGGTTGCCTCGGTGTGTTGGTGCGCACTTCTGGCACCAACCACCAAAGCAAATTCCTTGTATGTGTG
>JABFEA020000042.1:15441078-15460902 GCA_019775915.2 Cyphomyrus plagiostoma
GGAGATTGTCTTGACCAGGACCACACCCCTAAATGCATTGAAGCAACTGCCATGTGATTGGTTGATTAGATAATTGCCTTAATGAGAAATTGAACAGGTGTTCGTAATAATCCTTTAGGTGAGTGTATAATCTAGCACTAGTGATGGAAAATGAACTATGCAATACGAAAGATATTAATACAGTATCACTGCTGTGAGAATTTTATGTAACCTACCCTGACGGTGAAGCCTTTCCACACGATCCAACTGAAGTCGACCCAGTAGTCATTTTCTGTCATACTTTATTTTTTTTTGTTCGTACAGATTTACAGACGTCCATCTACCCAGCTTTCTAAAAACATTTACAGAATCGATTCATTTTTAAAATAAACATTTTTTTCCCCATTCCTAATTTACAGTACCGCCTGCTCCCCACCCTTGCAATTATATTTCAACATTCCCCCAACAAACCTTATGAAATGTAAAAAAAAAAAAAGGAAGGACAAACAATGGAGGGAAACACTGATACTGAGCGCGGTGAACCTCAGCCTCTGATTATTTGTGCTTTGGCTGAGTGCAGAGAAATGGCTCTGTGATGGTTTAATAGTCTGTTTGCAGCCCTTTAGATTTCAGCTCTTATCTCCCCACCATGTGCCCTAACCCCCCCCCCCCACTGTAGTCTGTACTGCAAGCTCCCAAAACAGACTCTCGGGACTCGAGTGCTCCTCGGGACGTCCTCTCCCCGGCGCCGTCATTCTCGCGGCGGAGCGTCGGATCCGTTTGGCGATAACCCCGTTTAAACAGGAGCCCATTACCGCAGCGAACACTTAGAGAGCGGCAGACCGACCCCAAGGTCTGCCGTTATATTCCTGTAATTTGTAAGTTATCGCAGATAAAAACCAGACGTACCCATGGAATGCACATGATCCTATAGAAACAGGAGGGGGGGAACAAACCTAATAAAACTGATCACAGATGGGCAAACGATAGCTACCACATTTTTATGAAACTGACAAGCTAGTGCTGAAACCAGTACAAACATCTAGTGAAGCCACCAGGCGGTGGGTAAGTTACACTATGTTACATAGCTGAGGCTCTGGGCCTCGATTTCACCGACATGGTGAAGAATGTCATTTACATTCGGTACAGATCGAAGGTGGGAGGGGTTTACCGACGGCAGGGTGGGACGGGACCTATGGCATTGCTGCCCGCCCCAAGATTTCTGGGTAAGAGTCTCTGCTGCGTCGCCCGCCTCAGCCGCTCTGGATGTACTTCTTGATGACCACGCAGCCGTGCCTGAAGAGTGGACAGGGCAGGTTCTGCAGGAGTGTCCAGGTGCTGCTGCAGGAGTCATAGGCCTCCATGTTGCCCAAAGCTGGTCCCTCGCTGCTGACGATGCCACCCGTGGCATAGATCTTACCATCCAGGATTGCAGCACTGGGTGGAGAGACGTCAGGGACAGGTCTGGATTCAGCTCTGAATGCATGTTCACCTCCAGGACTCTATTCTTCTTTCAGCTCTCCTCCATCTCCTTGCCACCTTCTCTCACCTTACTTGGTTCCCTTTCCCTATTTGTCTCCAAGCCTCATCCTCAAAATTTACCTTGACACCTCCACTTAATATGTAGTAAATCTATCTGCCGTCACGCCTGCTTTGTTGGCTGCTAAATCTGTTTTCTTTTAGAAGACCATGCCACCAATTAGCACATTAATGCAGTAATGATACGTGAATTTAGTCTTCTAATGGTTACTCTACCTTGAAACATAAGTAGGATTTGTTTGCCTTTAGGTCCTGCATGTATATAACTAATCAAGTAAAGCAACCAGGAACTGGATACCATTAATAAACTGTGTAATCTACAAATGAGACACAGAGTCCTTGTTTTAGGCTTCTTATAGTATCTCTCATCAAGACATGTTTCTTAATGTGCCAAATTAGTTGTTTGCCCAAACATTTTCTGAGCAGCGATTTTGCACATCGTTGCACAAGTTCGAAATCCAGTAAACACAACTGCAAATCTCAGCAAATTTTATCCCTATAAATAGACTGTTCCCCTGCAGACGGAAACAACAGTTTTTCATAGAGAGGATTAAAACTTCCAGTTGTAAGGAGATTAGTGTTTTGTAGCACCTTTGGGATTTGACTGATACCATTTACATGAAGTGCTCTCATATCAGTGAAATGCGGCACATACAGAATGCATCCAGGCTGATTATTTTGTACAGATAAACTTAGAGGCAGTAGGAGGAGACAACCGGATGTGTGTAATGCTCCAGGACACCCTCCGATTCAGGATTTTAGAATAAAAAAGATATTTCAGTTGGGGATTCAAATGGCAACTGCAGTCCTCATTTGAATGTGTCAGGGGGAAAATCCTACAGACCATTTTGATCAGTAAATGAATATCACCTGAGGTCACATTGTGTTAAAATGCAAAAATGAATGGAACACAGGCATATTGGAACAGAACTGAATTATATAACTCAAAATCTTCTTTCTCCATACAACTCAAAACAGCCGGAGTACAGATGTCTGAGGCATTGCCCTAAACTTTGCGATGATAATCTATTTTAACCCATTTATAACAATGTTTTTGTGAGCAGACAAAATGGGGCAGCTACCATGTGAATATACTTTTTAAATAGAAACGGGATTAAGCAGTGGCCCTATTAAATTGCAGCCGATATTGATTTCTGGGTAAAAATATGACGAGCAAATTAAAAATGAGTGACTACATTAAGAGAAAGCAAAATGCGTTTTATTAAAGAACACCGTTTAAAGGCTTAAAATATCGAGTGGTCATGTGAAAGTGATCCATCCATTTTCTGAAACTACTCGTCCTATTCTGGGTGACATGGGGTCTGGAGCCTATCCTGGAGGCTACAGGCACAAGGCAGGAAACAACCCAGGATGGGGCGCCAACCAATCACAGGGCACATCTACACACCATTCAAACTTATGAGCGATTTTGCCAACTCCAATTAACCTCAGCATGTTTTTGGATGGTGGGTGGGGGGGGGTACCTGGAGTAAACCCCATAATGACACGGGGAGAACAATAATAATTATAATTCATGCTCTTTAATGGTAACTTCCCAGTCTGCCATCTGCAATTCGAAGCCATAGAACTACTAGTTCACTGAAACCTATAAATATGTAGGCTGTCATTAAAGACATTCGTATATAATTTTCATACAATAGTTTCAAGCAAATGGAAATATGAAAACTGGAGTGGAAGTTTGTCAATGAAAACTAACCCGGCACCTGATTACGCCTGATCCAGAGAAGTATGGAACCTAAAACTTTCCTCCTAATCAGTCTTATGAAAGGCTGTTATCACTCATCTAGTCACTGGTGATCCCAGCTGAGTCCTGCTTTCTCTCCTGCGGCTGCCCTCTTAAGATGCATGTGGGAAACGTGTCTTCATATCACTCGGGTGCTACGCTACAGACAGACTTGAACCAGGAACAGACATGCCCACGTCTTGGAACGCCAAGACTACGGGAGCCGAATCCCAGGCTCCTCGACAGAGAAACTCTACAAAGACGAGTCTCGGAGAACTTCAGTTCTTCCTGAAAACTCTTCTGGGGGTGAGGACTCACTCTGCGTCTCTGTGATGAGCACATGTACAAAGCTTCTATTCCCAACAGCACGCAGACTTCCGCTGCGTTCCCAGTGGAGATTCAGCCATCCACCATGTGACATCATACAGATAATACCTACTGTAAATCGCTTTCATCTTTTCTGAGCCAGTTGAGTATTCTGTCAACATGGAATTTTTAAAGCTATTATGTGAAGTAATTAGCAAACAGCGAAAATTTCCCTGCAGAAGCTGTATAATGAAACGGCTTTCTTCAAGTGCTTAATCATGAATTAGAGTCATTTCCTTTGGGTTTATTTATTTGTTATTTATTGTCAGTGGGACAGAGACTGACTTGAGTCTTCCAGCAATAAGACATGGTTTTTTCCCCCATGTGTATGAAACATTGTGCCGGTTTGACGCTGCAGGATGACCCGGTTTGGGAGCAGCAATGGCATCTGCTGAACACATACCTGCAGAACTGCCTGGAATGGTTCATGCTGGGTCCAGCCTTGATGTTGCCCTTGTCTGGGTCATAGATGGTGGTGGCCCTTGCATAGGCTCCACCCAGAATGAAGATGAAGCCGTTGAGGGTAACAGCTGGGGCGTACTTATTATCTGCACGCAACAAGAAGGGTAACACATCTCATTCACTTTACCAACATTACTGGTATATATGAGTCTTAAGTATAACATACTATCCAGATTGCAGTTCATTTTTAATTACTTTCTAAGCCAACTGAATTAATGAAATCAGTCTAGTGTTTCCCAGGGCTGAATAATACATCCAAAATGTGCCATGATAATATAAAAAAAATCCTTCCCCAAAATAATCCATCTTTTAGTTTAATTATTAAGCATCAACACTCAATAGCCAGAAGCTACAGGTACCAGCTCAGCGGAACAACTCCCAATAAAGAGAAATAATTTTCAAATCCCCAAAGGAAAAAAAAAACCATCATCCTAAAACTTCAGGAACTCCAGGACATCCCTGCTGTTCCAGTTTTCCAAAAGAAACTCTCTTCCGTGTTGACAGCATGAAGAGATCCGAGAACTTCCAGATATATTTCTACGGAGAAGCTACAGCATAGGCTATTTTTCACACTAGCTGGCACTTGAAACCACTATATATCTCTAGTCACTCTTGACCGCTAGCTTCCATTAGACACAGAGACTCCCACAGGTCTGCTGCTGTTCTCAGCTGGGTTTGCCTCATGTATTTATAAATGTTTTCATTATTTTCTGAAATGTAGGGAGTGCTGGTGTCATTGGGCGAATATGGCGCCCCGTGCTGGGGTGGGTCTCGCTCTCTCTGGATAGATCGCTGCTTGGAAATATCATCTTTAAGCATAAAATTAGCTCCCTTAATTCACTCAGAGGGCCATTGTTTTCCCCGTCAGCCTAAAAGCCGGGAATTGCTTTTAATATAGACCTGTCCATTACAACTGGCATTCACTCCTCCTCTAAGATGCGCTTCCCACAGCACAGAAATACTGAGAAAATAAGACAGGATACAGATGTATTTGTCGGTAAGGGACTAGACTCCTGCACTACCTAACTCTCAGCGAGTAAAAATGGCACACCCCCACTTTACCCAGCATCGGGAAGTGCAACTGTAAGCAGAAAACGCACCCATCGCGTTCTGCCCGTCTGACATTTTTTTCTCATCGTCAGTGTTGCTGCTCTGTGTTCTCCCCCGCATGTAGACTGCATCCAGAGTCAGGGGCAGCAGAAAGGCCAGTAACCCCATCTCTCACACTTACGAGAACAGCGACTCCAAGTCTGATGTGCCGAACATGACCGGCTGTCCCCGCAGAGGTCTGAAAGCGGGACACTCCACACCAGCCGTACTCGGTGATTTCTGACTTGTTCAGAGTTAACGTGCTTGAAAAGGCTGAACCCTCGACAGCCAAAGGTTTCCTCGCCTGATACCAACCTGCACTCTCTTCTGTCCTCCTTAAACTACTCTGCCTTTCAGTAACTGGTGTAGTGTTTATCCACACTCTTTAATAAGGACTTTGGGGAAGTTCTCGGTTTTCGAACTCACTAGAACTCGAATTTCTTTAAAGTCGAACAAACCAGTTTGACCTAGTACTCGATCTGAATATCTTAAGTCGAACCGTGACCGCTGACCTAATATAAATTGTATGCGTTAGGAAATGAGTCGTACTACAATGCAATTCTTACTTGAATGCCTTCCTCACAGACTGGACGATTAACCAAATAAAGCAGTGCAACATTACAGTAACTAATATTAAAGAAACCACTAACTTATGTGTACTATTTATGTTATTTATTTAAACTTTATTTTACCAGGTAAACTAACTGAAAACCAGTTCTCACTGCTTTACGTGATATTTGGGAGAAATAGCTGATTATACTCATCGGAACTGCCCGGGATACGTCATGCGTGTAACTAAACTCTTCAGCCAATAAGGGCAAAGGTGTGTCGTCACGGAGGCGGTTCCAGTTTGTGCAGCCAGGTAAGAGGTCGCAATGCATCTAACCGTAATGCATTGCGTCAGGATCAGAATGCGTTGCTTTAAGCAAACGCTGTAAGCAAGTTGAAAGCTCCTAATGACCGGACTGGGGAACCAAGCTGAAACGTGGACTTAATACAGAGGACTAATGACAACAACCAGAAACAGCTGATCACATGGGGATCCCACGCGAGGCTAACGAGGGGAAGTGGGACACGGAAGGAGCAGACGATCAGGGAAGGACAGGGGTAATGTTGGGGTAAGATCTTTATTGTTTTGGAGTCCTTGTTTTATCCTGTTCATTTTGTGTTTAAATGCATAAAAACATATTTAGGTGTAATTTTGGGGGGGCATGAACCAATTCATTGGTTTTCTATTATTTCATATGGGAAAAATCCGATCAGAACTCGAACTTTTTAGGATTCGATCCAGAATCAGGAACGGATTAAGTTCGAGAACCGACGTAACACTGTATTTCATCTGTTATCATTATTGAAAAGATGCTGGATAAAAGTGAAAGATAACTTAGAATATTGCAATAGCATATTTTCTGGTCAGAGTGAAAGGTATGAAGAAATACTGTCTTCGCCCTTAAGACTTTTCTCCTCAAACACAAAAACACGTGAAACATTCCTCAGCCTGAGAAAGTCATTTACAGCTGTCCACATTGGAGCTGGATGAAAGTGTACCTTTCATGAGAACCGATCATGTGTCCTGCTGGAGCAAGCGATAGCCCCAAGAGTCAGGACTCCTGCATGTATCGAGTACGATGATGTTTATTATTATTGAAGTTGTTATGAAACTGGGCCGAAACTGAATATCTGATTTATTATTATTAATAATTCGGTATTACGAGTGCATTCGGTATTACGGATTGTTGTATTTAATGCGATTTTTTTTAAATAATAAGCTTTATGGCCGTCAATTCGTAAGTTGTCCGTAAATTGGAGGTGCTTAACCCAGAGACTGAATTGTCTATATTGTTATTATTATACTGGGCCAGCAGCTGGCGCGCTCACAGCTCCACGCGCATGAGTGCCTGTCAACCACTAGACGATTTACTCTAGTTTGACGAAAGTAGCGTGAAATCGGTTTCACGCCCGACTCCACGCTCAGTATCGCCGCACTACATAAACTGCGTGTGTAATTGTTTTCAATCATGATGCGCCGCCGATGCGGGCGTCCAGATCCCCCCGGGTGCGCGGCATAGACAACCCGTCCGTCAGGGCGAGGAACCGCCAGCACGTTAATGTCTGCCCGTGTGGTCGGGGTGGGCTCCGGCGCCGGTGAGCCTGGAGCCGCAAACCCCCGCAGTGCCTCGGAGTGCAATCGGCGGAATAAATATGGAGAGACTGAAGCGGAAAGCGCGTGTAAACTGAAACCCAGAACAAATTAAAGTGCCACCGAGAACTTTCGTCTGTTGGGAAGATCAGCATAATATAAAGCTGAGGATTTCAGGTTTGTGATTTCTAAAGTTTACGTGTAGATGCTTCACTTTCCTTATACTGAAAACTGGCCACGTTTCATGATAATGATATCGAGTAAGAATCCGTCTTTTAGTACCTTAATTATTAACGACTTTCTGATGTTAGTTTACTTAGCAGTAGAGAAACGTTAAAAAATAAAACTATGTTTTACAATAAGTTGGTATTTTATGCTTTCATTTACGTGTATTGGAATACAGGCATCCAGCCTCACCAATCATCGGCGACTCGATGAAGCTCCAGCTGTCGGTCTGTGGTACATAGGACTGCAGCACGCCGGCCGAGCGGCCCGCCTCGTTCACCCCGCCGAACACGTAGACCTTCCCTCCGCACACGGTGGCCGCGGCCGAGTGCACCGGCTTGGGGAGCGGGGACACAGTCTCCCACTGGTTCGTGATGGTGTCATACCTGCACCAGAAACACAGAAAAGTCACCATTACGTAAGACCCCTCACAGGGAGAGAGAATATATACTCCATATATATTTGTGTGCCTTTTGATGTAGACAAAATGTGCCTTTGTCTACATCAAAATCGGTTTCATGGGAAATCCTCTTTTTAGGGACAGGCCGTATTTAAAGTACCTATGAACCTGTACTCTTAATCATCCTCCTTATCTTTAAGCCAATAAACTGTGTAGCCTTTGTGCTTCCAAAGCTCAGTCACCTGGGAAGACAGTGGATCACAGTGGTCCAAGGGCTGTACTTGTGCCCAAAACAGACATGAAAGTAATCAGATGCTGCCATTAAGCTCAAGCGTTTGCTAATAATCAATCGCTGCTTGTCCCCTAGAAAGAGTGAGATCAGTATCTTACATTTAAATCTACCGCACAGCATCTTGGCAATACCTCCACCCCAAACACCAGGGGATGTTTGCGGAATTCAAGTTTACAGAACACCCATAATGCTCTGCTATGGCCACTTTTACACATTGGGGATAAAGTACTATGGATAATGGATATGCGCCATGATCCAGATGTCGCTGGTTGATGTCTCAGGGATAAAACCTTTGAACAAGGTGCTTAAGCTGAACTGATGCATCCATCCATATAAAGAGGTACAAACTGCAAGTCACTCTGGACCGTGAGAGAGAAACTAGATGTGAGTTATGGATCGTGTAGAATGGATTTACTCGTTGATGCCAAAAGCTACTCCTTGTCATTGTCTTACCTTACATACACTGCTGTGAATCTATATTTCCCAAAGGCTGCTTTGAACACAGTTCCGGCATGTTACTGCTGCACTGGCGTGTCTAAATCACTGCCGTGAGCGATCACTGTCCACTCCAGTTAATGCAGCTTCAGCCCTGCACTCTGGAGTTATTTGCACTGATAAACAGGTGTCACACGAATATGTCGTCGTCCCCCCCCCCCAGTCCCACCAGACATGTACCTAACTCAACTCCTGATGCTGCAGATGCATTTTGACCATATGTCTCAAGCTGTGGGAGGGACGAGCGATTGTCTGGCTTTTAGAATCGCAAACCTGCGTCTGAATACACTGTACACGTTCTCCCAAAAGTGACAGATGGCTTCTGGCAAGGCGGCAGATAGTAAGTCATGCATTTTTCCTGCATTAGATACTAGTTGCTCCACTGTTTTCATTGTCTTCTGAAAAACATCTGTACCGTGCGATGTAACAAAGTCTAGCGTAAAAGTCTGACAAACCAGCAGACTGAGAAGCGGTTTGAACACTTTCTAGCTGTGCAGATCCTGAAATGTGAAGGACATCACGAGAGCTCCCATTCAGAACAGATGTAGTAGAAGTGGCTGGTCCTACAGAGGGGGCAGCGCCATCAGGACCACCTTACCAGGCATTTACTCCACCAGGTGCTGAGTCCTAAGGACCTCCTGTAACTCCACCCACCCCGTGCACAGACCGCTGAGGCCGAGGAGACGCCTCTGCCACCTCAAAGCCCCAAGCGAATGCTTCCGGAGAAGCTTTCATCCACAAGCAATAAGACTCCGTAACAGGAGCACATGGCAGACAATGCACCACTGCACTCGTTCACGCGAGTCCTCCCTCCCCGTACGGCGATCCTGCCATTTTCGCCTTCCTTGTATTTTTGCCTTCATCTGCACTACTCTCTCATTGGTTTGTCTTACTGTTATTTGGCATTTTATATTTGATGTGTGTGTGTGTTTCATTACATTCTGGTATATTTAGGGAATATAGTATATTGCAATGTGCAATTATGTGCATCTATACAGCAGTCAGTGAATCTGCCAGAATAAGCATTTCACTGATGTTGGAAGTCATTATGATTGTGACACAGAACTTTGGTGTGTCTGAACACTACAGGCTGCTTAAAGCGACAAAGATCACACTGTTGGGGATGGGATTAGTACACCGATATTCACCATCCATCCACCCACGCACCTTATAGCCACTTATCCAGGTCATGGCTGCAGGGCTTAGATATCTGTTGGAGTGCCGTGTTGTGTTGCTGTATGAGAAGCAGTGTTTTTATGAAGCAGTTCCTAGTAGATCATTCAGTCCTGTCAAAATGTGCCAGAAGGAGATTCCTGGCCATGTGCTGGCTGCCCCAGTACCAAGGCATTCTCACACATTCATTCATACTTATGTACAACTTCTATAGTTTACTCACGCGCACACAATTGCCATAATGGCCTTTACACTGATAATGAGCTCAGTGGAGCCCCCTAGAGCAGCTTGGAGGTAGGGAAATCTGGATGGGATTTAGGGGCTTCCGGAAAGCACAGCTTGCCCACGGATGGCCGTCCCGAGCAAAGTTCCAGGAGCCAGAGAGGAGTCAGCTCACCTCCTCACCACTGCGCTCCGCATTCCATCTGCCTTTCAGTCACGTCTTTCGGTCTGTCACCTGGACCGTGTGACACTTCTGATTAATTATTTTTATTCATGCGCTCAGTCTTCAGACTGCATTGCCTAGGTTATCAACCCGGGGGCTGTTGTAGAGTAGGGGTGACGGGGAGGGAGGGGGTCAACATAGAAGTCTGTAGAGTAGCAGTTGGGGCTCCATGACCAGCTGGAGGTCTGTACAGCAGCAGCAGGGGGGTCCGCAGAGGCGTTTTTCAAATGAATGCCATTATCATCTGATTCAAACAGCTAGAAAAGCTGAAACAGACCCCTGGGCAGAGTGAAACATGCTTATCTCCTGCACAGTCCGCCCGCCTGCAGGTCAGGGCTGAAACGATTGTCTAACCCTGTATGCGATTAAGGTCTGTGTGACCCAGATTCAGGATCCACAGTAAGAGGGAATTTAATCGGCGAGGCACTAAGGGGAGCTGGTCAAAATGACCTGCTAGATGAGGGAAGATCGCCATGCAGGATATCGCCATTAATCGGCGAACGCAATATTGCAAATCCATATTGCGCACACACAACCCATCCATTTTTTTGAACTACGTATCCAGAAAAGGGTCGCAGTGAATTTTTGTTCGAGCTGGATTTATGGATTTTAAATTTCCTGTGAATTAACACCTGAATGCTTGGGTCCATTACAACAAAGCTTTTTAAAATCATGCTCACGTTTCAGCGGTATGGGCCTGAAAGCATAAAGCCGGGTCACCCTGCCGGCAGTCTTGCCTGTGCCTCTTCGCATCGCTCCGACAGAAGGCACACCTTTCCCTGCACGTCCTTTTACCGCCTTGCCTGAGCCAGACTCCCGATGGCTATGTCCATCTCCTGAGATGCCAGTCAGCCGCACATGTGAGGTTAATAAAAACACCGCACAGGCTCCTGTCCTGTTACCTCTTCTGCCGGGAGTTGCTCAGTTCCATCTTTCCCATCGCTTGAATATTTCAGAAGCCAGAGGATAGGTCCTGTGGTGCACTGGAACACAGTAACACAGGCGGGTGTGCATGTGGGGAGGGGCACAGGTTATTCATGACCCCTGAGGCACACTGTAGCTCACTCAATCACTCCGGTCACAAATCTGCCCCTCCAGCAGGGTGGCGCACACATCCATCTGACCACATCACCCATGGTGAGCCTGATGCACTGGAGACGTGGCCCCCGCCTGCCTCAGTAGTGCAAACGGACATGGGACATTAATGCTCTCGCAGGGGGACTTGGTCATGGATCTGCATGTGACAGTGACCTGGTTTCTCAAAAACACACACACACAAAAGCTCACGAGAGGAATGATGCAGCTTGCAGACCACCTGAACCCAGGACCATCTGCCAACGCTTGAGAGCTGACAGGGAAAGACGACAAGCGACTATGAGCCTAAAAATCCTCAGTGCAGCGTTTCAGACCCGACAAGAGGACTGTGATCTGCCTGTCATCCTGCTCCTGGCCGCTTAAACCTTTCAAACTCTATTATGACACCGAAAGTCATCAGTTCTGATTTCTGTAGTATAAAAAGGAGTTGTACACAATATCAGGAATGGGAAACTGTCTTTGCTGGACATGTCATTGCCTACACTAACGTAAAATGTGATCAAACAGAACAAAATACACAACTGGCCGTGTAGGTTGGTGTAGGTGTGTAGATTGGTTAAATGTAATATGTACAATAATATAAAAAAGGACAAGCTAAGAAAGTAATCATTTTTACTTTTATCTCGTAGTTATACATTTAATTCATTTTATACTGCTTTTCTACTGTTTTACTGGAGAAGCTAATTAATGCGCTCTCCCTCCCGGGATATAAAACCTCAAGGAAGCAGGTTTGAGTCCATGACTTTCTTGTCAAGGAAAAGCCAGCTCTGTTTAAAATACCCAGCAAATAAATAAATTCTTTATTAACACCTAAGATTGCCTGACCCGGTTTCTAAAGGGAATATTTATGAATTCTCTCATCGTCGTCAAGGTATGGCAGTTAAATTAGTCGATACGTTTTTGTGTGTCATTTTTTCGGCAAGGTACAAGTATGTTGATTAAAAAAACTGAGAAATGGAAAACTTTAACCATTTGAGGACAGGGACGAAGATAATTGTGAATCACCCCACTATTCCGCTGCAATTTCTCATTGTTTTACATATTTATCGCAAATATGCCGTACAGCACCAATCTTAAGAGAGCTGCAGTGTAACGGCACATTTAGAAGGTACAATTCATTCTCACTGTGGAAGATATTTAAAATTTCGGAGACATTTCAATAGGTCAGTTTGTCGATAAAACGAAACTCATTAGAATAAGATCCTGTCCACAAGAATTTTAAAAAGACTGTTGAAAAAAAATATATAGAGAATGAAGAAATGTGAGTGGTGTCATGAAGGGGCAGCAGGTATCTGAGTTTTAAATGTGCTTAATCCACAGAGTGTGGGATTAGTACCACGGGGTGGAGGGGGGCCTTAGGGCAGATACCCCATGTGCCCTGTAGGGGGGGCAGGCATCTCCCAGCTACAGGTTCGCCACAGATCGGTTCCCCCAGGACGGAGTCATGCAGTTCGTCTGCATGGCTAATTAGGAGAGACGTGGGCCCTCAGTCACAGATCCTGAGCCCCCTATCAACCTCCCCAGGAGGTGCTGAGGCACTGAAAGGTCTGCGGGGGGCGCTGTTGTCTGGTGCAATTTCGCGGGGGCATTGAGGGTGCTGACAGCTTCTTCTACTGTCAAACAATGAGCGAGATTACTGTCAGGGACGCCTGACAGTAGGGGGAGGGGGGGCAGACATTAGTTACATCCTGCACACCCCCTGCAAGGCCTGGGGGGGACAGGGGGCTCTCATCCATGGCGGCACTACTTCGGGCTGTCAGGACGATTTCTTCAGCAGAGGCGCTTAAATTAATCTGGGTACGATGTGATTGCAGAGGGTCCGCAAAACCAATTAATTTCATTTTCGAAATTCAGATTGAGCTATAACCTGTTTGTCAACACCCATGAAATAAAGGGGTGCAGTAATAACTTAACAAATAACATAACATATATATAAAATGACATATAACATATTTATCAGGGTTGGGGCCATTACGGAATGTATTTATCAATTCCAATCCAAATCAGGAAATAGAACCGGAGTTGGAATTTAAATCTCCCTGAAATTTGAATTAATTTCCAATTCTGTTCCCCATATTTTTATGATCCCAACTCCAGCTCCATTTCCTGATTTGGATTGGAATTGATAAATGCATTCCGGAATGGCCCCAACCCAGGTATTTATATTATATATACAGAATTGTACTGTAACCTTGTGCTAGGGAAGAATCTAGAAAATGGGTGGATTGAGATAATTTAAAATAGAAAGTATGTATTTGGAAGTGGACTTTAATGTCACTTTTACAAACCAAGTTAGGGGCACATAAGTTGAACAGCAGTGACTTTAGGTGAAGAAATTACTCCTCAGTAAAAAAAAAAAAAAATGATAGTATGGTGCGTTACATGGACAATTAAAATGGAACGTGAGACCTCAGTATTTTTACACTGGATAAAACTTTTGTTCTAATTATGGTCTTAATAATGTACATGAACCATATGTGTAATGTCCTTCACACTCATCAGGCATGTTTCAGTATATATATTAGTATTTAGTATTTCGATGAACTTTGGAGATCACAAAATGGATATAGCTGGACTAGTGTACTGAGAATTAGTTAACACAATAAGAAATTAATTTATATTTTCATAACTTATTTACAGCCTATCCAAAACATTCCCAAACAGCCTCTGTGAGGGACCCACGGTGTCACTTCCTGATTTATCTAGACCCATCCCTCCCTGCTGCATGATCTGCTCGTCATGCCTGCGTCTCCCTTAATTCCGGTCACTGGTGCTACTCCTTAGATCCACTCGAACAGCCTCATCTAAATAACTCCAGACGGCAAACGCAGCCAAGCTATTCCTCTAGTTCACATGCCGAAACCTCCGTTGGTTAATTAGTTTCCCTTATCATTAATCTCTAATTACGGCAGCATCGTTGTTATTCTGACTGCAGCGGCGTTCAGAGGAAGCGTGTTTTTCAGACGACTTCCTGCTCCCGGCTCCAGGATGACATGGCCTCTGCCATATTAGGAGCCTTTTGTGCCTCATCAGTCGCTCATAAAAATTAATGGCATGATAAGCATTCACACGCGAGTCACTAGGGTTCATTTCTGTGGCGTAGTTTTATATACAAATGTTAGTCTATCCATCTTCGAACCCAGTCCAGGTCACAGGGTGGGGGGTGGGGGGGGGCTCTGGAGCCTGGCACAGGCATCATTGGGCAGAAGGCTGGGGTACATGCAGGATGTAGCCATGTAGGATGAGATCCATTCCCCAAGTCTGTCTTTAGGTCGCACTTTTAGACAAGTTGGACATATAATAATACAGTACATATTAATCATTACACAGTAATAATAAAAGTAAAGACGTATGGTACTGAACTGTATGTAGAGCCAACGAGTCACAATCTGCCCAATGTTTTCATGAGCATTACAAAGTTTTGCATTCGTTATCACAAATCATTGTGTTTAATTCGAATGTTCGATATGACATGATAATGATATGATAAATATATTCATGTCGGTCACTGGGGATTCATTTCAGTTCGTATGTACGAGATGCCCTTAACCCAGGGACTGGCAGTATAAATCTCACACTTCTGTTGAGATGTGCAGAATGTCAACAATTAAAGGACTTTACATAAATTTACAACCATTTACCTATAAAACTGCACACAGGGCTTATCTGCTGTTGCGTTGTGTCTTGTAAATGTCATTGGGAAAACAAGGCAAAGTGACTTAGTGAGACAGGAAGTTTGTACACAAGAAGGCGGTTTTCCTCATAGTCTTAGACACTGATTGTGAACGTCACTGATGATTAACTGCAATAACTCTTGCAAGCACTTATGTACAGAGAATTAATGAATGTCGTAAACCCCAAGGCATAAAAAAAAAAATCATATTCCCATTGTCTAATTACAGCATACACCACGCATTCTCGAGCAATTCCACACATGTCAAAGACGATAATTGAATTTCCGGAGTTTTCCATTCATCCGCTGGTGGCAGCTACTAAATGCTCTTATCGGACAAATGACAACAGTAAACACAGGTTTCTGGGCCTAACCAAGGTGCTCTCCTGCTCATCTGGGTGTCGCTAAGCATTATCCACCTAACACTGGCACCAAAACTCTACAATTACCCACAACTGAAAGAACACTGTCTGACCCCGGCAAACTTGCCCGTGCGCGCGCATCACTCCTGCTTCCTTATTTTGCTCCATTAAATCTCGTCCCCTCCTGCTTAATGGCCATGTCTGGTTCTGATGCGAGGTGCTGAAACCACTCTCCTTCTATTTACCCACAGGTCACCCATTTTCCAAATGAAACTTAGTCGCCTGCCTGGTGCTTTTTTGTTTTTTTTTGGTGTCCAAAGAGACTTCAGTTCAGACAGATGGAAATTTTACTTGAGAATTCCCGGGTTAAGTGCCTCGCTTAAGGGCCTTGCAGGAGTGCCTCCTCTCCCAAATCAAATAACCTGTCTTACCCACTACACGACAAGCTGCCTCGTAGATGAGGAGCAGCCTGACATGGTCTTTAAGTGCCAGGCCACACGTGGGGAAGAACAGCAAGACGGGGCCGTGACTCTGGAGTCAGTCCAGCACTCGTGATCGTGCTCATAATGGATTCAGCTGCCACTGGCCTGCATCTGCATGACAAGCAAAACTGTACGACAGAACACAGCGAATGAATGTGCTTCACTATGAAATGAAGCCCAATTATTTTGTAAATGAAAGCACTTTCTCCTGGTGTCAGCCAAGGCTACCAAGGTGCAAAGAATATTATTTGATTTTTCTGTTAAATAGTTAAAATAATACAGATGCAGCTAATCAGTATGATTAATTATTGACCAAGTAGGGGAAACTACCACCTAAATAAATATGATATCTATAATTACTGCAAATAATTAAAACAAAAGTCGACGTTGGTAATTACATTGCAATTTATGTTTTTACAGAATACTACCAGTGTACGTATGTATATAAAGTACAATAATTTTAAATTAACAATTAAATTTGAGCCAACAAGTCAATTATCAGACCTTTGTATTCTAACATGTCTAATGACCACAGACATCATTAAAACACTAGTTACAGGCAAATTCTTTTCAGAATGTTTTCTGTGTAAGTTTGATATTGGGCGCAGTGTTGGGATCACTGGCTGTACTGAAACGGGCCCTAGCCTTGACCAAAGAGTAGAAGTAGGAATGGGCAGACTGCGAGCTGCCTCAGAGGATGATTCTGGATAACTGTGGCCCATTCCAAGTGAGGAGTGACCCCCACAAACCATCGTAATCTCAGAATTTTTAAAAAGCCTATTTACCCAAGCCGATTAAAGACCAAATAGCTTCAACAGAGAAGCACCCACAATGAGAGACAAAAACACAAACGCTAACTCTGCATCGACCGCAGTTGACTTTCAGAAGTTGCTGCTAATTCCCAGCTTAATTCTGCAGTGAGAGACAACACAGTGTAGAAAAGAAGAAAACCCAACTGGAAACAACAATGGACATAAAAAAAAAAAAATCTGCCAAAATTCCCGAAATAAGAAAACGGATGATCGTTTGTTGGTCTGGCACACAGACCCCTTGTTGGGATGTTGACTCAAATGAGCAAGAGGCAGAAACATGCCTGGCCTTCAGAAAGGACCTGATTGAGGACGTAATTCTGCCTGTAGACAATTTCATGGTTAGGAGCGTGAAACCCACAGAAAGATGGATGGCGCTCCACAAATTAGGAGTTGGGTATAAAGGTTTGGGCCGCCGGCTCCGGGTGTAACCTTGACTAGGAGAGGGACTGCGGCTCCGTAAACAATGGATTTTACTTGGTGACGTCAATCAACCTCAGACTCAAGCAAATCAAGGAGCCCCAGCTTTGCAACGATGACACACTGGGGAATAACAGGCCAGCAGTAGTGAGATAAACACAGAGGAAATGTAAATACAGCACGAGAGCCAACAGAAGGTCATTAGCACTGCGACACAGAGCTGAACTTCCATACGGCAAACAGATTTATGATGCAGAGTATAAAAATATCTGGTGCATGACAAACAGCCTCTTAAACCTGCCCAGAGAGCTTTTACACTCCAGCATCACGTTCACTGGACCAAACAGCGTCGATTAACTTCCAGGCCATGTCCGGCGATGGACCGCGTGGCGGTATGAACAGAACAGCCTGAAGGAGCATACTATTTCAGACGCAAATATCCTGCGCAAACATTTGAAGAAGACCCACTGCATTTGAAGAACGATCATTAAACAATAATGGATAGTGGTGTCAGGTTAGCCCATCAAGGTAGCAAAGCAGTACAGTTTCAAGCCTATTTACGAGATGGATTTTTGATGGATGAAGCCTTCATTTAATGCACTGAAAGACATTTTGTGTCAAACTCTCTGACTGGTCAAAGCAGATCTCCCATTAATGGAAGCTAATTAAGCAATTATCTTCCTTCTCTTTGACATTTCACAACTGCAGCCATTATTCCCGACATGGTCCAAATCAGCCCCCCTTTTTCGTTTTCTACACACTTCTTTGGGAGGATAAAGCAAGAGCAAAGAATAATTAACCACTAGTGGTACAAATAAAGCTGGATAAGAATGAAATCCTGCGGCTGGGAGCGTCCATCGGACACTGAACCTGACAGCCCTGATTTTAATGCCATATTTCCGTGAAAACACTTCAATGTGTTAATACCATCTCGAATTGATTAACATTAGGAAGTACCGGCTTGATTATGCCAATTGCATTTCAAGTGTAATTCATTCGTATTAATCGCAGGCTGTTCCTTCAGAGGGATGTAATAACAGTCCGACATGTAACATGAGGTTAACTCCGCGATTGCGAATGCTGACATATACCCACAGAATGTGGGTAAAGGAACTTGTGTTCAGACCTCTTAAAAATCAATTTATTGGTGTTCATTCGTGGCAACAATCTGTGAGAGAGGGAAATTCAGGAAATGTCAGCCTGAAAACCTGGAGCGCAGGCAGAAAATTCAGGAAGAACACCATTTGTATGGTCATCGGTAGGGGACATTGACCTGATGGCACCTAACATTTATAATAATTAGCCCTGATAGCTGTGTGTCAGTTACCCTATGCTATATTTTGATTGCCTGTACTCCCACCAATCACGTGTTGCTGCTACCTCTGAGGCTAGCTCAGTCAGTAATGGCCACCGTGTTTTCCATCAAGTTCTCGTGTCAACATAGTACACAAGGGAGAGGCGGCGCGGCCTGCCGTATGTGCCCGATGCCCGGGAGCGTGCCACGCTTTACCTCTCCACGTTGTCGAGGTTCCCCGCCACGCCGAGTCCTCCGATGGTGTACAGCTTCCCATCGTACACCAGGCTGTTGTGCCGACAGCGGGGGACCGTCATGCGGGACACCAGGTTCCAATTATCAAGCAGGGACATGTAGCACCACACGTCTGCCACCGCCACTCCCGACTCCATGCCACCTGGGAAGGGTGTGAACACAAATACTCACGACTGCCCGAGTCTCCATTTACACCCGCGTCCCCAATTTACACGCAGTACTGCTGAGGCCCAGTTACACTCCACCCCACCCCACCCCCCACGAGATTAAGACTCACAGGACAGGACGGCCTTTCCCTGCAACAGATGGGACCGGCGCTGACCCACTTTCAGAGAACAGAACTAATAACAAATATAAAAATAATTCTGCTTAAAGGATGAGCGTAATGCTATATTAACGTAACTGCCAGTTATTATGAATCTAAGTCTCAGAACACCATTGATCTTTAAGCTAGAACAATGTGTTTCTATCATAGGGCAAATGGCACAATTTTATGGCAAATCAGGTATTATACCTTTAAAGAGAATTTAGAAAAATGACACCACAATTCAGAGCCATGTTTTGAAAGCTAGAATGAATCACAACCCTATTGACTTGGACAACCAAAAAACGATCCTTACAGTGTCAATACAGATAATCTAATAATGCATCTCCTAACAAGCTTGAAATAAGAGCTGGTAATTCATTGTGAACATAACATTATTAAAGGCCATTCATGCCAATTGAACCATAACTGATAACACAATGGACGGGAATTAGTTTAAAGGGCAGTTCAGAGAGGCTCGCTTGGTTTTCGCCAGCAGGGTTAAGAGGCTGAACAGCCATTACCTGCATGTGTGAAAGAGCAGGTCTGGAAAGGCCATAATCACGTCTCTGCGCAACATAATGCTGATCATCCTGAGATGCTGTAATTTAATTAACTGAAGAGTGGAAAGCAAAGGTATATATCTGTGAGTGAATAGAACATAAGAACTATACAAATGAGAGGAGGTCATTTCGCCCATCAATCTCGCTTGGGGAGAACTTAACTAGTAGCTCAGAGTTGTTAAAATCTTATCTAGCTCTGATTTAAAGGAACCCAAGGA
>JABFEA020000042.1:15488192-15501364 GCA_019775915.2 Cyphomyrus plagiostoma
TTTAACCAGGTCCTTGAAATACAAGCTGCAGGAAGCTAGAACATTTTGGTGGACTTCAAACTCTTTGCCTTCAACAATAATTTTCAGGTCTGTAAACTCTTTCGCTCTGCGCTGCTGGTTCAATTCCTTCAACATCTCTGTAGAACAAAGAAACAAAAGAAACAGACATTGCCATGTTTCTGCTTTTGAAGATTCGTAACATAGACATTAGAGATTACAGTGGACATCAGTGTGTACACAGGAAGAAACAGGAAAAATGAATCTATACCCGCAACATGCACACAGACACATTCAGTTCAGTGTTTCAGATGTTCATTAATATGAAATTATAGACTGCAAAGCATAAACAAACCCAGGAATTAGAACAATATAAATTAAGAAATTGTAGTTATATATTGCTACTAGTTTCAGTAAATTTGGGAAGTTATATCATCATTAGCAGCACATAAAGCATGTAGATCAATGTTGGTGATTGAGACTGAATCCCATTTGGATTATCGCCCGTATTTTTTGTCTGATGTCCACACAGGTGTGATTGACCTATTTTGTTAATTAAAAGACGACAGGAAAACATGATTAATTGGAGTTAAAATTCACATCTTAATCCAAATCATTGACCAAAACCAAAAAAACAAACAAAAAAACCCCAAAAACTCCCATACTCCCAATCTTGGATTTTCCATGACTTTTATCCACTTAAAAACTTTTTTTTCCCCGAGTTTGGAATTTCGGTCCAAGGCATTCAAGGACATCTAGATAAAAACAGCCCCCATTTCCTTTTTTGGGTCCTGTATAATACTGTTCTGAGGTTATTTCTGGAGAAGGATGAAAAGCAAAGCACAAAAGAGACAAAAGAACTATCTCTCCCTCTCTCTCTCTCGCTCTCTCCCTCCCTCCAGAACACGCATGCGCACACACACACACACAATGACTTATGTATCCCTCCATAACATACACAGTCTGATTCCCATGCAGTAGTGATGTTCACCACCACTCAAACAACATATCTGGGAGGGGGCCTGAGTTTAGAGGCCCACTGTTGGCCACATATAGTTACTACACTAAAGGCTTATGAGTGGTTTGAGTGGGACCCCAGTAACCCGCCACTGCTCCCGTGAACAGGAAAGCTGCTCTCCTGACAGCCTCTCTCCATGCACAATAGTAATGGGCCTTTGGAGGAACATCAGAAAACAACTGTTCCATGCTTTCAGTCCTGTTTTTCCTGCTGTTATTTTAGTCAGCTATTATGAGGCCAGTGAAGGGTAGCTAATGAACAAGTCAGACTCATGTTCTTAGCAGATTACTCAAAACAACAATGACAAATAAAAATCTGTGCGCAGCATATGTGAATAAGTGCTGTCCAATGAATGTTAACCAAGTGAAACAGGGCACTGTTGTTCAACCTGGGAACCTGTGAGTTTCAAAAGAGACTTAATCTAAGAAGGATCAGGGTGATACAGTTTTGGCTTAAGTTTTTAACCCAAATCTTTTTTTCGCACATCGGTCACCCTGTTAGGACTCTCTCCACCCTTTGTGAACTAAAGACTGTCAAAGCAGCTTGCAGGATTTTACAGGGTACCTCACACGCCCTGTTCCCCATGTCTGAGTGGCTCCCTTCAGGACACAGGCCTCGCTGTGCAGGGAGCAGGGCACCGAGGAGAAGGGCAACCTTTGTCTCCAGGGGTGTCCAGCTCGGCAACTAGCAGAACTTTTAATGAAACTGTTAGAACACATAGCATTAATGCCTTTTATGTGTGCATGTCCCTTAATTCTAAATTTATTGTTATGTGTGAATGGTTGCTGTTCTACTTCACTTGCCTTTTTAATTGCCCCTTGGGAATGAATAAAATCATTTGAATTTAATTGAATTCTTTCATATACAGTTCAATATTACACCAGAGCAATTCAGATAAGGTACCTGATGATGCAATAGAGAAACCACTCCTGGGACTTGATCCAACAAACTTCAGCATGCAGGTCAATGCCCTTAATCCCCAAACTGCCAAACACACGGCAACCAAATGTCATGTGTAATAATTTCTAACAAAGCCTCCTGTGAATTATCACTGTAGGTGAAACATCATAGCTGTCACAGTAAATTTATCTCAGCGTGTTCAGCAATGTTGGGAAATGGTCAATGCTCTTGCATGTCTGTTAAATGAGTCTGCTTTTGAGATTTTTCAAATTATAATACCACAACTGTGTCAGATGCATCTTTAATTACAGGTCATGGGCCCTTAGATCCTCTGTTGTTTACTTCTCATCTCTATATGTGTGTGTATTGTTTTAGTATTAGTCTTATACATTCTCATTAACTTTATTTTAACTCACTTGCTGTAAGTTTTGGTGCTTTAATTAAAATTCAGTTGCGATTTTGATTTTGTCAGCAGGGTATATAAATAAATATGAAGCCACATAAATGGAACTATAAAATTGAATTATATTTTTTATTCATTGTGTGATTTTCATTTTCTTCTGCTGGTTTTGTCTTCTTTCCTTGTAAAATGTTTTAAGCTTAAACGACTATTCAGATTTCTTGAATTAGTGGTTATATATTTTTTTAAGTATGTTGAAGATGGCACTTATAAATTTAATTTCGATTAAATCTCACCTACGCAGATTTCATTTCAAGAACTGACAGGGTTCCAACAGGTATTGGGACACCTGCTTTTACACACACATGAATTTTAATGACATCCCATTCTTAATACGAAGGCTTTAATATGGAGTTGGCCCACCCTTTGCAGCTGTAACAACTCCAACTCTTCTGGGAAGGCTGGCCACAAGGTTGAGTGTGTTTATGTGAATTTTTGACCATTCTTCCATTTGTGAGGTCAGCTACTGATGTTGGATGAGAAGGTCTGACTCGCAGTCTCCGCTGTAATTCATTCCAAAGGTGTTCTTTCGGGTTTAGGTCAAGGCTCTCTGCAGGCCAGTCAAGTTCCTCCACACCAGACTCGTTCATACATGTCCCCAGGGATCTTGTTTTGTGCATTGGTGCGCAGTCATGTAGGAATGGGAAGGGACCCGTTCCCACAGCAGTATGAAATCGTCCAAAATGGCTTTGAATGCTGCAGCATTAAGATTTTTTTTCCCACTGGAACTAAGGGGCCAAGACCAACCCCTGAAAAACGACCCCCACACAATAGTCCCCCCTGACCAAACTTTACATTTGGTCAGGCAAGTATCGTTCTCATGGCAACCTCCAAACCCAGATTTGTCCATCAGATTGCCAGACAGAGAAGCGTGATTCATCACTCCAGAGAACACGTCTCCACTGCTATAGAGTCCAGTGGTGGCATGCTTTGCACCACTGCTCTGCTGTGCACTTAGTGATGTAAGTCTTGGATGCAGCTGCTCGGTGATGGAAACCCATTCCATGAAGTTCTCTATACAACATTCTGAAGGTCACATGACCTAATCTGAAGGTCACATGAAGTTTGGAGGTCTGTAGCTATTGACTCTGCACATTGCACCTCAGCATGCGTTGTCCCTGCTCCGTGATTTTACGTGGCCGACCACTTTGTGGCTGAGTTGCTGTTGTTCCCAATTTGTTCCTACTTTGTTATTATGCAACTAACAGTTGACCGTAGAGTATTTAGTAGTGAGGAAATTTCACGAATGAACTAATTGTACAGGTGGCATCCAATCATGGTACCACGCTTGAATTCACTGAGCTCCTGAGAGTGACCCATTCTTTCAAAAATGTTTGTAGAAGCAGTCTGCATGACAAGCCGCTTGATTTTATAAATCCTTGGCTTGATTGAAACACCTGAATTCAATGATGTGGAGGGGTCTCCTAGTACTTCTGGCAATATAGTCTATCTTTAACGAAATCTCATTCAATTTTGTCTAATTAACACAAAATAGATTTGCACTGGTCATTTGAAAGGAATCCAGAGTTAGTTTCTATTAAGAGCGGCACATAAAAGTCATGAGCTGCATGCGAATCGCTGTTCATCGACAGGTCACAAGCAAAGCGAAGACAGAACCCAGCCTTGTTCCGAAGAGCTCAAAATGAAGTGAATAAATGTCCCCCCCAAAGCACTGTATCACTGGGTTAGCAGTTATCTCATGGATTTGGCTTTGGGGCAACCTATTGCTTAAATAATATGGTGATTATTCAATATTCTGTATTATTAATAATGTACATTTACTGAACTCTACAAAATGTGAGTCTGGCTCTTGACTGAAAAGGAGAGGTGGCTTTCTGAATTAAGATCATTATTTGGAGTAATTCTTCCCTCACAGTTTATGCCTATGGAACCTTAAAACAGTGCTGCAATATGTAGCATTGTCTATCGACAAGATGATCAACGAATCTTGTTGCGGGTTTGCTAGTCTGATTTATGGATGTTCCCTTCAGCATGATGAACTGACAGATTAAACTCCAAATTCTTTTTTTACTTTTCTATTTATTTATCCAGTCTTATCACATTATTACATTATCCAGTCATATTACATTACATGTCAACAAGGTAAACGGGCAAAAGGGCAGCGAGGGTAAGCTTCCAATGAATGCCCAGTATCCGCGAGTTAAGATCAGTGCAAGAGCTACACAATGTTAAGAAAACGTGACAAGAAAGGCATTCCAATCAAGACAAAGTCAAGTGTAAAAATACAAGAGCATGGAGGATACACGGGAGACCAGCCAAGACACGGCAGATGAAGACAGAGCGGATCACAATAGTCTCTTTTATTTCCAATGTGACTCTACATTAAACTTCAAATTCAATTTATCATAA
Organism: Cyphomyrus plagiostoma; assembly: GCA_019775915.2. Lineage (NCBI taxonomy): Eukaryota > Metazoa > Chordata > Actinopteri > Osteoglossiformes > Mormyridae > Cyphomyrus > Cyphomyrus plagiostoma. Next base: position 15,492,938 of record JABFEA020000042.1, read on the forward strand.
TGGTGACTCAGGCCTGCGTCAGCCTACAGCGTGAGGCTCTTAGCTTGTTTATTCATTCAAGGCTGGGGGTTCAGGGGATTGACAAGTTTTACCACCAAACTCCCCCCCCACACACACACCAGCCCCCACCATCTGTGAAATTTCGATATCAAACATAGATACGTTTGCATACTGCGCTCTTAACCAGCATCTTTTTGGGAGACTGTCTTAGGAGTAATGACTGCCTAGCGACTAGCGGAGAAGAGAGTTTATATGAATATGCTTTGACATTCATGTGAAAAACGTTGCCAATGGACGTGCTTATGGGGCTGGCGAATCTAGCAGACAGCAGTGTTCCCACTCAGGGCTCCGGCTTATTCTGGTATTGAGGGGACATGTTCCTTCCCCTTGTCTGTCGTCGTGACCCTGATCTATTACTCCGTTATGCTCTCATTTGGCAGCTGGATTCCCCATTATCCATACAGTGGCGGTCGGTGTAATTGAATGTGTTATGAACGTGCGGCCACAATGTTCGTCTTGGGCAAATGACACGGCTTTCACCTCCAATTCTGACACCGCCTCGGGGGTCACGCGAGATACTCAAAGTGTACCGCGGCGAGGGCGGGAGACGAATTTGGCAAACAATGGAGCCTGCCTTACAAGTGACGGCCACACCTGAATAGGCCCAGAAAGATAATTACTCTGCATTATAAATGGGCCAAATCTCTCCTGAGAACAGCACGTCATTAGGGCAGGCCATGAAATAGCACGAGGCACTTTTTCACCAGGCTGTAGTAGGGGGGGTCCTAGATGGACCCCACAAATACTGTGCAGATATACACACCAGAGTCAAACTCTCACTAACAAGAAAATCTACGTGCTTATGGGCTAGCCTTATCCATGTCCATTATTATTATCATTTGTGTGTTAATCGTACATCTACCTTTAGGAAAACCTTCCTCTACATTTTACTTTTTGAATTATGCAAACAATAACAATGTTTAAAAATGCTTTTGCAGTTATGACGACGTAAGTGAGTGAAATGTCTGCTAAAAAATGCACTCCGTGACCCAAAACCTTCGTAAATGATACTGCAACTCTTATTTGAAATAGAAAAATACGTTTTTCAATATTAGGGGTATATGGAATCATTAATGAAGAAGTTTAATTTTAGTGAGATTGAAAATACATAAAAATATGGGGTTTTATTAAATACATCGACTGAAACCAATTAACCCAAAAAAGAGATTACATGTATTGCAAATTACATATTTGTTATTAAGTTTTCCCCAGTGTGTTTATTATATGAAGATCCTGTGGATTAAAAAAAACATATAATAAAAGAAAAGTATCCACTTTATACTGCAGAATAAAAAAAAACAAAAAACATCCTTGAATTGAAGAGACTCTCAACACAGTCAATAGCTGTTCTCTCCAGGGCGACTGTCTATTTTCTGATGATAAACAACAGAATTATGAACCTGACCAGAGTGGTTCTGACTCCAGACAGAAAAGTAAAAGTAAACAGAAGAATAAATGTCATATATTTATGTTTAATATGACATTCATAGTCTTGAGTCTGAGTAAAGTTAAATGGCAACAAGAATTCACTTTGAAAGGACTGTATGCTTCATTTAAATCAAACTTCGAAACATGCAAAAATAAAACAAAGTCATGCTTTTAGGCTTATTAATAAGACCAGGTATAATATATAACAGAAAAGGCCATATATATATAATTGATTAATGTCATCAAAAAAGCACACGATGAAGAATGTGGTCAATGAGAAATTCTGGAGTATTTGAAATTAAATTTCTTTCAGATAAAATTGTACCTAAATGAAGCAAGTTTATACAGAGTAGGGAGTGTGAGACAGCAATCTAACGAGTGAAATGCAGTCGACTGGAATATGTTAGAAGGGAAATGCACTTCTGTTATAAGTGCTTCGTTGTGGTGAAGAAATGCATTTCATGACTTACTGGTGAAGCTGCGGACTGATGTCACACTGAAACACCAGCATCTTCAGCAGACACTACTGATGGTAGCATGTTAAATTAATTGCGCTAAGGAGACATAGCTGTAACCACTACTAACTGCCGTTTCTGCTAACTGCTTAGCCGCATTTGCAAACACTGTTGTATAGGCCTGTTCAGTGTTCACACTCAACAAGGATCACTACAAAGGCAATCATAACAAGAGCTTACAATTCAGGGGTAGAACAAAAGGGATGTGGTGAATAACAGCTACCATTGTGGTCACTGTTTGACTGATTTTATTTTACATTACTGATGAGGAAAAAAGAAAAAAATCTATTGAAAAAAAATTCCTAATTAAACGTTCGACTTACTTCAACATACTGTCTGCTACACGTACCTTCAAAGTTTCAGTAGTAACAAAAATAAATAAATGCGCCAGGGAGAGAGACGAATTCAAGACACTAACGAAACAAGAAACCATGATGTGATGTGGAGGCAAGTGTGTTTTTTTTCTCATCATCCTGGGACTCAGTGTAATGACAAGCCTCGGATCAGACACTCGGTCACGAGATGCTCGCACAAGCGGACATCTTTTCTCCTCAGACATCGAGATCGATCGCATGAGGTTTTTTTTCCTCCACAGATCAATTGAGCCAGTGTCTGGCCTCTAGGATATAAGACTGATGCGTCCAACGAGAAATATAATAATATTATATAATATTAATAACAAATAAATACATACTGAAAAAATTAAATATATTACATATTGAATTTCTGGATTTTTTTTTTCTTTTCATCCAAAAAAACCACATAGATATTTAAATATGTGCTGGCAAACAGAAGTTATAAATAATTTCACAAGTATGTCTATGGTTTGAACAGTTATTCATTTTAGATTGAAAGAATAATTATTTACACAAAGTTACCTAAAACTGTATTTTAACCCAAAATTAAAGACCCAATATATTAGTAAATAATATTCAAAGCAACAATGTTGTTAATGCATTTTAAATATACCATCATCAGTTTAAAATAATCATTTGAATATAATTCTTTGGTTTTAATGTTCTGGTAATACTGTCATTAATAGTGTGAGTACAGTCATGATTAAATGGAACTGAAAGTAATTACAACTATCTGTACTTATTGTACCAAAGCTTCTCTGCCTTGCATTTAATTATTTCTTAACAAACTTACCGGTAATGGCATAATGGTAGTGTTAAAAAATAAAGAAAAATTTTACAATAGTAATAATAAAGCAGAAAGTATATTAATAAGTTGGAAATCTTTAATTTGTAAAATTAATTAAATACTTGGCTTTTTCAAAAATGATTAAAAAATAAATTTTACATAGGTACCAAAATGTGTGTTGCTGAATTGCTTTATGAATGAATAAAATAAATTACAATTGTGATGTTCGATGTCCTTAAAAAGTATCATATATTAATTACACCGTATAATATATTCACACTATGAATTTTTAATTTATTTTGTTAATGAGACACATGGACCAATGTGGTGACGTCATCTTTTAGGAGGGAGTCAGAGATGTTCCGCAGGCACACAGAATTGCATTTGAAAGCGTCACATTTACTGTAGAATCCTGAGCTACATGATTTCCATGTGAAATCCAAAGGTGATGTCGTTTCATGCATTAACAGTGGCTGTGAAAGGATCTTGCTTTAGAATTTGACACACGGTTTGGTGGGAACTGTCAACTCAAGGCTTGGAAAAATGATTCACTTATTCATGCAAAAAGGAGGTATTTTTGTTGTTCTGGCGACAGCAGCACTCATGTGCTCTAGAGTACTGAACGCGCTATTCTGAGCCCTTTCGGCACAATACAAGCTCCACGCACGTAATTATTTGAACGAACCCACGTTTCTCCTTGATCATGTAGCAGAAGGCAGCGTATCGCCCTCACCTGTCTGCCGTCTCTCTGTTCCAAAACCTGACGTGATCATGCGCACTTATCCCCTTGTACACAGAGAAGCGAAACGCATCAAGCTGCTGCTCTTTCTCTCTCGATGCTCTCGTGGCCGATCAAACGCTCATCTGTAAACAAAGCACTCCACCATCAGGGCTCAGAGTGCACAAGGACACGAGCGTGATTAATGCTGGGTGTTCGAGTCCCAGAATGAGGCAGAATATGCTGCGATACCTTGGCTATAACCTTAAGCCCTAAAATAAGATAATCATTTATTATTATTATTATTATTATTATTATTAAAGAAAGAAAGAAAGAAAATATAGATCCATTTAGCTGCAAAATATAGTTGAAAAAAGCCTGATAAGCAGTGTGTCACTGGGAATGTTATCTTTTGGTAACTGCCCATTTTCCTGATGGTGCCTTTACAAACACCCCTAAACGCGTGGTCTGCCCCCGCACTGTTGGATACATTCTTCCTCTGGAGCGCAGTCAGTGCACTTCCTGATTTACAAATGCAATGTCCTCAGCTGAATCACCCCTCTGTCACCCAGCAAGAAAACCAAAAAGCCTGTAGTTACTCTTTCTTTTGTGTGCTAAACCGAAACAAGATAAACAGATCACTGGATATAAAACACGCTGGAACAGAAACACCATCTCAGTTTTATTTACATGGTTTTCCTCCCCATGGAGACAACACTCACTGGAAATCATTACACCGTTCTGGAAGCTGTGTGCATTTTTTGACTGGCAAACTCTTTGATTCATCATACGTTTTAATCACTCATATTGTTTTCAGATTGACAAATAAAATTAGACACACACCTTTAATCAATGGGGTAAAAATATATTATACCATGATTATACCACATCTTCAGACCCAGAGCCAGCCCCTGCATGATACTCTCTGCTCCTTGAAGAATCAAAGATCTATTGTTCACTGTCACGGAAATGTCATGTCACCTGGTGCCACAGAACGCTGTTGATATGGAGCTCCAGTCCAAAAGAGAAAGGCTTGCTAGTGTTGAGGTGTTGATTCAGTTGTGGAGAGGACAGAACAAAAGGCTTAGCCTCATTCTCCTGGTGGTCAAATCTGACCCCAGCAGGCACCCCTCACGTCCTTCAGGGCAGCCTCTCTCACACAGGAGGGCTGCTGACGACGCCAAGACCCTCGGCTTTACGCTATACGACTTTCACCACCAACACCCGTCAAATCAAGTTATTTTACTCAATTTCTCATATTCGATGCTCCGGGATCTCACCATTTCAGATGATATTTTTAAATTTTGCCTGCTTAACAGAATTATTATCTTTGGCCATTAAGATTCTTAGCATAAAAAGCAAATTAAAAAACGCAAAAGAATAAAACCATGGCATGTATTATTATAGCTAATCTTCTGAGAAATGTCATTAATAACAAATTCTTTTGTTAGTTATAACCACGTTTTAGGTTTTTCTTTAAAGGATCTAAATAACTCCCATTAGTTCATTTTGTGACAAAAAAAGAAAATGAATTAGTTAAAAAATATGAAAATAGGTGCACAAATTAGTTCCGCAGATATGCTGCCTTACCAGTGAAATTTGCACCACAAAGATGGAGGTCTACAATAGAACATTTCAGGAGCATAAAATATTAAGCTGAGGTCAAGTTTGAGAAGCAAATGTTCCTTCTAAAAGTCAAGCCTTTAGAACCGATGTGGTAATTTTTAGTAACATGAAAGCCCAGCTTATGGTTCATATTTTAAGTCCATGTACAATACGGGTGCGGATCTCATAATTCTTACAGGATAACTCAAGCTTCACGCTCATACAAAATGCAGGCACGTTACTTAAAATACATCTCAATTTCTTCTGCATTTTGAATATTTAGTTTGTGTCTGGAACAACCCTAAAGCAACTGTATCTTTTTCGACGCTTACCGTATTTAGATTTGTGCATTTTTATTATTTAAAGAAATTATGTCATTGGAAGGTCACCATGTTACGTTTTTTCATGAAAATTCCATTGTTGCCACAATGAGAGCTAGGGGATATTTTTGGTTTTATGCTATTCACTGTTAATGCTGACACTGCCAAGTAATGTCACATTCTCACAAGCGTGTAAAAAAAAATAAAATAAATCATTGGAAAAGAGTGACATAAGTGTGGAACAAGAAATAAATCATTAGTATTTTATTAGTAATACAGTACCTTCTAAGTTCATAGGCCATGAATTAAGACAGATGCATTTTAACAAATGCCTACAATCTTTGCTAATAAATCTCAGAGGAAGAAGACAGGAAAGTAATCATAGATTATGGCAGAGTGATGATCTCAACATCTCCACCTTTTTCAAAGACTATTTGAATGAGTCGTGCAGTTCTGAAGGTCGTTGGGTCATGAGGCTCGTAGTTTCTCCCAAGTTAAAGTGCAACTGTTGATGTCGAGCCACATTTATGAGCTCAATATAGCAGCAAGACAGCAAGAAAATTATGTAACTATTTAGTCGCCCTTAAAGGGGTGCTTGCATTTAAACAGCACAGAAATATTATCATTTAACAGGTAGTTTCCACGAATAATAAACTGACTTATTAATACTGAATAAATCTACGCAATGCAGACAATAAGCATTAGCATTCGGTAGCAGACGGGTCCATAAATGACACTTTTTGAAAACTGAAAACCATGTGCTGCCCTGACAAAATGAAAAGCAGAGGCTTTTCTGCAGCGCAAGAGCACAATGAATCGATAACAATACCTGCACCGATCTGAACCCGGTTCTCAACGGCATGCTTGTAGGGACGGTGTAAGGTCAGAAGAAATTCAGACAAAGACCTTCGAAGAGCACAAAGCTCCATTATAAGGGATCGATTTTTTTTTCTTTGTAAAAAAGAGAGTTTTTGGGCACGGTAAATGGAACCAAATCCAAGTGAATGAATAATAGGCGAAGAGCCCAAACAGGAACATCTCAAACAAAAAAAAAACGAATTTCTGCTTCTTAACGTGTATCCGTAGACCTGCCATTCGAAGAGAAGATCCACTATGTCTGTTTTCAGTGCTCCACAAAAATACCGCAGGGAGCACAGACGGACCAGCCGTTTCATCTCGAGCGGGTGTGACGCATGACGATCCGAAGGCAGACCTTTCAATCCGGCACAGGGAGAAGTAGGACAGTAGAAGCCATCTGCGCTCAGCCATCTCCAAATGCTAACACGGTGAAAGGGCTGTGTCTGAATAATGTCTGCGGAGCTCGCTGATGGGACGACTTAGAGAACAGACAACACTGAGCTGCCAGCTTGATGACACAAGCGGGGAAAAATGAAATTGAGCTATGTAAGCATTTGCTGCACCGCTTTTCGGACGTTTCAGAAGCGGGAGAGGGGGAGAGAGCACTCGCTGTATTAAATTTCAACCAGGTATTTGTTTTCAGTTTAGGAGAAAGGATGTAAGATTTAAGTGCTGTCTGCATAATGTTTGTAAGATGAAACACAGGACATTAAATATTCTGGACGTTAGATCAGTAACAGTTAATTAAACAACCTTTAGAAAAAAACTATTGGAATACAAGCACAAACTGATTCCGATTATCCCAGGTGTTTGTTCCAGATGATTAGTGATACCTGGATTCATCAGCAGCCTGCTTTGTACACCACTAATTTTCCAACATCTTTGCAACAGCGCTCCATCCTTTTCTCCCTTCAGTCTGATGATGATTCCCCAGTGCCGCCTACGGCAGAAGAATCCCGTGGCTCCTCGATCCTTTGTCTTTCCAGAAAATGGCATGTGGCTTTGAGCTTGGCCTTTCAAACGCCTCTGGAACTGAGATGAGACATCTGCACATTGAACAAGAAAGGTGTGCGTCCCAATCAGAGCCAAAACCTTCTTGAACTGAGCTGAAAAAGGCTTCTTTGAAGGCTTCAGTGGTAGAAGTTTCTGGGCTTTGCAGCTTTGAACTTGGGAGGGGGGTTTTAGCAGGGGTTGGAGAGGTGATGGAGGTGTAGATATGACGCAAGTCTGCAGGTGCCGGGTAGATCGTGGGAAGCAGCCGTTCAGAGACTAGTTGTCTGGGAGCTGTGAAACAGGACCACCGTCTGTGGAGACCGACGCAGGGACTGTAATCTACAGCCTTTAACCTAATCCAACCGGGCTCACTCTTGGTGCCCATGCAAAGCACACCTTGGCTAAGCACACGCCGGCCAATTAGCACACCAGACACCGTGCTGCGATGGTCGCCCATCTCTGCACCGATGACTGGTAGAAAATATATTTAACTTATAAATCACAATCCATATTATGAATGTTATGTATGGTCTGTTGCCACATATCCAACCCTAAGAGTATATAGAAGAATGTCAGTACTATTCAGTGTTGTGCTAGTTACCAAAAAATTAGTAATGATTTACAGCTGTTAGTAACTTCATTCAAAAATACTTCACCAATTAATGTATACAAAAGAAATTGTTTACTAGGGAAAGTAACTTTTGCATTACTTCCATCCATCCATCCATCCATCATCTCCCGCTTATCCGAGGTCGGGTCGCGGGGGCAGCAGTCTCAGCAGGGAAAC
>JABFEA020000042.1:15501464-15512001 GCA_019775915.2 Cyphomyrus plagiostoma
CCCTACCAGGGGCATAAAGCCCCGGGCAACTTAGCTCCTGGGATCATTGGAACACGCAAACCCCTCCACCACGATAATGTATTGGCTCCAGGAGGGACTTTTGCATTACTTCAATTCTCTTATTAATGCATACATACCCAGACAGCACAGATATTTTACAGGGAAGTTGGTTTAAGACCGGAACATTGTAAAATTATTGCATTCCATTTAGTCTTATTAATAATATTTAAATTATTACATAAGCTAGTTTCAGCAAGCACAATTTTCAGTAATTTTGCTTCAATCAGATCAGCATAACTGTTAATAATAATAATTGATACTTTTTTGATCCCCGTGGGGAAAATGTCTTTATGCCTCCCTCAACTTGCTCTGTTTTGTAGAATAAGTTATCCGCGAAGGGCAACGACCTGTAGTGGCGCCCAGGGATATGAGGGTTAAGGGCCTTGCTCAAGGACCCGCAGATGTGCTGAGACTGGGTTCAAACCAGCAACTTTCTGATTACCGGCACAGCCCACTGAGCCACACGCTGCCCCCTTTAGGCCGATTGTTACTGGTCCTATCATATTGTCAATATTTAAAATAATAAATGTATAACCAGGTTCATAACGCTCTCTTTCAAAATGATCTATACAAAAAATTTCAATCCGGTTTTCGTACATTTCATAGTACTGAAACAGCTCTGGTAAAAATTACTAATGATCTTTTATTAGCTACAGACACCGGCTTATCATCCATATTAATTTTTCTTGATCTAACTTTGATACTATTTCTCATCATATTTTGCTAAATCGTTTAGCCTCTACTGGTATAAACAATGCCCGCACTCCTATGGTTTACATCTTATCTTTCCAATCGTACTCAGTTTGTGCAAATAAAGGACTTTACATCTGATCCATCTCCTGTTAATAGTGGTGTCCCTCAAGGTTCGGTCCTTGGTCCCCTTTTGTTTATTATCTACCTTCTTCCCTTAGGTAAAATTCTTAGGAAATTTGGCATTAACTTTCATTGTTACGCTGATGATACTCAGCTTTATCTTTCAACAAAACCCAATAGTGTGTTTCCACCTGAGCCTCTTCTGAAAGCAATTCAGGAAATAGAAGTTTGGTTTTCTCATAATTTTCTTAAATTAAATGGGTCCAAAACTGAAATTCTCTTAGTTGGTAAAAAGTCCACACTTTCAGATCTTAGCACCTTTTCTTTTCCCATTGGAAGCGCATCTCTCTCCTTCCCCCCAGGTTAAGAGCCTTGGGGTTATTTTTGATAGCACTCTCTCTTTTGTTCCACGTATTAATATTACTCGGGCTGCTTACCTTCACCTTTGTGACATTAACCGTCTACGTTCGTCACTCTCTCTTAATAATACAGCTATTCTGGTTAATGCTCTTGTTACATCTCGTCTCGATTACTACAATGCTCTCTTCTCCCCTCTGCATCACTACCCACTAAAGGATTATGATCCTTTAGCTGCTCCTCAGCTATGGAATGCTCTTCTTCTTCACATATGCACAGTCACTTCATTTGCAGAGTTTAAATTTCTTCTCAAAACCCACTTACTCACACTGGCCTTTCATACATAACTCAAATCTATTAGTTACTTATTTATTTGTATTTTATATTTATTTTCCACTGAAGTTATCGTATAATTAATTGCATTGTTTCATTTGTTCTATTTATTATTTGTCTTATCTATTTTGTTCTTTTTATGTATCTGTTACTGTATTATTTTATATTTTGCACTGTGTGTAAAATTATTGCTTTTATCTTGTAAGGTGACCTTGAGAGTTTTGAAAGGCGCCCACAAATAAAATGTATTATTATTATTATTACTTTTAATTAGTTACATTTCTTTGTGTGGTATATGTTTTTTAACAGTGTACCTACATGCAGGATAAACAGAACAAACGTCCCCTTTAGTATGTACTATAATCTTATTGTGCGTTATACACCCCAATCGGGAAAAATAATGGTAAGCTAAACTTCACATGGTGCTATCATTAACATCCTGTTGCTGTTGAGATACATTGTGCAGCCATCAGGGGAATGCTGGATCAATATTCAGTAGCGATGCCTCTGAGACACAGAGATGTCTCTGCGATGCTTGAAAATCCATCAGCACAGTATGGTGCCAGTTGGGTAGTTATTTTTTTTTTTTAGTGTTGCTGCTGTGACAGTGCGAGAAAATACAACCTTCAAATTTTATCTATTACTGTCCCTAATTTCACCCATTCTTTATGCCACCATGAGGCTGGGTGAAGTTAGATAATGAACAGATTATTAGTGCAATAAGCTGCATTTGTCCATTATTTTTACACATGACAAAAGTGGGAAGTAACGAGCCCATTTAAATTTCAGTACTTTCAACTACATTATTTACTTTCAAAAAGTAATTAGTTATATTACTTGTTACCGTCAAAATTAGTGGAATTACAGTAATGCAGTACTCTGTAAGTGGCAAGTTCAGGTGCAAAAAATAGAAATCCAGACCAAGTTTTTGTTTCAACCAACCATTTGAGTACTATGCAAATATGACTCTTTATACTTAATATTTAAACTCTTTGGTTGAAACAAAAACGTGGTCTGGATTTGTACTTTCTGAATCTGAACTTTCCATCTCTGTTACCAACACTGGTGCTACTACAGATTAACTGTTTACTGCGGCTATATTTGACATTTCATGGTCCATCTGCCTTTTTGGAGCAGAGCTGTATGAAGCGGCTTCAGTGGTTTCAGTGCTACTCAGATCCCGGATCCGTCTACAGGAGCCATGAGTAGTCTCAACTAAGTTTAGCCTGAAGCTCACAGGCGGAAAGCCGTAATTATCACCAAGGGGTCGCAGGTGACTTTGCAGGGTTTTAAGGCCCACCAGGTAGAAGAGGAAGTAAGAGATTTATTTGCAGTCTACAGTCTACTGATCTCAAGAGTGTCATTTTTAAGCTGTCATCATCGTTATAATTCTAACAATGGATGGTCCCAGAAGTCTAAAGAGAATGAGTTCTAGGTACTTTTAATTCTCTCAAAATGACAGCTAGTAACTTCGACTTCCAAGGCCCAAGTTACTTTAGGATGGTGTCAAACACAGTTCAAAGATTTCATTTTTAATTGAGTCGCACAACAGGAAAGGTATCCAAAGAGTAACCCACGTGAATTTTTTGCAAATTATCTAACGCAGCAATTCTGCATGCCCGATACGAGAACAGTGCAGTCATCCTTGCGAAGGAAATTGCTGGCGGAATGCGAGGAGCCGGCATGAAGACACGCAAACCGGTGGACTATGGATGAGGCAATTAGTGGGTCCTGCAAGCAAGTGCGGATACACAATTCCACGTGTTGGGTACAGCTGGCACTCTGGCTGGCAAAGGGAATCATTTAACAAGTTAATTTGGGCCTCAATCTCAGTCCGGCGAAAAAGCATATTCATACGGAGGAGGGAAAAAAACACAACGCATCGAGAATCGTAAGCAGAGTAGGCAGCCATGCTGATTGACAGAGTAGCTAATGCATTGTAATTGCACAAGGCAGCTTCAGGAAACTCGCTGGCTGGATCTCAGGGCACAGAGAACAGTCCCATTTTCATTTACGCACCAGACCACAAGACGCTGAAATATTAGTTGCGTTAGCATTGTATGTTATCATGACGGAAAAATAAATCTCACATAAATAAATAACATGTTCGGGCAGCTCATGCAGGGCGCCATGAATGGCAATAGCCACTATCTCCATAGAAACGAAAAACGGAGTGCGACGTCTACGCCAAGAGCAGCACACGGTGTGAGCATCCTTAGCTTGGCAGAAACATGCTGCGTGTACAAACTGGCAGCCCATGACATAGGCTGATTGGTATATACCCTGGGGTTCTCTGGCTAGGTGCCCCATGTACCTCAAGACACAATGATGATCAGTCCAACCCTAACTAAATAAGCAATTGTACAGAATAGATGGATGTATCTATCGCTTAGGCAGCTAACAAATTTAACTATGAGCGTGCTAATGCTGAACTGTCACACTCATATCGTACTCATGTTCCACCATTCTTCATAATGAGACAGTGATGACTTAATCTTTTTTGTGTAATAATAATAAGAAGAAGAAGAAGCAACTTTTTAAAAATAAAAACTACAGCAACACATATAAGGCAAACATTTCACAAATGTCTTGCTCACTTCAGAGGGAAAAAAAATGTATTCATTGGAATTTAGCTATAAGATGGCGGGTAAAAGATATCTGCCCTTGCTGAGCCACGGAGGGAGTTTAAAGGAACCTTTTAAGGGGCTCCCGCTGATGTACAGTCCCTGGCATCCACAAACACGAGAGCACTGGGATTTCCTCTACACCCTGACATGTGGAGTCCACAGCTGTACGCGGCAGGTTTGGTCAGATACCCGCTGTCGGCGTCTATCAAAGCGCGCCGGAAGACACGGTACACATGGACACTACAAGGAGGTAAAGCTTTGGTTTGATGTCCCAGGGCAGACAGCGAAATGCTTAGGCCTGGCTCATACATTCAGGCTTTTCTGCTGCATTTAGGCCAGGTCTTCCTGGAAAAATTAACACTTTTTATGTTATTCATTATACATAATTTACCTTTTCACCACGCTGTTTGGGCAATCTTCAATATATATCTTATAACTCACTGATATGCACTGCATTATGTATACATAATATATGTGCTTAAGGTGCTTATATAAAAGGTGTTCACCACTGAGCACAATCCATCAAGCAGGTGGAAAAAGCATTTCACTGCATGCATATACTGTGTACGTTTGTGCATGTAACTAACAGAACTTGAAGCTCATTACACTCCATAACTAAATATGGAGAGAGCAATTTCACTTCATCCTTTAATCTGTCGTTTAAACTTGTTTAGTGAAAAGGGGTAAATTAAGTATGGATGGTATAGAAAGAATCAAACTGCCCATTTGACAAATAATCAGCATTTAAATCTGCTCTGGAATTTCTCACAGGACTTTCTACCGCATGAAAGACATCCATGCAAAGTGCCAAGAAATACCTTCTCACGATGCCGAACGTCCTTTAGTTTCTTACGTAACGTTGTTCCCGCTGCTCACCAAAATGGGCGGAGAACAGCACACAGTGCACTGGACACAGCTCTCCAGTGTTCAGCTGCCGTTCCCAGCACATCGTCCGCTGCTCACCAAAATGGCCGGAGAACAGCACACAGTGCACTGGACACAGCTCTCCAGTGTTCAGCTGCCGTTCCCAGCACATCGTTCGCTGCTCACCAAAATCGCCGGGGAACAGCACACAGTGCACTGGACACAGCTATCCAGTGTTCAGCTGCCGTTCCCAGCACATCGTCCGCTGCTCACCAAAATGGCCGGGGAACAGCACACAGTGCACTGGACACAGCTCTCCAGTGTTCAGCTGCCTTTCCCAGCACATCGTCCGCTGCTCACCAAAATGGCCTTTTTCGAGTTTAATTACTCAGAATCTCATTAGCTGAAAAACATCAACTATCGACTTCCTGCCCAGCAGCATCTGGTATTTTTACAGTCGGCTTCATAGATTATACATTACTGCCCATTTCATGCCCGATGAGCGATATAAAGCATCGACATCTGACTCCTAGCAATTAATTCCATCAAATAAAAAAATAAAAGATCTTGACATTCTGCATTAACCTGCATCTGCTTTAATTTACACAAATAAAATTGGAGTATTAATTTATATTATGAATACATACGACACGTCACTTCAGAAAAACAACCCATACAACACAAGCTTCAGAGGAGGCTGGAGGGAATCGCATCATGTAGACAGGTTGAAATGGCCCCAGAAATTTTGTATTTTAAAGGTGTCCTGTAAAGGCATGCAGGCTGGAAGTTGCAGGGAACAAGTGGAAGACAGTCCTGTATTTAAAGACCATTAAAATGTTACACCATAATCATTTTTGAGGAACACAACAACAAATTAGAGTATTGGTAATTTGATCGATGAAAGACATGCAAGAATTTTGTTACACTGCAAATAAAATAAAAAATGAAACAACTGTAAAACAGGCTGTATTTTTGCAAAGGCAAAGTATCTTTGATTGTGACCATTAGTGAGGATTCTTGCCTAAAAACATCCCTTTGCCAGATTTCTGACTGCTAAAACTGCTGGCTCATCCAAATTAAGAAAGAGAAATATTTGAATATATCGCTATGGTGATATCACAATATAAATTAAGTCGTAAAGTGTGGACGTTGGTTTTCATCCAAGGATTTGCCACGGCATATTTAACAAACTGATATTTCTGCTAAAGCCAGACACAATTTTACTGCCTCTCCTGTTTTGACATCTCGTCTCCGAATCTCCCAGAGGAAGGACCTCCAAGCCGGCAGGGGGCAACGAATGAGATTTTATAAAGACATGTGCAGCAGTCTGCTTCATTTCACCTGTGACAGTGCTCACACAATAGTAAATCAGAAAATAAAAACTTGGTAGAAATCTGTCCCAAACGTAGAGTACTAAGAAGGTACACTGCTTAATGACTATTAACTTCTAATAAAATTAATAAGCAAAAGCAACAAATTCAAGTCACCCTCTGGACAGATACCTTCAATAATAATTTGTTCTGAACTATCTGGTTAAAAACAACATTTTATAATATCAGTAACATAAATGGGGGGGGGGGGCTTCTTAAGCATCAGCATTGAGTATTCATGCACGCGGGAGACTGTACTCTGCAGTTTCAGAAGCCAGGTCACCAGGAAGGCTTGTTCTCAGGTGCTGTTAAAGAGAACAGCAAAGGGGAGCAAAGACAGGGAGCAAAGACAGGGAGCAAAGACAGGGAGCAAAGACAGGAGAACCACCACAGAGGCTCTTCAAGGAGCCGGCGGAGAGCTCCTGTGTTTGCATGCGTTATTTCCTTCCGAGCTCAGTCAGCAATCTCCGCTCTAGTAACTTATCCAGTCAGCTCACATGTCAGCACCGCTAATGATAATGCCCCAATTTCTCATCTCGCAGGCAATAATGCAACAGCCTCCTGCTTTAGTAATTTTAGAAGTAGGCTCTAAGATAAATTATAATTTATTATCCCATCCCGGAATCACATACCTACGCACACATCCGCCATTCTTAGCTGATGGTGCCAAATTATCTTTTACCTTGGTTGGTCAACCATTAAAAAAAGACACAAACAATCAGCTCAATAAATGTCATTGGAAGACAATTAATTTTCTGGCAAAAGGAAAACAGGTTGACAATGCGGTGATGAAATATTTTATACAATGTCCTCTTACGTGACACTTTACAAATGCGACAGACTATTCATTAAAATGCATTTCCTTTGCCCAATTTATAACTTGTTTCAACTAGTATCTTAACTGAAGCCATATATCCATGATATTATTAGCTTGTTAAAAATGATATTCACTGTCATGCCTATATATTACTTCTCTGGACGTATCCCATCTCTCCTCTGCTATGCAAACAGTTAGGTGGCAACTTGATAGAATGACCCAGAGAAATGTTACAGAATCTAATATTAGCTAATTAGTATTTAATAACTGACCAAGTCCCAGCAGCTGAATAAGCACACGGTGAAATGAACTGTGACAGAAAAGGCAGATTACCCATTTTGCCATAATTACATTGTTTGATTTCATTATAACTTGTTCTTCATTGATTAGAAAAATAAACAAACGGGCCTCTTATGATGTTTTTGCGCCTGAGCCCCAGTAAGCTGCTGGCTCTGAGCTGCCCTCCTTTAATGGAGTTTGGACTGAACCCGTTCCAGGTAAGAAAGTCTGTCAGACCCAGAGGGCATAAGCCATTACACAGTCATACATGGCTTTGGTGTTCAGGGAAATAAGGCTCTAAAACAATGGCACAAATACTAATTTAAGCATTAGGACCAGTAAGAGCATAAGTGGCAATTCTGGAAAAAAAGGCTTTCAGAATGGTAGGCAGGAAGCAATTCAATTCAATTTAATTGTATATAGCGTCTTTCCCATGGGTGTCGGCCCAAAGTGCTTAACTCAATGTGAAACAACAACGGCATTTACTAACATACCGTAGATTGGGGAAGAAAAATCTAAAAGGATTATGGGTAGGAGCCAGAAAATGGTTTTATAGGAAGAAAAAGCCTCTGGGGTCAAAGGTCAACTGGCTGCCCCACCTCTACAGCACATGCTAACCGTAAACCAGCCAGGAAATGGAGTTTGTTTCTGAACTGCTCTACCTCTTATCCGCCCCTGGGCAACTCTGCCGTTATCCATCTGTGGGCTGGTCTTCAGTCCTCCACTGTCCAGCACTTCTGCCCAATCAATAAGCATGCCACAGTTTTAGGGCACCGGAGGGGGCGGCAGGCTGCCAGGGTGCGAGTCCCCGTCAGCAGGGGCTGCCACGCAGGAGCTAATTACATCTTTCATCTCTCCAGCCCCTTAAATCCATTCCTCAGGTTTCCGCCGTCAGCCTCCTAAACGTCATGTTCCAAGCTGAAAATGGGTCATTAACGGGCTGACTTACAGTACTGCCAGGAGAGGGGATGTCAGGAAAGCGTGGTGGGGTCGGGACGTGGCTGGGCGCAGAGGGCCAGCTTTTCCTGCTGCTGAGCCTCCATTGGCGCTCTTCACGGGACACGTCGCGGAGCGCGGGTGATTGATGACGGTGCGCCGGCTACAGCACGCGGGGGGGCCGCCCGCTAACCATCAATCTTAATGAGCTCTCCAGCTTATATTAACAACAGGGGGAGTAACAATAATGGCACAGATGAAAAGTTTTTTGTGCGCTAAAATATGATAACAAGGGAAGCTGTCACCTCGCCTCTGATGCCAAACCAAACACTCTCACGCGCACTGCAACCGACGCCATCCATGATCGCCAAGGAGAGCTCGGCCCTTCGTTTGCATAAGCAAGTTTAACCCTCATTTTCAGCTCTGTGATATACTTGCGTGTTCTGCTCTGGTCCAGTAATACACCCAGCTAAATGCCCAATCATCCACAATAAGATTTTGCTCTGTCGATTTCCTCAGCCGTCTTAAATATGGCACTCGCTGCACATAATTACACGCCAACTGTGACTGGCTGCTTGCGGTCATCATGGCCACATTAGATCAAGTTTCCAGGGCGTCCTGGCTGGCAGCGACGTCACTGAGCACCTGTCAGGGTCCTAGCAAAGGCCCCAACCGTATGGCTACGTCTGCACCGGGCTGTGAGTGACCTCTACCCCAAAATGGAGCCGTGGGCAAAAAGGGCGACCTTCCCCCCCTCCCGGGGGTAAGGGGAGGTATGGCTGGAGGGAGGAGGCCAGACTTTCAAATCCATCATCATAAACCAACAGTAGCATCAGGGTGAAAAATGTAGAGGCATCCCAGCCTCATACATACAGCTTAAGTAATTATCCCTTCATTTTAAATCTGGACATTATCGGAACGAAACACCACATCAGAGTCTCATCAGTCTTTAGCCTCGGTTGACTCTTTAAATAGAATTTAAGCAGAAATTCATTAGATACATGCTAATCTAAAGCACATCGCTTATTCTACCCTGTCATATGATCCAACCATCCATCCATACTCCATAAGCGATTATCCAATACCATTAGCTAGCTACGATCTTTTGACTGTATTCGCTAGCTATATATTTAGCTTTTAAAACATCTGAGGGGGAGGCAGGGACCCCAAAGTTGCATTTTTAGTGGGGCCTCAGTAACAACAATCCCACCCCTGACTGGATGACCTATACGATTATTTAGATGTATATCTTGTGAAACTAATATGAGCTATATGCCAAACTGGATGCTAGTCCTTTTTGCTCAAAATTGTAGTAGTATACATTTGCTACACAGGTTAACGATAGTTGCCCCGTCCCTGCGCCTCTCATTACAGTGACAAGGTTGGTCATGTGACTCAACAGCACCACTCACATCCTTGATTAATATTCCCTGTGCTGCCATAAAAATCACCGAAACGTCCTTCATATCCAGTGTTCCCCCGGACGCACGCCTTCCGATAACTGCATTTCCGATGGGGGTGTCATCGTCAGAACCTTCCCTAATTCAAGTGACAGACAATAAAAATCTGTCTGCATGTAAGCAGGATAACTGAAGACAAAAGGGCTGTTTTCACAGTGTGACTCTGCCCTCATTTACAGAAGAACGAAATGGTTGACAGCTCAGCAGAATTCACTCCACGACTGTCCACGGACCTCGGCAGCTCCAGGGTTGGTAGTCCGGTCACATGACTGACATCTGCCCTCGTCAGGTGACACATCACCTATATGAGACATTGCTCCGTGGCTGGGGGAGGGCAGCCCCCTAGCCAGTAATAAATTTCATGGGACGTCCAGCATTCCTACCAATACATCCCACCAATACAATAATTTTACTACCTGGTTACATGCTGGGGTACACGGGAGGGTACGAGAGTGACTCCACAGGGGGACGGCAAACAGCCATGTGACAAGGACAGTGGAAAGCAGTGGAGGAGTTTATTCTGGGATGGTGGGGGGCAAGCTCAAGTCAACTGTGTGAAGAAACAAAAGCAAACAGGGTGTGTGTGTATGTGTTTGTTTGTGTGTGTGTGTTTGTGTGTGT
>JABFEA020000042.1:15522595-15548834 GCA_019775915.2 Cyphomyrus plagiostoma
GGGGCTGAAAGGGTGCCTTTTAAACGCACCACTGGATCTCTTAATAGCTGTTCAGCAGGGTAGATGGCATAAGGGCGTCTTGGTGAGTGACACCGAGTGTCCACTGAGAGGGAATAAAACAGCGAAGAGGCTGACAGATGCATGCAAATGGCACGACCGCGAAGTTGGCAGCAAATTGCATCCCGTAGCGCTATTAAGTGAATTCAGGAATCCGTTTCCCGTCTAGAAAAATAGCCTGAGCAGTCCATTTATATAACTGTTTGAGAGCAACCCCGGGCATCGTGTGGGGAGAAGCAAAGCCGGGTGTTGGGGCTGCAGCTCAAGAAGACGGCGCTGCTGGCTTAGACTGTCAGAGATGGCGGGAAGAAAAGACGGGCTGCTCCCTCCTTAACGGTCAGCCGGGCAGCACGCCGCGCCGCTCCCTCCTTACCGATCAGCCGGCCAACATGCCGCGCTGCTCCCTCCTTACCGATCAGGCGGGCAGCACACCGCGCCGCTCCCTCCTTACCGATCAGCCGGCCAACACGCCGCGCCGCTCCCTCCTTACCGATCAGCCGGCCAACACGCCGCGCTGCTCCTTCCTTACCGATCAGCCGGCCAACACGCCGTGCTTATGAGCCCTGATCGCTCACCCAATTACACACCCCACAACTATCATACAGCTGTTGTACTTCATCCTGATATACTGCTTTTTTTCTTAATATTTGAGGGATTTGCAGCAATATACTTGCAATCAAAGGGCTGGGCTTGGCTACTGAAATTCCTTCAGTCCTTTCACTTAGCGTACTAAAAATACCCCCGGTTTGAGTTACCATGCAGGCCGTTTTGACGTATGCTGACAATCTCCACCAGCTCAGGCGATCGCTCATCTTCAAGCCACTCCTGTTCCTCATGACCGAACTAGCAACAATAAACGCATTTCGCCTCCTTAACGAGCCCCAGCCAAGACGTTAACTAACTGTTAGACAGATTGTGTTACCTGAGGAACATACGTTTTAAATTGTTGTAACCGTACCAGAGACCTTAACCAAACCAGACATCTTTGTGCTAAACATGCTAGAACATGATGAAATTCTTTTAAAAAATCATTACTCACTAATCAAAAAGCTTATTTGAAAACTGCAGGTGAGAATACAGACTGTTTGGGCTTTTTGTAAGAGATCTTGGTTCTTTGAACACCACATCCTAAATCCAGCATTATCTACACCCAAAGATATCCTCCAGTTTTGTGAACTCCTAAGCCAGAGAGGACTACCCCTAGTTAGTGTCTTTCTCATTAATTATTACTTTTGTTCACTGACTTCAGTAACTAATTATTGTCTTTGGACACAGTAGCATGCTATAAGGCTAACTAGAACCTTTGTAAGAGCCCTGCTTGATCAGGCTTTACTATACCATTAATTGCTCTTTTGTTTAAAAATATGCATTTTAATAGCACTACAACAGAAATTTAAGGCTAATTTTGGTCAGCTGGACCAGGGTGGGAGATTGCAGGTTTGCTCCTGACATTCATGGTTCTGCAGAGGACATGATTCAGGGCCCTGTACCAGTGATCAGAAGGTCATCCGTTCAAATACAAGGGTAGGCAAAGCCCTTGACCCCAAATTGAACCTGCTTTCTCAATTGTACCTCACTTTGGATAAAAGCATGTACTTAGATTCTACAGGATTCTATAAACCAGCTAGCATGACTAACTGACATTACTAACGTAGTTCTGTGGAGAATTATCTCATCTAATGTCAAAACGTGGAAAGGGTGGAGGCGGCAGCAGTGAGGGAAGGTGAAATATAAACGTGAATCTGGCTGCACTGACTCACCACTCTGCACGGCTCAGGCACGACCCGCGGTTCCCTAAAAACGCCGGCACCAGTTTGACCTAGACGTTTGCGGTTCCTCATTCCAGAGATTCTGTTTCTTGACACCAGATAACCATCCAAATGAGAGACAGGGAACAGCACCCCCCCCCGCCGGGACCCGACCCAGCAGAGAAATCACACACGTCCTTACAACCTTATAAGGTCTAGAGGTGAGCCACAGTCGTCCCAGCGGGTGAAATCCATTTGATATTCACAGCCATAATGCTCAGGCTAATCGAATAAGAAGCTCCCGTGAAGCGGACTGAAGAGTGAAAAGTCCCAGGATGAAAACGTTCTTTGACGTGGCACTAATCTTTCACACGGAGGGCAACCAACCCGTTTGGCAGTTTGCTTTTACGACCAGTAAAGCAAAGCTCGCTGAAATTAAATAGCACCCTTTCCACAATACTTTCTGTAATGATCTCACATGCACACCAAAGCCACCTGCAGCATGCTTCACGCCTAGCGTGGCACTTCCTGTACAGTTTTGCCTTCTTGTGGTGAGCGAGGCGTGGAAAGAGGGCAGCGACTCTGGGTGACAAATATGCAGTTGATGAGGTTTTGCCAGCAGTCGATACAGCTCAAGCCGTCCCCAGGAGGACACCTTCACGCCGAGGAGCATTACTTACCCCCCCTCTGTGCCTGTGTGCAGCGAGAGAGAGTGGAACCCAGCAAAGGGGGAGCGTCGATGCTGCCGCTTGAAAAACTCTCCACGGCGTTTAGCTGCGGAGCTTATCGTTTCATTCCGTTTATCCTTTAGGCCGAAGAGGTGCGGCGCCGACGAGGAGGAACCAGGAACAGCAGGAAGGGAAACTCGTTTTAGTTATAATTGAGCAGCCGCCCAGGTCATTGTGAGGCTTATTTAGAGGAAAGATGGCTACAGTCCTTCTATCAATTATATCATTTACTCTGACATGACACGTTAAGCTTCTTAAACCTGACAGGCCGACTGCTTTCAGGTCAGTAGGAAGGATAACTAAAGCCATTCGACCCGATTCATGAACTAGCATATCTGCTTTTTCTTATTTTGTTTAATTTTATTTTATTTATTTATTTTTTTTTTAAAAAAGAACCTTTCAAGTTGTCTGCCAAATAAATTTAAAAATTGATATGAAGCCAGAATATGGTGTGAATTTGTTTTGCATTTGGATTATAATCATCATGAGCGGAAATATCAGCGCATTATCTCTCAGTGTTGAATATAACACATTTTCCTTTTTTTTCCCCCTAAGCCACGAGTTCTATAAATGAACAGACCGAACACTTTCAGATGTTCCGTGTGCACATTTACCCAACAGCTCACGATTCTGCATCCCTGGATTTTATCATCAGCACAATGTGCAGCTGCAGCAGAAATAAAATGGTCCTTATTTTTGCATCCGAAACTCACTATAAAGAAAAAAGTTTCATTTGGGATATTGCATAATTATTTACCACACAATAATATCTAGCCACAAACGTTCCATGTTCAGTACGTTCAGTAAACACTAGCACGTTATACACCGGAAAATGAGAATTATCTTTGTCAGCCGAATGAAATTTTGGGCTCAGCACTAAAGCTGAACTGAAGAAAGTCCCTGATTTGGCAGAAACACGGTCCCCTGCCCCGCAAACACTCCGGCCTCGGTACCACCATCCACATGGTGCTGATTCTCCCATCATGCCTAGTCACCCGACTGTGGCAACCTCCACCAGGGCATAAATTGCACTTAATTTAAAGTGAAATTACCTTTTAGAAAAACTGACTGGAATACTGCCCAATGAAAAGGTCCTGGTTCAGAAAACAGAACATGGCTGGTTTTAAGAGCAAGAGAGTGAGAGCCAGAGCACTGCTCTAAGTACCTCTTCACGTTCGTTATAGCTGTTCAGGTCTCTGTTTTTTACTGTTATTTCCTGTTTTTTCCTTTGCCTTTTCAAAGGCACAAACTGTGCCTCCTTGGAAAAACAGTCCACATGTTTTTTCGTTTTTAAAGGTGAAAAGCTTAGATAAAGAAGAAAACAGCACTCAGCAGCCCAGACAACGCCGCAGAAACGTGGGCGATCGCAGTCTAGCGAGAGGAGCACAGCAATGGCGCTGGCCAAAATCCCTGCATCTTAACCATACTATATATTTGAGAAATGTTATAATACAACAACTATCAGCTGTGCCCATCCTTAAAAAGAAAGAACATGGTCACATGACAAAAAGGGGCTGCATCATCATCCCTGTGCAACTGGGTGGGGTAGCAGCGTAGTAAGTTTGGGTGGTATCTAATGTTTCATTCTGCATAGACATTAAACCACAATATATGGTACACAATCAGCCAAGTGAGGCGCATGGGGGCAACAATAAATTTTGTTGGCAACATTTGAAAATACCGTGGTATATCATATTATCGTAATATTTCCCACGGATTGCGTAGACTTGTGTAAAACTGTCATCTGAAAATATGAATTACGCAAAATATATCTGACATACATTTTCCAAATTTACAAAGTGCTAATGTAAAAAGGCAAAAAAAACCCGCAAAATTTAAGCTTGATCTTTTCATTCATTTAATATGCATACTTTAATACATATTAAAAGCATATTTGTGGCTTACGTGTTTTTTTACTATAAGCCAAAGAATGAAAAGAATGGTACAGGAAGGTAAATCTGATTTAAGTATGGGTTTGTGAACAGATTACTTTTGACGGTTGAGATCTGGGTAAATAGCAGGAACAGGTGTGGCACATCAGAAGCTGGGCAGGATGGAAAACCTATTGGAGAGTAGCTCTCTAGGACCGGAGTCGGAGATCCCTGGTTTAAATAAACCTCTGTGAGCTTGCAAATCCCAGTCATTCATTCTGCCATTGATGAGGATGTACAGAAGAAACCTGTACCTGTTCTGAGTGAAATATAGCAAACAGCAGCCAGTGCAACTGCATGCCAGTGAAACTGCAGTGGAGATTTCTTTTAGTCATAATTAACATAATTAACAGTGCAGGCTCCAGGGTAACTTTGTGAGGTGTTGTTAAAGTACTGCCATATTTCTAATAAGACTGTTATTGCTTCAAACGATCAAAGAAAAAGCAACTGTCATTTATCTCATTAATAAAATATACATGTACAAGTGCACAGACCTTTTTTGGTTTAATTTCAAATCCATTACAAAATACACAACTTAGAGTGCATTAAATTAAAATGCCAGCTCACTGGAAGCCACTATCGTTCATTTTTCACGCATCTTCCTTTGAAAAATAACATCTATTAGTATGACAAAACCCAAATTGCCTGAACTCAAGTGAAAAAACAACAAAAAATATTTAACAAAAACACAAAACAAAAAACGTTTTTTCAGACCATTCAAATCCGATTTGAGATAAGCATATGTAGTGACACGCAAGTTAATTATCCAGGCTATTCTTTGTTTATTTTTATAATCTTATTATTTATTATTGTTTATTAGACGTGATTATACTTATTATTAGTACTGACCCATTGCTTTCGTGTCTTCTCTCCCATTGGTTGGTGCCTCTGTGCTCAGCCAATGAGATAACTGAGCCAGGTGCAGGGCCTTGACCCCACCTCATCCATTGGCTGTGCTGCAGAGTGTCACTAGATCTCCCGAGGGCAAAGTTGGGCATTCCACTCCAGCCAGTGAACACCCTCATTTCTGATCCAAGGAAGGGTAGCATGCCTGGGGGGATTTTGGGCTGCAGACCTGGCCTTGCACCCCAGAGACCCCCCCCCCACCACCACAGGAGTTCTTGGTTTTATCTCCTACCTTCCAGATGTTTCTGGCTGTTTTATTGTCTTCCCATGATGGTGTCTTTCCATTTCCATGGTGATGTAATCATTCAGCTGTGGCACAACAATGCTGCAAAGTATGCTATAGAAGTATGCTACCTTAAGTGAATTAAATTATTTATTCAATGCATTTTTATGCTGCTGTAGATGAGGTGACAGGTGATGCATTTCATGCATCATTCATTATTTTCTATAGACCACACTGGGAAATTAATGATTCTTTTTTTCATTTTGATTTATATCTAGTTGGTAAAATATCTGCAAGAAGTGCCCCCTGTCCTTCATGATCACGGCCACTCATTGCCATTACAAAATGTCCTAATTCATCAATGCTTTTTCAACTTTCTCCCTCAGCTTAGATAAACAGGCTTGGGGTGGATTTCCGCTGATAGCTAATCGCCGTGGCTGTTATGGAAGTGAAGAATATGGCGCCTCTCAATACACTAGGAAAAGCTTCTTGAGAAGATGTCGATAGAACAGTTCATTTGTATCTGTAAGCTGCACACCCACCACAAGCCGTGGAGATACAACCGTATAGATACAAATGCAATATTATCAAGTACCAAGCTAACATTCAACCTTATTGAGCTGTCAGTCTTGAACTGCAGACAGTGCTGATTGATTTCCTGTCATAAGGCTGAAGCAGTTCTACTGCTCCAGTAAAGCCCCTGTACACTGTACTTTCCTGCTCAAGGTACATAATCAATGAAGAAGATCTTTATTCAGAGGGACCCACTACAATCAGGAACTTCTACAGGAAATAAAAAAGACAGATAGTCCTGTAGGACAAGAATGTTAAAGTCAGTACAATGTGGAAGGGAAATAATAAAGATCATTAAATACTATCTGCTCATTCATCCATTCTCCATAAGCATTCATCCATCTCCAGAGAGCCTGGAGCCTGTTTCAGCAAGGAAGCACAGGGCACCAAACAGGGGACGCCCTGGGCAGCATGCCAGTCCATCACATGGCATGAGACAGAGGACGCCCTGGACAGCATGCCAGTCCATCACATGGCATCAGACAGAGGACACCCTGGACAGCATGCCAGTCCATCACATGGCATCAGACAGAGGACGCCCTGGGCAGCATGCCAGTCCATCATATGGCATCAGACAGGGGACACCCTGGACAGCATGCCAGTCCATCGCATGGCATCAGACAGAGGACGCCCTGGGCAGCATGCCAGTCCATCATATGGCATCAGACAGGGGACACCCTGGACAGCATGCCAGTCCATCGCATGGCATCAGACAGGGGATGCCTTGGACAGCATACCAGTCCATCGCATGGTATTAGACAGGGGACGCCCTGGGCAGCATGCCAGTCCATCATATGGCATCAGACAGGGGACACCCTGGACAGCATACCAGTCCATCGCATGGCATTAGACAGGGGACGCTTTGGACAGCATACCAGTCCATTGCATGGTATTAGACAGGGGACACCTTGGACAGCATACCAGTCCATTGCATGGCACCAGACAGGGGACGCCCTGGACAGCATGCCAGTCCATCACATGGCACAATCCTAACAGTGTGTTTTTCGACTATAACAGCACAGGAGGTGTTTGCCCCAAGGATGCCCAGATCATTTAAAATTAATTAACTACTAACCAATAAAGCAGACAAAATGTACAGCATCATACACAAGCAAAAACTCGCAGTAATTACACATTACTTTTGCTGAAGACGTGCAACAAACCCGCCTTGTGGTAACTATTTATTAATTTCAGATCATCACCGTGAGAAATTCAATTCAATTCTCCATATTAAAAGATGCATCTTACACAGGAGTGCTCTTATTAACAAGTCCACATCTCACGGGTCAGCAATTAATCAGTATCTAATGGATGAAGGTAAAGTGACTATGTAGCATCAGACAGCAGTTTTTGTTCTGAGGAGGATGCTGACCGAGTCACAGCCACACGTCCTGTGAAAAATACACAAAAAGGCAGAAACCTGAGCTGCCTCATTAGGCACCATAAAATGAATAATCATTTGAAAATTACATGCATAAATATCTTGCCATTAATTGAAGTAGCCATCATAATAATGGCAACTGACGGGGTTCTCTGAAGAGATACAAGAGTTCATTTAGCCACGTAATACTGCAGATAAATAAATGACAAAGAGTTTGTACTTGATATGGACTGTAATGGCATTTGACAGGAAATACAGCCCCCCCCTTCACAAATCCTCCTAACTGGGGATGGGGGGCAGGGGGGTGAAGGAAGGTAACTGTGGTGGAATCTTCATGACCATTTCTGCATCTGCGAACCCAGCTTGATCTTTACAGCAACGCGGATCCTACTGAGTAAGAACACAGAAAACGACCACAGATAAAACATTATCAGTCATGATCAAAAGTCTTTGGGGACTGTGCTGCCAGGAATATTTAAATAGTATTAACACTATCGTTATTTAGTTTAGGATACCACGTAAACTCACTACACACAGAGTATGTTTTATGTGTATGACAAATCTTGAAAGTACTCAAAACAGTGTTGTGAAAAATGACTATGAGTTTTTCTTGTGTGTTAATGTTTACGCTGCAAAGCTGGACCGGCGCTCTGCACCGTTGTCTGGTACAGCTCTCACACAAGGGCGAAGCCAGAACGCGGTCGGCGGATCGGCACCGCGTGAGAGTGTGCGTGCCAGTAGCGACAGCTGCTGGTTTTAACACGCTCAGGTGTAATTCTGCGGGTGCCGCTGGCCCGCTGACACGCCAGTGAAAGTGATTCATTAGGAGGTGTGAAGCTGCCCTCCGCACTCGAATAAAGGTCACCTGTAACTATGAGAAACACAGCTCCTTAAACAACGGGGACCCTCAGGCTCGAGCCGGGAAGGTGCCGTGCCGTGCGGGGGAGTGTCGAGATTTCCGTGAGGACGGCTGATGCCTCCTGCTATGGTCCCAGTGTAACAAATTTCCCAGTACCCACATCTCTGCCCTCCATCAACTGGAAAAACACTAAGTTCAGCAAAGCCTTTGGATGCCAGTGAACGAATCTGAATTTCAAAATAACCCAATATATGTCTCTGATTGGTAAAGGGTTAACCATCACATGTCTCAACAGGTTCCCATCCAGGGTGTACTCAGATCTGTGTCCTTTGCTGCCTGGGATAGGCTCCAAGTCCCTGGTGACCTTGACCAGGTTAAGCAGTTAAAACATGGATAGATGGATTGATGCATGTCCAGACACAATGGCATCACTGGGCAAACCGAATCTGTTTACTGCAGGCTGTGTTCAGCAAACGAAGGCAAGCAGATGACCGACGGCAGGCCTGTCCACAATGGCTACATCTGCTGCCATTGTTCATACTGCTGGCCATTCCACAATCGCAGAGGACAGGGCAAAAAAGGCCCTCCCTGAGGAACCCACCCGCCAGGTCGGACGTGGGCCTTCCGTGTCATTGGGAGATGATTAGCAAGCAGCGACTGACGGTGACTTGCTGTGTGTCTGGGATGCAGCATGAACACGTGTGACACTGCGTATCCATGGCTGCGCAGAAGCGCAGACGGACAGCATCGCAATGGACCCGATTTCCACATAATTAAACCAATGATCTGACTCTTTGTGCCTTTAATTTTACCGTCAATGTGATTTATTTTATTATGCGGGTTGAGTCTAAATCTGACACAGATGACGTTTGAGTCACGTGGGCTTAATTCTGGGAACATGGATACCAGACGAACATCACAGGTACAACTGCAGCTGCGTTTCTGCTCGAGGGGGCGATCACGCTGCATTCGTGCCCCCGCCCTCACCACAGAAACGGCCAGCCAGGTGTAATGCCGCCCTCCGATCGCTAACAGAAATTGGTTTCTTTTTTTTCCCCCCTGATAAAAAGGTCATAAACACACAAGCAAAAGCTGTTAGGGTAACAGCCCCATCTGTATGTGGCAGGTCTTCCCAGATGGAAGCCTGAGACCGAGCACCGCGGCCACTCGCGCCACAAGCGCACCAACGTAACAGATAGCTTAAATAAAACGTTTAAACCGATTTCAGCCGAGTTCATCGCAAGGTAAAGCGTAACCTGCTGGATGAATGGCTCAAGCTCAAAGGGGCTTGATTAGAATTACGATGAATAAAACATGAGATTTGACAAGAAGCCTAAACAAACGCAGCACGTTCCTCTGGATGCAGTCGCAGAATTAAAAAAAAAGGAAAAAAAAAACAGGACTAATGACAGGATTGTGGCAAAAAAGGAGGGAACAGCGATGTCAGCAAAGCAGCACGAGACACGCGCCGGAGAAAATTTGCCCTGAAAACAAGTGAGACAAAAAATCTTTGTGTAATGAAAAGAGTGTCTGAAACGGGCACCCAAAAAATCTGCAGGTTGCCCACCTCACTCAGGCAGAGCGGTCGTTTGAATTCAGGACAAAAGAACCTCAAAGGACAAAGCTTTTACTGTCAATAGAGAAAGTCGCTATATGCCGCGAATTTTCTCTGGCTCAGGGGCTGAATGTACAATGCGCTCTCTGACATCCACAGCTTGCGGAGGCCCTTTGAAAAGCACTAGAACAGAAGAGATCAGGTATTAAAGGCAAGAATATATACATTACATTACTGAGAGTTGTACGCTATGAAAAATATAAACACGGTAAACAGAGGGAGGCCCTGTGGTTGTGTGTTTTTCCTCCTCCCCTCTGTCTGGACGAGGAAACCAGGCGAGCTTCATGGATTGGTATCTACAGCTGACAGCTACGTTACCGGTTATCATCCAGCCTCAGCGGCGATGCTGGGTAAAGCACGGCACAATCTTCAGGCAATTAATTCTCAGGGCAGATGAATGTAATCAAGATTGCCGGGACCTCTGAATAAGCGAAGCGTCGCCCTCGGCCCTGAACGCCAAACACTGTGCTTGGCAATGCAAATGGAGTTCGGACCACATCAGGAGAACCTTCTGGCTGTTAACTGAGGAGAGAAAAATGCATGTGGATCAGACTTCCTCTGAATTATAGCTATATGACTATACAAGTATAGCTCTGTCAGCAAATACATACCATTATTCAAAACCATCTTTGTCATATAATTATTGTAGGAAGCTCAAGGATGCATCATTTCTTCATCTGATCCGGCCGACTTCACCCAGCAGAACAGCCCAGAAATGCAGTCCAACAACTTTGGTTCACTAAGCATTATTTTCTGACTCTTTCTTCAAATCAATTCCCTTAGTAGCTAAAAATCTTTGTGTAAATGCACACAGCCGGGTGTTCCCTCATTCCGACCCACAGCTGATTCAGCATTAACATGCCAAAAGATCAGCTGAAAATGTCATGCCGGTATTACATGAGGAACGGACACCTAAGTCAAAGGTTAAAAGTCTAGGTGCTAAAACAGGACTATCGCCAAGATCCTCTGTTGGTTAGTCTCCAGTATTCAGTATATATTCTACAGTAAAAGGCATGTATATCCAGTATGATATTCTACTGTATAAGGCATGTTTCATATCTTTGGGTCCTTGTGAGATTTTGGGAGGAACATGGATGTTTCACTATGCAGGACCTGGGAAAATTCAGGTTACTGATCGCATACAGAATTTCTCTTATTTAGCCAACATTTTTATGCAAAGTGATGTACATTTTTGAGAGGGCGGGGCCAGTTAGTCTCTGAAGCAACTAGGAGTTAAGAGTCCTGCTCAGGGGCCCAGGGGTGAAACTGCTCTGCCAACCTTGGGATCTGAACCCACGACCTTCCAATCACAGGCACGGGGTCCTAATTCTCCGAGCTACACTTCCATTCTTGGTTTTCAGCCTCTTCCGGAAGCCCATGGTCACTGGAAATTATGCTGCGGGGTCATCAGTATTTCTTCTGAAAATAGGACCGTATTAATCAAGCGAGACACAGGCTGCACTGCTGCAAGACAGACTCATCGTCGCCCCTGATTACGTCCATGCGCTCGGGGTCTCTGTCCGCTGCTTAATAGAGCAATCATATGCACCGTAAGTCACCTCGGAGAGACAAATCCAATTTCGAATGGTGAACCCTCTCATTTTACTGTCTGCCAAGTAAATAAATAGACAGGAACGTTTGCTGCTGGTATCACTCAATCAGCACGGGCAACTTTTAAAGCAACTTTCTCTGTTAGGGACATGAACTGTTTAAAAAAAACAGAAACCCCATGTGAGATCACAAGCTGCCTGTCTAGAAGTACTGTTTCTTGGGAGAACGCATGTTCGTTTGTGTGGAACACTGCAGCAGTAAATACGAGGAACAGCACAGGAAATGATAGACTTGAGGGATTTTCTATTTAAACCTGTACCAAGTTCAACATGAATTAGATTACAGTGGCCATATAGCGGTAATCTGCTTTAATCGTGTAAGATTATTCTGGAACAGTTTGCGGTAATAACTGTAACTACCGCTCAGAACTGTATTTATTTATACATTTAACCCCCTTTACATCCTTTCATCCAGACCAAAGTCTGAACACTTAATGCACGACAAACCATTTTTAACCCTTTAGGGTCCTGGTCCCAACCTGGCAATTTAGACATAGTACAGTTGTAATGCACGCCGGGGTATAGACCAGGGAAGCATGAACAAGAGTCGAAGGAATCGAGAGGGATTCATTGGGAAAACACACCACTCTACATAGACCGACGTCATACGACATCAATGACCGGACTCGGAAAACGCGGACTTATATACACAGGACTAATCAATATGACTAGAAACAGGTGGTAACACATGAATTGCACATGAGGTAGTGAGGGGGGCGTGGCAAACAGGAGGATCAGACGGGCAGGGCATGACAGCAGAGGCATATATATTACACAGACACACATCCATTCATCTTCCTTAACTGCTGATCCAGTACAAGGTCGGCATGAGACTGGAGCTGATTTTAGGAAGCATTCATTGGATGGGAACCAGCCAATCAGAGGTCTCACACATGCAATCACCCATTAAGGACGATGTAGTGACATTAGTTCACCCAAGCGTTTCTTCTTTAACTGGGGGAGGGGTTCTGGTGCACGTAGGAAACCTGCACAAACATGGAAATAGAAATTCCGTGCACACAGATGAGGGCAGGAATCAAACGCCAAACCCGGGAGTTGAGGGGCTACAATGCCATCAGCTGAACTAACATGTGACCCCACATGCATTTAGATCAGAATCAGAGCTCACATTATTGCCAAGATGTACAGACATACCAGAATAGTTTGCGGTCCAGTGCTAAACATGAAGTACATAACAATATAGTGTTTTACATCATCACAATATTTACACAGATCAAGGCTCTCATGAAAGAGTTTCTTCTGAGATGTCATATTCAGTTCATGTATTTCACATAACATTACACGCTTTCCCAATACACCTCGAACCTTGTGCACCGTGTCATGTTGTCAGCTTAACTCCACCTCCGCCCTGCAAGAAAAGGATTCCCGGCGATCTCCACTGCGGTCACCTTCTCTGATAAAATGGATTCAGCCGAGCATTGAAAAAAGTGACACCACGATATCTCCGAGATCCCTGACCTCCCAGTCAGCTGTCCGAAAACACGGCACGTGAAAGCAACTGCAGCCGCGTAAGATGCATGAACACAAGCCTGAAGCACAACCAGACATCAGACGCATTACATACTGCATGCATGGCACCTATTCTTTTGTTGTGTCGCCATTGTTTAGCTGCTTAACCGTTTCATATGATCCATCCTTTCTTCTCTAGCTGGATGGAGCTCTTCCCAGGCAGCAGAGGGTGGCAGGCAGGGGACACCTTGGATAGAATGCCAGTGCATCACAGGCTCTGAACACACACACCACGGGCAATTAAGACACCTAAATATGCCTGACTGCATTTTTGGAGTAAAGTAGAGGGCTCCGGAGAAACCCATGCTGATGCCTTATACAGCGGGGGTGAGATTCAAGCCCCAATCCTGGGGATGTAAGCCGACAGTTCTGCCACTGAGACACAGATTCTTACATTACTCAGGAATATTGTTATATAACTGAACGATAACCATACATATTATTAACTGAGCAAATGCTGATATCCTCAGTGACGAACATTCCCAGAGGCACGGCGATGTAAGATATTAAGCGAGACAACACGAACACTCAGAAATATTACATATTCTTCTGTGTCGCTGTAAGTACGGAAGACCGGTGATTTCCTAAGCGCCAGACTGTTTCGTGGAGTCATGCAAGACGGCTTCAGCATCCATTAATATCCCCTGGCACGTCGGGGACAGACTGTTTGATCTCTGACTGTCATTTGATTTAAAGTACCCTATTTTTAAAAACCTGTAACAGGTGAAGCAGCTCAGTGCTATTAGTCTGCAAGGTTTGCTAATGCCGCAACACATTTCATGCACTTCGGCACCAAGCAGAATACAAAACAGCTTCTCTGCATTGAATCAGCTTGGGAGCAGCATTTATTGTGCATTTCAAAGATAATAAAACCAAGAATTCATAACATAAATGTGTGGTTACGTTTGAGCCACATATAAAACGCTTCTGCCAAAGGTAGGGGGCATTACAATTAGCGAGCTTAGAAATTGACTGGATTCTGTACATAGGTGTGGTATCTAGTTTACAAGTTCTATTTAACAAAGTCATTTAAGAAAAAAATGAAATTATTTGACCATAAAGGAAACTTTTCCCATTATCACCACTTTCAGGGAGCAAGGGGGATAGTAGTTAAGAACATAGACTCATACAGTAGGTTACTCATTATGAGTTCCAGGGAAACCTACTGTCATACTTTATAAAAGGTACTTTATATAAACTGCTTCAGTAACTTAACAAGCAGTACTGTTGGATAAATAACTGCAGGTCAAAAGAGCATCTAAGCATACATCATAGTAGCTAGCCGATTGTAACGTTATATGCTTAAATTAAGTCAGCATAACAAAACAGTGGAACTGCTATGCCAGCAACCATCACCGAGAACCATATTTTTTAAGCAAAAGATTTTGTCTGAGTAATAAACTGTAAGTGTTGTAGTCAAGTCAACTGGGCTCTACTGTCCTACCGGCCATATACAGGTATATGGTGGCATGAGTTATGACTACCCCCAAGACCTGGGGGGGGGGGGGGGAGTATTCTCCAGAACAGCTACAGTATGTATGGGAGTCTTTGATTTACTGACGTTAAAATGGCTCCTCTTCCTGTGTCTTTCCAGCGTGGCATACCTTTCAATGCATACACAGCCAATGAGTTTAACGCCTGCCCTGTCCGTCTAAACCACCCCTCCCCACTCCATCTGAAAACCGCCGGCTTCCCTCCCTTCAAGTGCCCCCTACACACACACACACTTTGCGCTCACAATTCCCACGTTAACCGCAGCCTTTGATTCCATTCAAATGTTTCTCGATCATTGCTGGAATGAGGAAATAAGAAAAAAGCATCCGCCCCGCCCCCCCCCAACCCTGTCCCCATGAAAACTAATTTGCCAGCAGCCCCGTTCATCTACAGCAGTTTGTTCAAAGAGATTCACACTTCTAACATAACACGACTTATTTTGAACGTGTAGGTGGGGGAAAAAAAATAATCACACAATAGCACGGTGGCTGTTGCCGTTCCCACAGCCAGATGTGCAAATGGAGGTGTGGTACCTCACAGCCAGCCAGCGGAGTCTGACGCTTGGGTTACTGCACATGGCAACGCATTAAACTTGCTGTGAGAGACACTGAACCGTGTACAAATCGCTGCAGCCCTGCACGCTGCAGCCACGCTGCGATGGAGGCCGCATTTCATCCCCATTTCCAGGCAGATTCATTGTTTTTTTTTTTATTCCAAGACTCTTTCCAAGAAACTTTTCGGTGCCTAAATAAGCATCATTATCTTTCCAGAGCGGCGCCTATTTAAAATGGCTCCGATCACGAGTTCTTTTTTTTTAATTAAGCATGTTAGTAGAGTGGGTTTGCTTCAGTTCATTAATAACTAGTAATGAGAAACATCCTTATCAGCATTTCGTACATCGGTCCTACTCGTTTTAATTGCTTTTTAAAGCCGTCTTCTGATAGCATTCGCAACGAGGGAAGCGGTACCTGGATTAGCGTCATTTCACACGGAAAATGCAGACCAGCAAGACGTGAAAAGAACGCTACAATGAACGGACCTGCGTTTCAATGAACGGGATTGCGCTTCCCACTATTTGAGACTGCACATACGTGTTACGTTTCCATTTGCCCTCCGCTGAAGATTAGGCCTATAGAAGCGGGATTAACTGGCCATTCCATATCTGGAGGAAATTTCAAAGTTTAGGTGAACGTGGGATTATGAGTAACAATTAACCCGAGTAACAGAAATGGATTTCATGTAAAAGTAATACTTAGATTGGATTAGCACTTCCTATTCTCATCACTATGTAAAATGGGTCATATTTCACGAAGGATTCATATTAATAATTCTGCATATATGAACAGGATGGTGGCTCATTGGGCAGCATTGTGGCTTCATACTTCTGGGTATAGGAGTTCAAAAACCACATCTGCTCAAGTGTGAAGTTTGCTGGCCTCCTTGTATCCTGCAGTCAGGCTCCAAACTGCCAAATGAATATGTTTGCTTTGGTTGCTGTCTGAGATAGGCTCCACCTCCCACCAGACAAGGATGGTTAGAAAACTGATTAGAGCAAGTATTCATCAAGTTCCTTCACACACATTTACATATTTATTTATTTAACACACTCTTTTACCCAGGGCGGTGTACAATCTGAAGCTGGGTCAGCCAGTCCCTGGAGTAATTTGAGGTTACGACCCTTGTTCAAGGGCCCAATAGTGAAATCACTCAGTCAACCCTAGAATTTGAGCCAGTGACCTTTCAATCAAACGCACAAGGTTGTAACCCACGGAGTCACACACCACGTCACAGGAAAAATGCATTTTGCTGCAAATGCCACAGGTAAAAATAAAAAATAAAAAACAGCTCTCAATTTCCATGAAATTACGTGACAAATGTATGCAAATGGACAGTTTCTAACTGCTGCTGGTCTAAACAATTCTGATCCCCCAGTTCTGTAAGGCAATTTGCTCCCGGGAAAACTCATACGAGTAGCTTTAATGTTATTAATCAGCGGGGGTATAAACAGCACCTTCAGAAACGAGAGTGGACATTTATCTTTTAACCGAGCTGCTAGAAACACGGGCTTGTGCACGTCACCCGCCACGGACGGCAAAATTACCCCCCGCCAGTTTGAACCGGACGGCAGTTTGCTGGTGTTTTCCTTTGCACTTGATTTAGTTTATTACTGCAGGCAGCAGTAGCAGATGGTATAGTCGGCATCTGAATGTTGCTTAAAAATCCTGCAAGGACAAGATTCGGCTCTTCATAGCTAGTCACTGCACATTGCTAAGCTTACCCTTTTTTTCCATTTTTTTTTCGCGTGTTTACTTCTGACAGGGAGGAGTCTGTAAGCACGCCTGCCCTCGCCCTGAGATCCAGGGGCACTGGCTGGGGTTCAGAGACTTCAGCCGAGCGCCAATCGATAATCAGCCTGTCCGCTCTGTGCGGGAGATGACTCATGAAGATAGGCCACAGAAAATAACATCAATCCGCGGCGGGGATGGCGACTCGGGGCTTTCATGGCAGATGACAGAGAAGCATAGCTTGTGATATTGAATGCTAGTGATTAATGCAACTCTTTTCTTTGTAGAGTGTGTGTGTGTTGTGTGTGTGCATGTGTGTGTGGGGGGGGGGCTTCCACTAAAACATTTTTTTCCTGCACAATCATCAACTAAGTATGAATGGAATATGATAACACTGAGTTTAATGACACGTTTAAAATACTAATGCCTATGCTCACCTTAATATCCATTTAGAATGAATATAAATACATTTAGCCTCAAGTGTCCTACCCAAAGAAAAAGCTCATTTCTCCGTCATGACTGAAATAAACAGCTCGGCTAATCTTTCACGAGGACAGGACAACAAAATCACAATGTCATAGTCATATACAGAAGTTTGTGCACATGATATAAATTAATAAAGGTTTCATTTATGCACACAGACATTCTTGCACAGAAATAAGTAAAGCATCTTGTTCTGTAGTGCAGGTGGAAAAATCCCCAGAGTAAAAAAAAAAAAACAGAAAATAAGATTAAATGAAACCCTGGTATCTTAGTTTGCACCTTCCCCTGAATGTGTAAGATATAAATCCAGAGAACTAATAAATAAAATGAGGTGGGGAAAAAAAAACACAAATTCAGACAGGACTTCTGCTTTTTCTTCTGGACATTCTGAGCAGTGACCAAATTCAAGCCTCCCTTCGTCACAACAGTAGATTATTATTATAATTACTATCATCATCATCATCATCATCATCATCATCACCACCATCACCACTTGCTGTCTATATGTTGCATATCATCTTGGGCGGACGTTATCCCATGCCACTGTATAGCTCATGGGAGTTTATGTTCTGAGGGCAGAATAAAAAACGATTGGTTCACAGAAATAACCAATCAGATTGCAGAGTGGTGAGTCCAACCAACTACAGGAGGCAGGGTCAGCCAATTAGATGTCTTGGTCACACCTCATCCAGTTGTTTGGACCCACCTCCTCTACCATGTAATTTCTTAGCTTGCTGAACTAATCATTTTTTGTTTTGCCCTCAGAACATTTTTGGGTGAGTGAAAGCTGCTGTATACCTGTATGACAGTAAAGTCCACTTGACTTGACTTGAAATGATCACAGACGAACACAGGAAGCGGAAATGGGACAAGCTTTGTGATTTGAGCAGATCCCAGGAGGCGAGAGCAGCCCC
The DNA here is from genome assembly GCA_019775915.2 of Cyphomyrus plagiostoma. Classification (NCBI taxonomy): domain Eukaryota; kingdom Metazoa; phylum Chordata; class Actinopteri; order Osteoglossiformes; family Mormyridae; genus Cyphomyrus; species Cyphomyrus plagiostoma. The sequence goes on from JABFEA020000042.1 coordinate 15,540,933, forward strand.
CCCCCCCGGCTTACCTTGGCGGTGGCGGTGCTGGGACTAGAGCCGATGCGTTTACACGCCAGCTCATTGCTGCTGGTCGTCACGGCGACCGTCGCGGGGCTGGGGAGCAATGAGGGGATGACGGGCAGGGGCAGCAGTCCTGGCCGGTTGTTGCCGCCTGTCCCCACGCAGCCGCCGCCACTGTTGCAGTTGCCGTTGTGGCCGTTAAGGGCCACACCGCGATCCCGCCGCTCCCAAGCACCGCGGTAATCCCGCTCGAAGCGGTTATGGTGTCGGGACATCTCCGCCGGCGTGCGCTCTGCCTCAGAGTGAACTCGAGTCGGCCTGGGAGGAAGGGAGAAAGTGGAAAGCCCTTTAGGGGTGTGTTGACGCGGCAACAATGGGGCCGTAGCTCATGGGAGCCACAGAGGCCTCTGACGACAGACCAAGCTGTGAGCGCTTCACAGTGGCGAGCTCCAAGCTCACAGGTCTAAACTCTGCCATCCACCTGGAAAGTTTACATCCAAACCAGCATGATGTGAAGTGACTGCCCGTTGGGACTGCATCCTTTTCATAATTGCATTGAGCAGCTTCACAATTTTAAAATTACGTAAAATTTAAGTAAATCTGTATTTACGCGAAACTATCCGAGATATACATAGTTCACAGGTATGTCATTTAAACGCCTTATCTTTTCATTTATTTTAAATGTGTTCTTTAGTACGTAATTACTAATGATAAAGTTTTTGCTAAAAAAGTCTCTCGAGTGGTACAGGAAGAATCCAGCTTACGTAAACTTGTGGAACAGATTACTGACATCACTTCAGAACTGCCTGAAAGCACTGCCGCGCTTGATACAATGCTTCGCGTTTATAATTCAACCTTCTAATACGGTTCTGTGCATTATGCCACTGGAATCTGACAGACAAAGGTGATCATTCATGTGGTCCTGTGCAGGCGTGTGACCTGCCCTCTTCGAACATAACCCCCCCCCATGAATTTGTCGCCCAAGTCCGTCACACGGGAGGTGACCTCATAAAAGGCCGACGCCGGGATGTGAAAAGCAAGTGCCTTGCAGTAAGGAGCAGGTTTTGCGTATGGGGCCGTGACCCAGCAAGACGCCAGGAAAATGACCCGCTTATGAAAACTGACTGTACGCATTCATGAATAAATAACCTGCTTGATTATGACAAAATAACATCAAATTCGTCAGATGTCAAATTATAAAAAGATAAGTATTCATAAATATGTCTCCCGTTTAAGATTTACACACCGGCCGGCATGCAGTGTCTCGCCACCGACGCAGAAAATGCACGACTGTCCAAGCTTGAGGATTTCTGCCCGGAACAATTTTTCCATTGTCCCCCAACCCCACTGAGCGCATAAAAGATTTTTCATCAGACTTAGGGAACTGGAACTTAGGGCTCCTGACTGGCAAGACAATTATGACAATTATGAGCGTCTTCAAATGGAGTCCCTGTAGAAAATCGGAATCTGATGGCAGACGGGGGGCCCCCCGGTGCCGCAGAGAGCCCGTAATTGGCGCTGCCATGCCGTGTGTGTTGCTCAGGACAGAATTGGAACAGTGAAGCGGAGCCTAACCAGCCTCAGGAGACATTCCAGGAGCTGATGTGGCGTACACTCCAGCACACAGGCTGCAAAACGCTGTATTTTTATGTTGGATAGTGTTGCTGACATTCACCGGCTCGTATTCTCAGCTGTTTCACCCTTTGCATGTGGCCCATCCAGCACCTACATGCACCCCCTTAATGTTTTGTTTATTTATGTTTATTGGACCCTTTCTCTGAAAGTGATACATGTTTGTTTTTAAGGATGCAGGGTCAACCAAGTCCGTGGAGTAATTGAGGGCTAAGGGCTCAGCGGTGAAGTCACACAGCTGACCATGGGATTTGAACCAATCACAGACAGAGAGGCCTACGCTAATGGGCCACGCACCGAGGGTTTTCTCGAACCTCCAAAGAAAACGTGACAATAGGTGAAGAACTTAACCGCTTCCTTGCTGGTTTATTTGTGGATGCTGTATTAGCTTATTAGCTGACGGCTGAATCAGCTCCACCATCACAGTGATTGACCGTCTGCAGACAATGGGCTCCACATGGCTGCAGGCCATCTCGCCTATCCCAGCCAATCGGATTCCAGCATGGCCAATAGATTTTATTTAATCTAATTTTTTTCAGCTCCTGCCTTGTGGTACTTCAGCCTGCATTAATTTAACTCCAATCAAGGCTGTACATGAAAGACATGACTACATAATGGAATCTGTGAGGGTCATGCATACATGTGTGTGGGTAGATGTGGGCTGGCCTCAAGAATAAAGATTCCAGCTCTGATTCAGATGAGCTCTGCTAGCTGGAGGGAACACGACCGCTAAGAGCTGCCGATGAAGCTAATGCTGCTACGTAACACTGAAAATTTTGAAAGGTACAGTATGAGTGAGATATTATGAAGGTCCCTCATTTCCCAAACACAATTAGCAACTGAACTAATAAGACACTGAGATAGTTTGAGAGATAAAGCTGGAATTGCATTGCAATGATCGCTGTTTGACACACAATGTTATAAACTAAACTAAAGATCATGCTCCCATCGTTCATATACACTGGAATTTTACTATTTATGTATAAGTGGCATAGCTCTGTCTCACGTGTCAATTTCTCCAACATTTTACTCTGTTACCTAAGAAAACTAGGAATTAGGATGATGCTCATGACTAATTAAGTGACATGATCAAACAGAATGGGTATGCCGTACGGGCCTAATTACCTAAATTAGATCACAATTAAGTGTTAAGTCTTGGTTATGACGTGGAATGTATGTCACATACAGTGACGCTGCAGTCATCAGTCTTTCTTTAAGAAGGGTGGATGTTATCCAATTAAAAAAATAAGTCCCGGTTCTCTCTTCTGCTTCCATTTAAGGTTGCAAGCACAACACTCCGTGTCAGTCTTGCCATACTGTCTCAATGAGACGGGCTGGGATAAAGGGTGCTTTTCCACTGCAACAGGTACTGGACTTTAGGTACTCAAATCAGTACTTCTTCCATTGATTTCCAGTGCAGTACCAGTACCAAAGTACCAAACCAACAGGGATACTCATGCAGAGCTCATGCAAAATCAGCAGTGGTAAACTTTAGATACATTTTTTAACATATACTAGATAATCACCACTCCCACCAAAGTAAAAGCAATCACTAATATTGCAAAGCTTGCTAAGTTGAGATTCCTATCACAAAGTAAAAATGTTTTACCACAACTTAACCACGCAAATGTTGTTTTTGAGAATTCTGTGTACCACAGTATAATATGCAGACAGTATGGAGGCATGAAAAAACCTGATCTCAACAGAGCTGTCTATTACAATCCTTGAGATATGAGAATTGCTTGTGCATAACATGAAATGTTGATGTTAATATTGCATAATATCACCCTAATATTGCACAAAACACCCTGCGACATGTTGTCAAGATGTCATTCTACACACCAGTGGATAGCAAACACTGGTGGTACCACAAATATTGTTGTGAAGTACCAAAAGTTTGGTGCCCGTTGCAGTGAAAAAGCACCAAATAATGAACTTCACTGATCCTAGGGGGAACTTCTTGCGCATACAGCAGTTATTTAATGTACAGAACAAACAGACATATTATGCAAAACAAGACAAAGTGCAAAGACAGTATTTACAGTGCTGACAAAGGTGCACAAACAGAATATCCTGAAAAAGATGCGTATAGTGAGGTAAACGTGCAAACAGATCAGATGGGGCCTGCATTACAACAAAGGGGGGATGCTACTTCACCTGTTGTGGCTGGGAGTGGTGGGGCAACATGTAGGAAGGTGGCATTGTAGTGCCTCAGGCTCATTCTGTGTTACTCTATTTAATAATCAGTGTAGTGACTGTTTGTGGCCAGCAGGGGCAGTGATGGGGAGGGGGGCAAACCCCGTGGACCCCATGGAAATGTGGCGCTTGTGGGCTGTGAACAGGGGGCAGCAGTCACGCCCGTGTCACACATCATCATTGCGGGGGATTCGTCGATCCCCGAAGTCGGCAGCACCAAATGCCAGGTCACTTATTTAAATCGGTCACCTCTGTGCTGCTCTGACCTCGGTGCTGGCAGCACAGTATGTGTTTTCAGCCCAGCTGAGCTCTTAATTAATTAGCCCTTTTTCTGATTAAAAGAACTGCTGGACTCAAATCAGATTACATGGCGACCACCCGTGCTACTCCCACACACATCAGAAATGCCGGTGTGTGACTAGATGTCAGTGAGAACGGGGACAGTGTGCCACTCAGCAGGTTAGGTCACTGTGTCTGTGATCGGAAGGCCGTCGGTTCAAATCCCATAGTGGGCAGAGTGATTTCACTGTTGGGCCAAGAATTATTCCAAGGACTCACTAATCCTGCTTTTTCTCAGTCGTATACCTCTGGATAAAGGCATCTGCTAAATGAATAAATGAAAGAGGAGCAGGATAAGAGAGAATGCGGGGTGAAGCCAGGTGATGATCCTCTCTTTTGTTAGATACATGCCTCATTTTAATCCATAAGGATGCAGCTCTGTTGTTCCCTCAGCCAAACGCTGATCCTTGATCTCACACTCTGCTGGAGCCATTTCTCCTATTTTCTCTTGTTCTATATTTCTTTTTCTAACACCAAGATGGGTGCCTTTGATTTTCATCCCTCTGTACCATCTTATTGAACCCATCTCCACTGCCTTCTTTCAGGCCTGTGGCACAAATCTCTGCCTGTCATTCTTCCTGTTACATATATTGTTATGATACAATTTAAGAGCATTATACAGATACACACACTGTATCTTCCTTGGGACATAGACAAATATATGTTAGATTTTTAACTTGCTATGTGGCCTGTGCTTCCTGGGTAAATTATGCATGAGATCCAAATGCGTGTAGATCCAAATAAAATATGAGAATAATCAGACAAACATTATGTTAATATCCTGGCAATTACTCTGCTTAGGGGTTCCAACAGAAATGGAGGAAGGATGGAAAAATCCCAGAACATCGGTGAAAAATATGCATTTTAGATTGTGCACAGTGTGGGGTTAGTAATTGAGTAAGACAGGCTGCATTATCAGAGACTACTGAAAAGTGATATTATGGGTATGGAGATTATTTTTTAAACCATAAAAGGCCAATGAGGAATAATAATTCTTGCACCAAAACCAGTTGTTACCCAGCAGATCTCTGTAATGACATGGGCTGTGTAGATCAGACTGGGTACAAACCCATCAAAAAATATAAAAATTAAAACTATAAATAACAGGATTGAATCAAAAAGGGAGCATTTTGGTCTCAGCGATAATTAGACAGTGTGGCAATTAATTTTCTCACAACACAAAGCAATGTTGAAGCGATAATGAAAACAATTATATACACTATAAAAATATAGTTTAGTTTAACCATGTGGAGGTGATAAAAAGGATTAAATTCAAAAGTATTTTTTTCCCCACAATGCAAAAATGCTTTTTAGGCCAAAAGATTACAAAGTGCACATAATGGTCTCCTCACTAGGCTCTGGATTCTCCCTTTATTCCAGTGCTTCTCTGAATAACACACACACACACCTGTGCTGGTTTTCAGGCCATTGAAGTGTATCGTGGGCGACTGCGGCCACCCAAAAATCAAGAACGTCCCAGTGTAAGCTTCATGTTTTTTTCCCTTCTGGATGCAAGCACAAGCAAAGGCAGACGACTAAACACTTATTAATCAGCCCGTGAAAAACACTCCCTACTGCTGTAACACTTAGTGTGACCTAAAGTGCTTTTTTGTTGTGATTTTTTAGAAAACCACATTCATTGCTAAAGAAATACCTTCTGCATAAATAAAGTGAAACAGCCTTTACTGCGTGGTATTATAAATTAGATCAACCTTTAAATTCTTTCAGAAAAGAAAAGGCATCTCAGGTTACTTTGTGAGAATATACTACAATATAGCATTGTAATTAACGTGAGCGCTCTCAAAATAAATTTAAAGAGAAATGAAAAGCAGCATGAGGAGTGCAGGCAGTTTAATGGCTCCTTCTGAAACCCTGCCCGGGTTACGGTGTATAATTTAGCGCTGAAGTGTAAACACAAGGCTGTCGGGATAAATATCTGCAAAGCTGAATGCGCTCACAGCCCCGCCACTCCCCAAATCACCTTGCAACGGCACTTTGAGATGGCTCCTCCGTGCCAATTCACGGGATAATCCGCCTTACGGAAACCCTGCTGGGCACAGCTGGAATCGCTTGAAATCTGCAAACCTGACATGTCACTCTATTAGTGACCCCTCCTCTCCATTCGTCTTTCCATCCTTTGGATCCAGATACCTACCCCTCGCGTAGCTGACACACTCACATTCACGGTCACATTTCTGTTGAATAAACGCATTTGTATGTCGCGCAGCAGAGATCGAGCAGGTCGCCAAAGAGATTACCCTAGCCCAGTGATGCCATTGATATGTAAAGGAATGAAAGGGGGGGGGAGCTGGGGAGCTGGACCGTTGATGCGAGGTACCATCGCTGATGTCACAAAGCAGCAACGGACTGCTGTGTTCCACAGCACAGGCCGTCAAAGTGAAACCCACGACTTGCAACGTTCTGCACCTCGAGGAAGGACTTTCTGACCTCTCACTATGGGGTCTCCACATATCTATGCATTTCCTTCACTAGCTGAGTACCGCACACTATTTTCATATGTAACACACAGACCGATAAATTATGCTTAAGTGACAGATTGTTACCATACAAATGCAAGTACTGAAACATTTTTGACAGATTCAAAGGTTTATGGAGCAGGGCTCAGTCACAGGGTAAATCAGAAAGACCTACAACAAGGACATGCCCATGTACCCATGTCCCTACGCAGAACTTGCACAGAGAATACCACTGTTTACTGGCCCTATTTAAATACTAATTAAACCAATCAGGGCCATAAGGCTGGCAACAAACTGCCACAGAAATACAAACAATAACGTACGTCCAGCCTGATGTCTTTGTGTACCAAAAAAATAAAAAATAAAAAATTACACAGCAGCTCAAACAGTAGCTTGTGGGACGTAATGCAGATTATGCAACCCTAAATCTAAGCATGTAAAGCAGATGGAACAATGCTGTTGGGATGAGTAACCTGTATGGTTGGGGTGTTACTGGAGCGGAGGAAGATAATACAGGCACATGTGGCGTATGTCGAAAATTACAGGCTGCTACGCTTTGAACTGCATGGCATGGATGGCGGGAAGGCTTTAGACATCGCTACGCTTCACGGGCAGTAGGGGGCACGATCCAGAGACTCAGAAATCCACCGGATGCTGTCCCGCAATCACATGGTGAAGAGCAAACAGCCTGGGCCTATGGGCACTCAGAGTATCACGGCGGTAATGACCTGTCCCCCTCTAAAAACAGTAACACCGCGGCACAGAGAAGATACCATTATGGAGGTTAAAAAAAAAAAGCATGTTTTTGTGTCACTCACCGGAGGAAGACAGAAACGCTTCTTTTCACATTATCTCTGCAAGAAACGTGAGGACAATCCTCCAGCTGGCTGTCGCTCGCACTTCACCATGGTGTGCGACGGTTGGGCACAGACAGGGAAAACATGAGATGCACACCTGCTCACCAGGACTCTGCCCTCTGCTTCACTTTCAAGTACCCCATTCATCCGGAAGAGTAACTGGGGTGTACATCTCACTCTTATAGTCAAGCTAAAGTGCAAATTTTGTTATATTAGCAGAAAGAAAACCAAAACCATCTTCAATACCTATTTTTCCATCCCAGGTTAACATAAGTGTGTGTGTGTGTGTGTGTTTGTGTGTGTGCACATATATATATATGCTTCAATGCATTTAGGGGTGTGGTCCTGGTCAAGACAATCTCCTGAACTCCAAACTGAATGTCAGAATGGGAAAG
>JABFEA020000042.1:15561567-15573293 GCA_019775915.2 Cyphomyrus plagiostoma
ATGCATTACGGTTAGATGCATTGCGACCTCTCACCCGACTGCACAAACTGGAACCGCCTCTGTGACGACACACCTTTACCCTTATTGGCTGAAAAGTTTAGTTACACGCATGACGTTCGTCACCCAGGCAGTTCTGATGCGTAATCTGCTATTTCTCACGAAAATCACATGAAGCAGTGAGAACTGGTTTTCAGTTAATTTACCTGGCAAAATAAAGTTTAATTAAATTACATAAATGCTCTAACAGTACACGTAAGTTAGTGGTTTATTTATTGTTAGTTATTGTAATGTTGCACTGCTTTATTTGGTTAATAGTCCAGTCTGTGAAGAAGGCATTCAAGTAAGAATTGCATTGTAGTAAGACTCATTTCCTGGCGCGTACAATTTATATTAGGTCAGCGTTCACGATTCGACTTCTGATATTCAGATCGAGTTCTAGGTTAAACTGCTTTGTTCGACTTTCAAGAAGTTCGAGTTCTAGTGAGTTCGAGAACTGCACCAAGCTTTTAAACTATTAATTTCAAACTACTAACAATTTTTAAACTACTAATAAGGATATTATATGAATATTCAATATTCTCCCTCTGAGCTTTGTGTATATGCAGTATTTATAAAGGTTTACGAACCAGTTGGTTTGTTATTTATTATTTATACTGGCCTGGACTGAACAGAATTAGTCAAAAGCAGTGAATGCATTGGCAAGCCAATGGAATATCCAAAGAGTGAGGGCAACGTCGGATTAACCACTAAAGAGAGGGTAAACAAAAGAGTGCCAGCCAGCCCTCGGTGTCTGCACATGGCTTTTGGGTGGCTGCTGCTTCAGGGAAAAATGTAGAAAGTGTCAAGCACTGGATTATAGCCACATTCACAACAAATGTGCCTTTCATTCCATAAGTGGCCACAAAGAGCTGAGTCAGCATTGGCTTTGGCAGCGCTGTAAGTCTGAAGAAAATGACTCTACTATAGCAATCAGCTGGGTATAGAGAGCCTGGTTAAAAGAAATACATTTGGCTGGTCAGGTATATGAAAGTTCTCTCCGGATTATAACCCGTCCTCCAGCTCATGGGAGTTTTACTTACTCAAAAAAGTTCTGAGGACAGAATGAAAAATGATTGGTTCAGAGGGATAACCAATCAGATTGTAGAGGAGGTGGATCCGAGCAACTAGAAGAAGCAGAACCAAGGAATCTAATTGGTTCTCTTTTTCCTTCTGCCCTCAGAACATTGTTGTGTAAGTAAAATTCCCATGAGCTGTCCTCCAGTGTCATCTGGTTATAGAGCTACTGCACACCATAGGTGTGTCCGAAATTACATACTTTTTTACATGTTTTTTTATCAGAAGCCTACTACTCCGTTGTTATATTGTATGTAGACATGAGAGCAGTATGCACGCATTTGGACATACTGCGGTTGCTATCTTGCATATTACCTGATCCGGACATTTACCAATAATGCACCTTGACCCTCAACAAAAAAAAAGACATATTTCAGTCACCTTACGTGACTGGGTTTTGTTTTCTACTTAAATTTGTACACAGACAGCACTGCATCCACCACCTTTACAAAAATATGTGTGCAAGCGACATTCTTTAACTGGTTGCAGCTCCAGCGGACTTGAGAGACAGTGTAGCGTTGATTGATTGCACACGTTGGAATTTCACAGAACGTAGTAAATCTGAGTAATATTTATCTACTATCTCACCCTAATTGAGGACTGAAAATCACTGCTCATGTCTCACACTATATTTCGCCTACCACCTAGCAAATAAGTATGCAATTTCGGATGCACCTTATGACAAAGGAGGCTCACCAAATACCCTGGGGCATAAACAACACCGGTGTCCATAAAAAAGTAAAGATTAGCAAAGAACAGAGAGATAAAGAGTGGATTTGTGCATGGATGAGGAGCAACACTGATCATCAAGTGCACTTCAGTGTGCTATAATTGAACAAAAATCCATGAAAATCGGAATTATACAGAACCAGTCAGCACAAAAATGTACAATAGCTACTTCTGCCAGCTGCCATTTTCATGTTGACATGCGAAGTAATCCATATTTTACACTTATCCACATATGATAACTTATATGTTATCAAGAATATCATAAAAAAAAAGAGGCATGCATTAATTAATAGAAAACAATCCAACCGTTCATTACATAAAACTTCAAAATTCATCGGGAGTTTACATTTAAACCAAACACTCATCAAATACTAAATATTACATAATATTTATCAATTCCCAATATTTGAAGTAGGCCCATGATACAGCTGAAAAGGATTAAACAGCGCCACACTGTAATTCATCCATTTACTGTTTGGGGTTGTATGGGGTCCAGAGCCTTTCCTGGAGGCTACAGGTGCAAAGCAGGGAGCAACCTAGGATGGGGATCAACCCATCACAGGGCAAATTCACACACCATTCACTCACACACGCAAACCTATGAGCAATTTGGTAACTCAAATTAACCTCAGCATGTTTTTGGACTGTGGGGAGGGAAACCAGAGGACCCAGAAGAATCCCTACAACGAATCGCGGAGAACAATAATAATCAGTTTGCTATAAGACGCAGTAAGCTCGCATTACGGCATTAAAAGTACTTGATCACCAACATTATAACCAGCAGCACTACAGCAGAAAATAAACAGGGATACATTGGTATTAAATTGTGGTTTAAACATTTTACGTTGTATAATAAGAACACTTTTTTTTCTAACCGTGGAGAAAGCAGTATTTTTCCAATGTTACTCAACACGTAACTTTACCCCAGGAATGTCAGTGTCTTGTTTAGTATAGCCTATTATGCTATACTGATTGAGTCATCTGTGAGCTTAAAATAAGACGTTTCGTAAGGCACAGATCCTTCCCGTGTCTTTGATACGTCACTTTCACTGTTGTCTGCTGATAAGGACACGTTACGTGAGTCAGCCAGAATGTAACCGATTGGCAGCTAGCCAGGCACCTACCGGCAAGAATATAGACCCCTGGGGCAAAATCGATTAGGTGACAAAATAGTAAAGTTATAAAGAGCCATTAGCATTTTAAAAGCAGATTAAAATTAATCTAAGGCTATAAAATAAACATGTATTTCACCGTGAAAACCTCTCCAGCCCATAATGATAAACAGTCTGCTTCAACAGCCTGCACACAAAAAAAAGATACGAGTTACTTGGCTGGTATTTCAGTCTCCCACAGTCCGATAAAGAGCCTTAAAACATATCTGGCACCTGCTTCATCTGAACACAGATTTGACCAAGTATGACAATGCAGATGAACTGGGCTGGATAATTACAGATGTGCTGAAAAGAGGCCAAAAATTACATAAATTAAAGCCAACACTACCGTTACATTTCTAAGCATTAGAAAGGCACTGTGGCTAGTTCCCATTTGCACGTCTGTGTATCACACGGCTTCTGGCACTGCAAAGCCACCCTGGGCCCATTTGCTCCTTATGTAAACCACGTAAAAAAGAACTGGCATCATCTATTATATCATTAAAGAAAAATAAAAGAAACAAAAAAGCCAATTCATGAAATCTAAGTTACTAAGAGTTACTCTAACTGTAAACTGATATAGTAATCCTGTGTAGCGCATGATCTGACACCTTCAGCGGTGTCTGAATATACCAGTTACACCCTTGAAAAAAATATTCCCACAATTCCTTGCAAGTCCACATATTCCATAAGTTCACATGAGTGTTATTAACAGAGCCCGGCTTGTTTCCAATGCTTATGCGTGAGCATGGATTTTCCTGCAAGCTCGATATTGCTGGGCATCCTTCATCCTTGGTCAATAGGTAAAGTGACACGAATAGCTCTCACATCAGCCCCCCCCCCCCAAACATGAATAACAGCTCCAGTTTGAGAGTCTACCTTCACATTTATCTGCCACGATCAGACCTCAGCAGGCTGCAGTCCAACTGATACAGTCGATAGCTATTAGTCCCCATCCTCTGTATACAAAATGATTGATCAGTCGCCTAACCTATGAGCCCCTCACCCGTTAAACAAATATTGCAATAAAATAGAGAAGCTGGTATGCCAGACCTTGTATGCCATCCATTTCAATTTGAAAGCGTTCTTTTAAAACACGTTAAAAACCTTTTGAGTCTAACACTTTGTGTGCACAGTACAGGATTAATGCAAAGACTGGTGCTTATGCACAGTGACTATCCTTCCCGTCGATTTGGTCCTGATTGCTGTGGACAGTCCAGCTGTGCCCTGTCTGGGTATTAAGACCACCTCCGTGCTAAATTTAATCCCCAAGACAAATTCCCCACAGCCTCCAGAGGGCCATAAAGAACATTTTCTAACTTGAACCTGCGATTGACGTTAAAGGCCTGCGCCTCACAACCAGTAAGAAGTACAATGGAAGCCTTCTTGCATCTGTTTTGTACTCTGTTCTTAGAGTAATGCGAGGAATGAGCGAAAGGTGATCTTTCCAGGTCGACTTCACTCCAAGATCTGCAGGACGGCTTAAAGGTTGTACAGGTCTTCACAACAGTTTCATACTGAAAGGCCTTCACACATCATCACAGAACAAATCCTACGGAAAAGTTCAAATAGGCACTTAAATGCCAGATTTGAAATGTTTTCCCCAGAAGTGACAGATAAATATACGGATTCATGTACAGATATATAGTCACTATACATTTCATGTGTGCTGAAACCTCAACCTTGAAAACAACAACGGTAATGCCTATAATAACAACAACAATCCGTTGCTTAGCTCACCACCCAAAACACTCTAGGGTACCACAGCAAGATTCCTCCAAGGAATTGAGTCGACAACAATAAAAGGAAAGATTTTCGCTCCCTGCACGGCACTGACTCACCAGGATGCATTTTTACACTTCTTCATTGTGAAAAAGTATCCTAGGTGTGAACAAAACAATAGCAGCATTAAGTCTGTATTTAATCTATTTAGTATAATCTCACCGTGATACATAGCCTAAAATGTGCTCTATTTTGACAAATCTTCACAACAATCCCCAAAATGTTTTTTAAGAAAGACGTAGCTAATGGGCATGATGTCATTAATTTTAAAAAAATCCGCCGTTTGTAGTAACTCATGGCCTGACTTAACTTGAAATAAAGCTTTGTATTATTAAGTCTGGAGCACCATGTATTACAAGACCTGTTAATACAGCCCCAATTCACTGGTACACGACAGGAATACCAACAATGGCAAAATGTATCGTACATGGCTGTTTCTGATTGGATTAGGAAAGCCTCCTAAGCATACAGTGTTATTTTCTATCTTTTCTTGGTGATATGAACAATTCTGCATAGCATCCATATTGCATTTTCGGTCAGTGCCATTATTTATACATCTCTCAGCATCACTGTCATCCCTGGGACTATATTTCATATATTTTATATGAAGAGAGATGGAAAAAGTCTCCTTAAATCCTTATTTAAATTCCTTCATGGTTTTGCCGTAATTGTGCCATGGAACAACAGATCAGATGCGTGTTTGCGTATTAAAGGTTATTTTAATATGTAACACCATCTTATAAAACCACACGGTAAATACAGTGGAAATCCCAAATCACACAATAATTAGTGTCATGCGGCACTACGAGTAGAAAGATTTGCAATCCACATGATCATACACTTCATACAAGCATTTTTACAGACTGGGCTCCTATATTGTAATTGTGCCTTTTCAGCAATCTTCAGCTATCTTCATTACCTTTCGCTGGTTTATCAACCATTTAACCCAATCCGGTTTACAAAGCAAGGTTACACAGCTGTTAAGCACTGTGTTCGGAGGTGTAACAGTAGCTCACAACCTTTGACGTTCCTGTCACAAGTCAAGCAGCTCATTTGCTGGGCAGATTAGGGATTTAATGTGCTACCTTGTTCTGTAGCCTGACACTCTATGCATTCTGCTTTTAGTACAAATACATAATTGTGGCCAATGGTGTAGGAGAGAGTTTGATATTGGTGGGGAGGGGGCACAATTTAATTATTTAAATGTAAAGATATATTTTTTAGGGAGGATGTAGCCAAATTAAATATTGGTGTGTACACATCCTCCCCTAGCTTCTACGCCAGTTGCATGGGATTATTTACATGACATTTGTGTATTGGTTTAGCTCAGGCCTTAATAACATAAATATACAGACTGAGTGAACAGAACACTACAGATATTTCACCTTCAGGATGGAAGACAGCCCCAGAAAAGTAAACAAAAATATGTGTGTGTATGTGTATATGTATACACACACACACACACACACACACACGTGGATTATGTCGATATTACATTGTGGTGACCACAATGTGATAAAAACCTGTTATTTTAACTTTGTGGGGACCGTTTTTCATGTCTGTGAATGCAATGAAAAAAATTTAAATGACAAAAGTCTCGTATTTTGTTTGTTTTTCCCATAGAAATTAATGGAGAGTCACCACAAAGATATAATTACAAACCTGTATGTGTGTGTGTGAGAGAGAGAAAGAGAGAGAGAGAGTATTGAATAGTAAAATCTTTTTAATCGGAATGTTGGCAACATTATCAACAGAGTCCTATGACTGACTGCCTAAATTTAAAGGGAGAGCTGGGCAAATATATTTGGATTTTTGAATAAAACATATAAATGTGAAACTGGGACAAAACCTACAATAACTAGTGTAAAACCAGTATGGTACTGAAATATTTTTCATCGAGCCAATGTGGCTTTTAAATGAGGAATGTGACTTGGCCATCAGCTGGAAAATCTGTTAACTTGCTTGTGAAAATTGTTTGAACGTAAAGGCCCAAAACAGAAAATGGGGGATAAAAGGCTTAGGGAAAATTAAGAGCCCTTTTCCCTAGTGTCCCAGACACAAACAGCATCTCCAATAGTTTAGTGTTAATATTTAAAATAGCCTTTGGGGGGGGACTGAAAACTGCTATGGCGGCAGGACATTACGATTTCTGAGTGGTAGGCTTCTAAAGCTTCGATACAGGCCAGTCCTAAATGACTTTGTTTACGGGAAAATGTCTAATTTATAGCAATGCCGTCAGACAATACCATCTTCAATGCAACACTCCCTGAAATGTCTGTGGGGCTCTAGCCAGAACATCAACTTGCAAAACAACCTAATAGTTTTTCCAGTTGCTCTACAGCCGCCCCGATGTTCCAGAGAGTGTGTTATTATAGAGTATGATTTCCTGTATCGGTATGCTGTACATGGAGTTCTCTTATGTGCTATTAAACCTACAGGCTGGAAAACCTCCCGAAAAAACACTGCCCCAGGCCCTCTTTCACAAATCTGCCATGTGTAAAAACAGCCCTGACCCCTCTGCTAGACAGAACAAGCATGAAGACAACGCCAGCGTGCTTCCAGGGACATGTAAACACTACCTGTGTGACGTGAAAGGCATTACCAAAAACACCAACAACACACACAGACACACCTTTGTTTACCTGTCGCCCCTCAATATATAATATATGCTGTCAAAGAAAAAGACCAATTTATACCTTTGAGGGTTCAATTACTTGTCACAGGGGCTGTACCCTCAAGGA
Source organism: Cyphomyrus plagiostoma (assembly GCA_019775915.2). Taxonomy (NCBI): domain Eukaryota; kingdom Metazoa; phylum Chordata; class Actinopteri; order Osteoglossiformes; family Mormyridae; genus Cyphomyrus; species Cyphomyrus plagiostoma. Next base: position 15,569,084 of record JABFEA020000042.1, read on the forward strand.
TCTGCCAATTGTTCCTGAGCTGTAGGTAAATGTACCGTTTAAGTTACAAAAATGGACTCCGAGGAACATTGTTGTACCACTGGGGTACATTACTGGTTATTTGTACTTTGGGGAACAAAACTGTACCAGGGAAGCCCCATATTTTCTGACAGTGTATCACATAATTCCATGACTAAACTCAAAAATATATCAAGATAGATTAACAAAAGAGGGAACGTATGTTATAGGGATTTCCCAGCATCTCTGGGAAAGTCTCCCCACAAGATAATAGGAAGACGTGCTCATATGTACAAGCATGGAAATTCAGTTTGTAGCCATTATAATGTCACAGAAATGCACTCAAACCTTGTCTTTTGACCTGCATTCAAGAATCAACAACACAACATCTAAGACAAATGAACTTCACGGACATTCATTCTTGCCTGCAGCAATACACTCCTTCAGTAAGAAGTGCTAATCATTTAGATGGAAATTAGTAAAAGGTGCATGCATCTTAAAATAATGTGACACAATCATATATATATATTTTTTATCCGGTGCTCATATAAATTAACAGAAGATATATTCTGCTTAATGCCAAGGGGTGAAGTAACTATTTACACAAACAAAACTATAGGGACTTTTTACTTTTAAATCCTATGCTAAATATCACCACCCGGTTGGGGAAAAAAAAACAGCATAGGCCAGAATAGCTGGCTACCAGCATGACCAGAATAAAGCATGTTGGTTATACCAGCATATGTTGTGTTTTGGTGCTGATGGACCCTCATCATTAATGAAATATTGTTGGTGAACCAACTTCATGTGCAGGTCAACCAGCAACAAACCAGCACTAGTCCGCATAGACCAGCTTGGAAATCATGCTGGTCTATGCTGTTTTTTTTTCAGCAAAGCTGGAAGCCACCACATTTTAATCATGGGCAAACATGCTTGAGACTCCGCATCAGCACCACCAAAAACCGTCTGTCCCTAGTAATTCATTTAATATTTATGAGGCAACGTTGCAAATCGTAAAATAATCAGAAAAATAATTGCTCTTTTGCCGCAACGTCATAGTAAATTTTAATTATATTGTTCGGTACACAGGTACAAAACAAGATAATTGAATAATTTTCAGATTAGTAATTTACACGACAATAATTTTGAATAAGTGATGTCATTTGACTGTGTGTTCTGTATATGTAATATCAAATTATTAACATGTGGTCTCAGCAATGTACACGGCCAAACAGTAGCAGTTAATGTACAAAAGGAGTATACCAACTCTTTGCAAAAATTTGCACAGTAAACAGTGCTTTATCCAGAGTATGTATCACTGGTTGCTGTACTACTGAAACACCTGTTTACATATGCTGCACTGCCCCTTTAAGCATGGGCAGTACTTCTATGCATTAATTGTACTCTCCGGCCTTCAAGGAACATGTATGGCTCCAGCTTTGGTCCACCGCCACTGCAAGACACTTTGATATGTGAGCCAAGAATTGAAACCTTTGACAGATCTTTTTTAAGCTTTTTTGTATAGGTAAGAAACTAAAACTGATTAAATTTTGAGACAGATCGCCCCGAAATTGAAGCAGCACCGCATAGTGATAGCAAAAAAAAAAAGGCAGTTTTGACACTTGATCCTGTTAAGACGATAACTCAATAACTGTTTGATGGATCTTTTTCAAACTTTGCAGAGGCACTGTAGGGGGGCGAACGGAACTGATTAAATTTTGAGACAGATTGCCCAAAAACTCAAGCAGCGAGGCATTACGGAATTCAGCTGGTTAACGACAGTAACAGGGTATATTACATTGTATAAGACGCTCTTATAAAAGCTCTAATAAAATGAGTTTACTTAGGTATTTTCCAAGGAAAAGAGAAACAGACGAGGTAGGTAAACAGATCAGACGTTTAGTTAAGTGGGTGGAGATAGCAGGGAGAGAGACATGTTATCTTATACCTCATTCACACTTACCTGAAATCTGTGTATTTATTTCTATTTTACCATTATAGTGTCAATAATGGGTGCAAAACTATAAAGTCTACAGCTTAATCTATCCCCTGGTGACCTGGTAACATTAGTGATAACTTTCTGAAATGGCTCCAGTGTGAATGTGCTGCCATAGCAGATTACTTAGAGAAGTGTGGGGGGTATTTGTCCCACTTTATTCACTACATTGATATCAGTTACTGACCTCCCACAACAAGCCCTTTAAGTTTGACTGAGTCACATACACAGTTAGGCTGTGTGCAGTGCAGTTAGGCTGTTGTTACATTGTTGAGAGAAACACTGGAAACTGTTAAACTGCTGTGGACCTAATTCAGCAACCGCTAAAAACAAGCTGTTATTACTGTCACTAAGAAACAACTAGCCCTTATTACATGTCTGTTTACCGCCATAGACACAGAGGGAACATGCCATCACCAAACAATAATAATAATAATAATAACAACAATAATAATAATGTAGAACCATGGTCTGATGTCTGCAATTTCTTCAGTAGTACTGCTGAAAAAGTGTAACTCTTCAGATCGTCCCAAAATCAAAGTCATACTGTTTAATATTCGCAAAAGGAGAGGTGAAAGCAGATGACATTTGACCTTGTGAACTTGTGAAAGTCAAAATGTATTTGATAGATCTTATTACTACTTCACAAAAATATTATGTGGATGAAGATCTACACCTGGTGTCATTTCCAGACAAAATGCCCCCAAAATTAAGCAGCAGTGTTTTGTGGCAGCAAACAAAGGAATCCACTGCTGTAGAAGACATTTGGTCACATGAACACAGTATTTTGAGACTGATCGACCTAGAACTGAAGCAGCGCCAGATAATGATAACAAAAAGGGTAGTTTCAGATATTTGCTTCCATTAGCACCATTACTCGAAAAATATTGGACAGATTTTTTTCAACCTTCGCGGGTAGCAAGTGAGAGGTGAGTGGTTCAGAGGGCTGAGTCTCTGTGCCTATGACCACAAGGTTATCAGCTTGAGTCCCAGCCTTGGTGGAGGGTCATGTGTCCGTGAGCCCTTCAGCAAGACCCTTAACCCCCAGCATCTGGGGGACAGGTTGGCTGACCCTGCCCTGTGACCCCCAAGCTACAGAGAGCACAATGAAGAACTCCAATGTACCTGTACTTGTGCAAATAGCAAATAAACCATTTATCATGCGGGGTTGAAAATCTGGACCTGATCAAACTTTGAGACAATCCACACCAAAATTGAAGCAATGCCACACAGTGATGGCAAAGAGAAGGCTATCTCAGACACTGGATCTTGTCAGCATGATAACTCAAAAATTACTGGACCTATCTTTTCCAAATTTTGTGCAAGAAATGCACCGTATGAAAATTTTATATCATGATCAGTATTATTGCGGGATTGTTAAAATGTGCTGATAATTTTCAATATGTACTGATTCACAAACAAAGCATTTTACCAAGTTAAATACTGAAAACCACATATCTTTGCAAATTTGCAACAGTGTCAACACAGGTACACCTATCTTAATATTTGAAGTAGCCTTTATACATTTTAGTTTGTGATCACCAGTGTTGGGCATTTCAGGTCCAGTAGCTACAAATCCAGACCAGGATCTTGTTTCTACCAGCGTCAATTTATTTGATAAAAACTAAGATGAGAAATACTCATCAACAACATTTTTCTAAACTAAATTTAAAAAGTGCCTTTAATGACGAAAACTAAGACGAATGTTTTCAAATCACTGTTGATGAAAAATAAGCAAAACAAAAATGTTACAAACAGACAACTGGACAATGAGTGATGTGATGTTCTTTGAACATTTCTACTATAAATGACACAGTCTGGCAACAAATGAAGAGCATGAATGCAGCGGTGCAATTTTTAAAACTTGTATGCACGCTTGTAATTGTATAACACTAATTTGGGCATATCAGAAAATCATCACATCAAGCAGAATCCTACTCTACTGCTCTCTGCCATGTCAGTCAACATGATTCTGATTCGTTTATGTGTTTGTCTTACCTCTCATTCCTGCCCTTGTGTTATTCACTCCAGCTACCTCTTGTTTTACTCCCTCGTTAACTTTTGCCAAATGTAATCATCCAATTTGTTTCTTACCTCTTGCTTACCTTGTTAGGGTTATCCATGAAAAGACTGGTTTTATTTATCCATCCATCCATCCATCCATCATCTTCCGCTTATCCGAGGTCGGGTCGCGGGGGCAGCAGTCTCAGCAGGGAA
>JABFEA020000042.1:15573393-15587672 GCA_019775915.2 Cyphomyrus plagiostoma
ACTTCGGCCACTGCCCAACTCACACTGCACCCGACCCCTATGGCCCCTCCTACAGGTGGTGAGCCCATTGGAGGGGGTTTTATTTATATATATATATATTTTGGTGTGGCTTTCTGGACCTTTCTTTTGACAGCATACCTCTCGTTTTCAATAAAAAAAATATTGGTAAAATAAACCTCAAGCAAATTATGTAAATAAGACCAATTCAGTTTATCTTGCCTTACATGTCTGGGCTTGTCTTGCCTAGTGATATTTTTTTTTATTACTTATTTTGTTTACATAGAGGTTCCTGATAAAGTCAAAAAGCCTTGATGCAGTACACAAATTTATGTGGCGCTTTTATGCATTTTAAACTTACAAACGGATCAGTGTTGACCTGAATACCAGAGCGGATATAATCCTGACCAGAGCATTTATAATTTAGTGACATTTTTTTTATTTACTTTTTATTTTGTTTAAACAGAGGTTCCTGACAAAGTCAAAAAGCCTTAATGCAGTTCACAAATTTATGTGGTGCTTTTATGCACTGTAAACTTACAAGCACTGCCGACCCAAACATCAGAGCAGATATAATCTTGACCAGAGGTTTCTTTTATTTTGTTTAAATAGAGGTTCCTGACAAAGTCCTTGATGCAGTACACAAATTTATGTGGTGTTTTTATGCATTTTAAACTTACAAACGCAAGTTGCTCCCCAGTCCTGGCATCAATGTCGATCCTGCTTGTGGCACGTCCGTTCTTCCACTTTCGATACCCTCACAATCCAGGGCTGCCAATTCTCATGTACCTGGCATGAGACTCACACTTTTTGACTGTCACGAAAGAAATATTACAGCAAATCTATATTATTCCATTATAAACCTAAAATTAGCTACATGAAAAGTGCTGGGCTAGTTTGCAAACCCTACAGACTATTTACAAGGTAATAAAACTCTTACATGCATGTAAATGCATGTGCAGATTTGTCTCACACCAGCCAGCTGATCATAGTTGGCAACCCTGGCGTGATAATGTTCCTTCCTGTTTTGGTCTATTAGTTGAATGAAATCCCATTTATTTGCCTCATCTCCTACTCCCGTGTCCTGTGTCCCTTGTTGCATGACAGTCTGATACTTGACGTTTATGAAAGAGGACACTTGATTATTTATTAATTTTTTTATAATATGAATGAAGATGTGTTAATACACAACCATTTTGTTTGAGCCTAATTTTTTGGCTTTATATGTATTGTATTTAATGCTATTTAAAGTTCATACAAAGCCATTTAAAAATTGCAATGTTCTGCATTATAACAGTAAAATCTATGTCCTTAAAGAATGTATGCTCAAACCTAATGACCTGCTATAATGACAGCTTTACAGATGTTTCCTTCAGGAATCTAGAGTGGAAAGAGGCAGACCTGCACGTGTGCAAGTGTGTTTGTGCATGCATGTGTCAGACTATGACTAAACCTGTTAGTTTCATTGACTGCATGCATTGCAGATTAAGTTGACTAAATCTACTTTACCAGCTAAATATCCTGTAATTTCCGTCGACTAAAACTAGACTAAAACAAAAAAAAACATCAGATGACTAAATTATGATTAAAACTAAGTTGCATTTTCGTCAAAGGACTAAGACTAAAACTGAGTCAAAATAAATTGTCAAAATTAACACTGGTTTCTAACAACCAGCCGAGCATAAAGAGTCACAGTCACAGAGACCTCAACTGATTGGTATTAACAAAATCTTGGTCTGGATTCATAGCTTCTGGACCTAAAATGCAAAATACTGGTGGTCATTGATGTTTGCAAGAGATTCATGAGAAACTCCTGAATTAAAAGAAACAATGTAACAGCAAATTTAGTTTGTTTACCTGCTGCTAGAAAAGGAAGCTTTGGCAGGAATAAGATGAGTCAATAAAAGCTGAATCGCTGTGTTCACGGTTTGGGAAACGATATTTTTCAAAATCCTAACACAAGATAGAAGGATTCAGAGAACAGAATAATGGTAAGTATTGTAATTCACCTAAAGTATTTACTACAAGGCTAATTCCACCCAAAGCTTTACAGAAAACATTATATCAGGTATTGTAACCAATAACATCATAGTGTGCCAAAAAAACAAACTCTTGTCATTGGGTTCTCCCAAAAGATCCATTATCTCCAGAAACATCCAAGCTTCTCACTTCACTTTAGCTCTGTTGGCAGCGTAGTGTCATGAGTATTCTAGAGTTTTAAGATTTTATACCAAAGCCTATAAACAAACCTAGATTTCTGTCTCTGCAAACTTTCAGACATTAAATAACAAACATTAATACATTTAATCAAGCCCCAAACACTACAGGAAAAAAAAAAACCTTACAAATGTGGAGGAGAGTCAGAGATACTAGCGATGTCTGCAGTCCTCCTCTAGCCTAGATAGCTGGTCAGTCCAAAATTGTGTTGTACCCAGAACAAGCCGTAATTAGGACTTTTACCTGGCAACACTTAAATCCCAACAAATAATTCAGATTACATTGATCCTCCTTCACTACATATTCACACTGCAAAAAACAAGCTGATGATTAAAAACAGACCTGTAAGCGTTTCTTTCCATTTTATCCAATTTCACAGCATTACAAGCACAAAAAGACTGATGAATATGTATTTATCCTTCAGAATTTACTCTTTTTAATGACTAGTAATTGTGTGAAATTACTAATAATGTGAATTATCACTATTGCTGTCGTTGTTCGTCGTCTTCTTCACACTTCACAGTGGGCAGTTCTTACAGAGCTTGTGGACAGGAAGGGGTTAAAACAGAACCCACATTCCGTAGCTTTAAATCCTCGTTTCAAAGCCATTGGAAAAAAATGCAGGTTGAATGAAATCCCATACATCCGAGGAATGTGCTTACCTCAGTACATCCGCAGAGACACACTCCCCCCTATATAATGTGCGGACCGGCCCCATTTCACGTGAGGCTGCTCCCTTAAACCACACCGAGACCGGCGCTTTCGTGGATCACGAAAATCATGTAGATGTGATGCTTCTGCAACATCTGGGGTTTGTTGGACAACAAAAGCAGCTGTTGTACTTGAGATGTTTTTTTTTTCTTTTACTGTTGCGTCCTCGAGTGGGACCCTTAACCCCAAACTGCTCCAGGGACCGACTGATCTTGCTTCCTCAAAAATATATAAGTGACATTGGATGAAAGTCTCCTTTAAATCAATGGTTCTCAGCCTTTTTTTATCCAAGAACCCCCAATGTCCCAGAAAACGTGTTTTGCTCCCCGCCTACAGTTATGATGTCATTTCATTTGTATGTATTCTGCAGTGTTAACAAAAACTGCGAATATGTACTGATATAAAGATATTTAAATTTGATTACACAGCCTAAAAAAATATTTCTTTTTAAATATCCTCCTGAGACCCCACCCATTCATTTATGTCCATTGTAGTGGACATTTTATTTTTGCATTTATCTTTTCACTGATGTTAGGAAACATATTTATTCCAGTTGTACACTAAAGAGGACATGCTGTGAAATTAAAAATAAATTTGAAAAAAATCTAAATTGTATGACTGTTCAAAGACAAATAACCTACAATTGAAAGACACTTTTTCCCTTCGGTCTCAGGAGGATGTGACTCAAACAAGGTTTCATTCCACTATGTCCAACAACATTCCTTTTCTCAGTTTATGATACTGTTGTCAAAACAGAAGGTGAATATTTACGAACAAAAAAATCAAATGGCTCTAAAATCAGAAGCCTGACAGCTATTAAACATGCACTTAATAAATGAAAAGACCCTCGTTTTAAGGTATTAACTTTCAAAAAAATGAATATTGTAAATTACAATATAGTTAACAATTAAATGAATGAACCAAGTCACAATGATTCCTTTCCCATCCATCATCTTCCCTGTGAGACAACACTAACTAAAGGTTTAATTTTAGCTGTGAATTTTGGGATTCCATGTACCATCACAACCGAAGCTGTGGTGCTGTTTACAACCAGGAAGAAATGCCATTGTTTTAATAAAGGCCAAATTTTAAAACACAATTAAAGTATATTGATATTAATGGTAATGCGTCATCCTATATCTCGTTTTCAAAAAATATCTCTATAATGTAAAAAAATCTATATTGGCTATTGCCCAACCCTAGCTGTAGCAATGACATTTTTTTTTTCAACATTTTATTTGCTTTTCAAAAAAATTGTGCAGCTCTCCACGCTCCTCGCTGAGGCCCCCTAGTGGGCCACAGCCCCATGAGGATAACCACAGCATTACATGAAATAAATGTCCTGGCAAATCCATGAAATCTAGAACACTAGGCTTGAAGAATCAACCAAGGCATTCATCAGCATCAGGGATACAGAAAATGGACTGATGATATGAATCAGATTACAGGCTGACAGGAACTGTACATGAGCACCGCTCATATTCAGTGACCTTGACTGCACTGGGTGCTTCATGAAACACGAAGACGGTTTAGTTTCTAACAATATCAAAACAGATGAGAGATGTATGGCATCTGGCAGGTAAAAAAAAAACCAAAACAAAGTAAATCACAGTAAACTTCAGACTGAAAGCTTTTGAGAATTGACTGGGAGTTTGAAAATATTGACTTAGCTGACTGTCCATCCATCCATCCATCCATCCATTTATCTATCTACTCACTCATTCATCATGTGAACCTGTCACTGGATGTGTACTTAAAAGTGTCACAGGTAATTACATTAGTTACTTTGCATTTTTCCCCAAAAGTGCGCCTGTAGTGAATGATAAACTAGCAATGAAAGTGCTGGAAGTTAGAAAAAGTATGAACCAGAATTTGTAGGCTGGCCTTGTTCTCCTGCCCTGAGGTTTTCCAGGCAATCAATCTCTGCCTGCAGATGGCCAACTTCCCACAATCCTGCAGTGAAAATGGACTGACTGAAGTCAGTGTCAGAGAGGAGCTTGGTGCAATCCAGAGTCACATCTTAAAACCACACCCTCCTCTCTGAGTTTCAATGTAATCCCAGTATTTTCTAAACAAAAACATGTGATTTAAGTGAACTGTTGTCAAGGACTGACATCCCATCCAGGGTCTTCTCCCTGGATGTCCCCTGTGCTTGCTGGTACACACTCCAGGATCACCGCAACCCCGTGCCACATAAGCAGCATGGAAGGTAGGTGGAAGCAGTGAGTTTCATCTGCTTTGTGCTTCTCCATCCCTAATTAAACCACCAGTAATCCAAGGTATTCGGGAACCCTACCTTCACTCTGCTAACCCTAGTACTACACATTACTGTTTAAAAAAAGATACATTTGTGACTGACAGTGAAAAATGAAAGGCCCATTTATCATAATCTGGTAATTCAGACCTTTCTTTCATACAGTAATTATTAATGTGATTAATATGCTGTGATTTAAAAAGAAAAATGTATTCGACATACATCTTCAGACACCCTCTGAGAGTATTTTTGACAGATGGATGTTTTAAAAATGCATTTTTTTTTTTTTTTTTTTTTTAATCGACATTTCCTCAGAGATCCCAGCTCAGCTCCCTTATCTTCTGGACCATCTTGTGTCCACCCAGATCATCCTGCTGGACAATTGAACCCATGCAGATTACACCTGAATGCCTCTCCCTGTATATGAAAGCCAACCATGCCTCCAGCGGCAGAGTTTACATCCACTCAAACAACACATTTCTGAGGCCCCAAGATTTGGCCCCCTCTTGGACACAAACAGTCACTACAATGAATATCAAATAAATACATTCCCTGTTTAGGGGATTCTGATGCACAAGCCAGAAGCTTCGACTTCCTGACTCTACTCACTAGCTGTTTATTTAGTTTATGAAGCATCTTTTTTAGTGAGGGGCCCAGAAATAATAAACCCACCCTGCTTGTCTCTGTGCCAGTGGCCCCTAGTGGGACTTAACCAGACCTACTGACTGCTGTCGTACAACGCGGCGGACTTGGCTGGTTCACAGATATTAAACTCAATAGCAGGGGTGAGATATCATGTTGTGAGCCCCCCTGCTGTGTGCCGCCCCCCCCCCGTGGTGGTGTGGAGGGTGGGAGGGTCGCCTTCTATTCCCTCTTCACTCCAGATGTCTTAATAGTGACCTGCCAGGATGCGGGGGGGGGGGGAGGGGTGAATTACAGGGGGGCTGCGGTTGGGAGAGCCATGGTCTCTACCCCAGAGTTGGGGTCTGGAGCCCTATGCCCCCGCCCCCGGCCACCACCCACCCCGGAGTTGGTGTCGATGTCCTGCACATGAGCTCAAAGCTGCCACATAAACATACCACCCACATGCTTCCCATTACTCTCTTTATAAATTAACTCTCTGGGCAGCAGGTGGGAAAATAGTTAAGGACATGTAGATTACACATATAATCTGAGAGACACTGGCCCCAGATCTGGAATGGGCCCTTCTGTTAGACCATTGAGTGAAATATTTGGGAAAGAGTCTCCAGCCTCTTGAGGTCTCGGGCACGTCTGCTCTTCCGACAGCAGAGTTACCATGACATAAACAAACTATACTGCCCCCCCCCTCCCCCCGAGGTCCCAAACACGGTCATCCAATGGTTGGATGAAAGAGCGAACGGCGACTGAAATCGAGACGGCGGGCAGGCAGATGGACAGACGGCCCCGCAGTGCACATCCAGATGCAGAATAATCAGAAGCATGATATATAAATAATGAAAGCCAGCGCCTCTCTTACTGCGTGTTTGGGCGGCGCGCTGCCGAAAACACCGCATGGCATTAACATACTGAGCAGGAGCTGCGGAGCTCTGAATAAGACAGCATACTGGACGGCTTATCTCACTGCCGCCGCTGTCGCTGTCCCTGCCTCAGCTGGGCTAATTTAACCTCTGATTAAATCGGCGTCCGCCTCGAAAGCCTGCAGCATTAACTGGACTTAAGTAGCCCAGTCCGTGACTTGCTGTCAGGTTAAGCGTTGAAGAGAAACAGGGAGAGAGAGAGGGAGAATGAGTTTCTATCAGAGTCCAACAGTAATTTCAATTATTTCTCGTGGAATTCAGCCACACCTCGCGAAATCTGCAAGTCAAGTACCTTCACGGCGTTCCCTGTCTAACCACGATGAAAGAAAAGCAACATCCTGCTCCAATGGCATCAGGAACAGGTGGCGCGGAACAGCGTATAGGGCACTTAGAGGTCGTGCACATGCAGACAGATGCCGTCACAGCAATTACACGAAAAATAAAGTCCCCTAATCGAAGAAAATCCAAGGACCATTTTGCTCAGTCCTGTGTAATTCTGCCTGTAACGTTAAAGCATTTTTCAGGTTGCTGCCGTTCGTATTTGAACAATTATTTAAATATACGAGACAAGTGTCATCGGACATAGCTGTGGGTTTGTGACTTACCGTAGAAAATGCCAGCTGGACAGAGATGCTCATCACAATTTGCCAGGGTCTCTCTCGTCCTGTTGGGCTGCTCTGAAAGACAAAAGAATTCTTGGTAAACTCGATATAGGGGATTTTCGGTGTCAATCATGTAATTCTACATTTTTTGTTTCTTTTTTTTTGACAAAGAAAAAAATCTGTCAAAGACATTTTCTATAGGAATTTTCCACATGCAGCTGCCACTAATTCACAGTGTGAGATTTTGGTGTAAATGAATGACAAGCATTGGGGTCACACATTAGCAGTGGGGGTCACTCTCAGCGGACTTCATACGAGGAATGTGTGCAGTCCGATTTCTCTCCCTCTGTCCTGAGCGGAACAGGCCTCTAGCCGGCCCAAGGACAAATAAACACGTTCACTGAACACCACATACACTAATCATCTTAAAACTGCATCATTTTAATGAGAAGAAATCACATCAGTTTTCAAAGGAAGAAAATTATAATCATATCAGGACAGCTATCAATTATAAATGAACATCTAATAATAACAATGAACAACATGTAAACACAACCATTGTTATTCTAATGGAATGTGTCAATAAATCATAAATCAATTCAATAAGTTAAATGTTAGGTCTTTATGGAGGTTGCAAAAACAAATCAGGAAGCAGTGACAAAGCAGGTGGGGGGTGGGGGGGGTTAGCTCTGCGACATCTCTGCATGTCACACACAGATCCTGTTCTCCATTATACCATGACTCTCTCTCATGCCTTGTCCACACGTACACAGGTATATTTTAAAATGCACCTTTTTCTATACGTCATGGGCTTTTGTCCACATGTAAACGGCGTCTCAGGTCAATGAAAATGGAGCTTTTGCAAAACTCCATCCAGGGTGAAGATTTTAAGAAACTCCGTTTTCAGCATCGACATGTAGACAGGGAAAACAGAGTTTTTGGCTCAAAACGTCAGATTGTGCGCCATTGTCCACTTCCTGTAACTTCAGAGCGTGCGCTGTTTGCTGTATACATTGGGCCAGCGGTCCCCAACCTTTTTTGTACCACGGACTGGATACATGTCAGACAATATTTTCACTGACCGGCCTTTAAAGTGTGGGGGGTAAATACGACGAAATAAAATGATACGACTGGCATAAAAACAAATATAAACCGCAGAAAAATAAAACTCACCATTACGTTGAATTAGTGGGAGCCCTGAGCTTGTTTCTCCGAAACGAGCCGGTCCCATCTAGGCGTAATCGGAGACAATGGCACTCGAAGTATTTTTTTCTATGCGGACCGATACCGGTCCGCGGCCCGGTGGTTGGGGACCTCTGCATTAGGCGAGTTTGAGCAAGGGCGGATTTAGCTGACATAGTGCTTGTGTTAACCTTGCTGACAGGACTTCTTACATGTGTACAGTAAATATGGAGTCACTCTCGCATTATATTGATATACGCAGGCGTCGGAATATGTGCCATGGTTTTCAATTTAACAGGAAGCTTCTGATTGGCTAATATGGCAGTACGTTTAGAGTTATAATGCCGCCTGTTAGTTTGGCATGCTTTTGACAGAGCATTTTAGCAATTTCATGTGGACGGAAATTTTTTAGAAGATAATGTTCGTGTGGACGGGGATTTTTTAGAAAACAATGTTCGTGTGGATAGGGATTCTTTTTCAAACAGAGGAAAAACACAGTTTTGAAACATAGCCGTGTACGTGTGGACAAGGCATCAGTCACATGATCTTGTCATCAGAGGCTGAGGAGGCAAAATCACATAGTTTCTTTTTAGAATACCATATTTTAACCTGTTTTTTTGTATATTTTTCTCCCCAACCATATTTCTTTTACCACTCTTTTACTACCAAGATTTCAGTTCTCTTTTCAGTATAATTTTTATATCACAACCTTAAATTGCCTGTCAAAACAATTATTAATTATTAAACTAACACAAATAACAATCACTAAAAGTAGGCAAATTTAAAAATGATTATTATAATTTGTTAATGAACGCAAAAAATGTCGTTTAATGTCGTTCCATTTAATTAAGTTCAAAATACTTTATTTGTCTCCAAAGCAATTGAAGGAGAACAGGTATGCAAAAAATTAACAATAATTTCATCCACACACACACACACACAATATACAAACTGACAATCTAAAACAATCTCAATATATACTGACAAGCTAAAAAAAAAAATACGTATACAAGCCTGTCACATTAATATTGAAGTGCAACTGCCTTCCTCAAGGTAAACTGACGTGCTTGACTTAAGCAAATAATAATAATAATAATAATAATAATTAATAAATGAATAAATAAATAAAGCCTAATTATGATAGTGAGGAAAGTTATTAAATTATTTCTAAATATTAAAAATCCGGCTTCTCGTGTTGTTTATTTAACTTGTTATATATTTATGCTTGTATCAGCTTTGTGCTTTTAGGGCCCGGATTCACTCCGCTACCCAGCCGGGAGACCGTAATGCGAGACGCGGGACTGCTGGATACGGTGTGAAGATGCGTGATACGGTGAAATATTTATTACATTTGGCTGCAATTTTCTAAGTACAGGATGCAACATATTCACCAAAATAACAGTACCCCCGGACGGTACGGTGGGGAAAGGGACGCGCGCCCGCAGCCGACATGCGGTGAGCTTCATCTCCACGGCTGAGGGCTTCCGGGCGATGTCAGCAATTTGCTGTTCCGCGAAAACCTCACAGTTACGCCTGAGAATTGCTGTCCATAAGGCGCCCCGGTCTTAGAGAGATTCGGGACTTAACTTTTAAGTACCGCACTTGTCAGCATTACCACCGCGTACCGTCCGTTCAGGCCATCGGTACCGAAACATGACGAACAGAGATGGAAGAATAAGATGCTTTAATCTGACCAATAGCGAAGACGATTTCCAGTTTTATCCTAACACTTCTAAAGCGTGTAAGACACTTTCACGGGCTGCTCTTCATGGACTGCAAACGCACTCATGTGAAGAGAACGGATAACAGGCGTCGCTGATTCATATTCAGCTGTAATTTAACATCCCTTCGCGTCGCTTATATTTGTCGATCACTGCGGATTGATTAATGTTTTAATGCAAAATCTGCAGCCTGGTCTCTGCCCATTGCACAGTCCTGGGGGGCTGGGAAAACCTTCACTCATATTGGTTCAAAAAGCAGTAAGTTGCAAAATGTGCAGCGTGAAGCTTTCTATCCTGTTAATTATTGCTTTGTCTCTGATGTATTAATTTCCTGTCACCGTTTTATTGCAGCACATGTACAAAAACATTAATTGAATTAAAACTTAATTTATAATGCCGATATTTTAATAGACTTTTTCAAAATGCATATATTATACAAACAATATGTGTCCCATCTGTAAATAATAAAGCTATTTTGAAACGCATCAAAAAATGCTGATCCTTCATGCAGCTACCATGTCACTCTCTCCTATAAATCAAAATGTTAAGTAAATTCAGGTCAAATTTTAAAAATGAGCAACTTGCTTTTCTCACCCTCAATGCTTTCTATGGATCTTTAGCCACATCTGAAGTCATGAAGGAAAAGGAATATTGTGCATTCACTTCAGTTCATATTCAGCCGTAACGTAGTGAGGCTGGGGGCATTTTGATTGGTTCTGAGTGATGTCAGTCACTAGCAGTTAACACGGTTACAGTATGTGACTTGATTGCTTTTACTAGTTTCCAGTGTAAATTATTTTTTTTTTTAATCTTGTGCACTCAGTAGAAAGAAGTCGGTGACAGTCTTCATGTTTTGTGTATGAATGCCTCCCCCATTTTACTGTCTCCCCCCCCAAGAGTAACCTGGATTCACCACTGCCATGTTCTCAGGAGCACCTGAATGACAAAAAGCCTGAAATAAGGCGATGATTCCCTGCTGCTTTCAAACGAATGTCATCGGTGTGTCAGCTACAGGCAGATTAATGCGATGCATTCATCCTCATTAAATAGCTGTATTCCTAACAGGCCAAAACTGTTTCCTGAGAAGCATCTGGGAACTGTTTGGTATATTAACAAGTCATTTCTCAAAATATAGGCAGGGTCAGAGACCTCAGAGACTTCGACAAGAGTGAGAGGATTAGCCAGTGACACAGAGGAGGAATTTAAAACTTTTGTGCACCGAGCAAAAACTTGCAGTAAGGATTCCTGTGGCATCCTGTGTATTTTTTTTAACTGTGACTCAGAGGAGAGGAAACCCGCACACTCTGGGGGTGGGGGGGGTCTCTGATACCTGACACTTCGGCATAGCAATGAAGGAAGAAAGAAGATGCAAGAGTCACATGACAAATTGCACAGTGACCAGAAGGAAGGAAAACCAAGCCTAAAACTCCCATCAAGTAACAAAAACAGGGCCAAGTAAAACAAAAAATAGGTGAGCTATTTCAACAGATTGGTCACAAGTCATCTACAGAAAAAAAATATTAGGTTTACAAGTGATATGCTTTTGTAAGAAAGATATATTCTAAGATCTGTATTATATATGTATGTATCAGAAGGTATGTTATGCACTGAGCATTACTGTCTAAGTACCTGTCACTAGTTTGGCATTAATCTTTATTTTTATGTGGTATCACATTGCACAGAAGGTTTCATTTATGCAGCCTCAGATCTTTTGCTAAGCTGTGAAGCGTGAGCAGTAATTATGAGGCTTTTAGGTTCACTGGCCCATGTTGCACGTTGCAGGGTGAACTTTAAAGGGTTTAACCGCGACCTTTTCATTTGGATGCCGATTCTATCTTCATGATGAATTTTAAGTTCTTAAAAACAATAAAAAAGATGTAGACCCTGGTTTTAGATCTTGACATTTCTAGTACCTGACAATCAGACTATTGAAACAAGTAGGATTTTTTTCTGATCAGACGTTCCATAATTATATTTGCATTTTAATTGGGTAGCAGTAAAGGTTTATTATGTTTCACAATTATCCTTTTTCACCACAGCCCTGTACTCAATAAGTGGCTAGAAGATGAACGGACATAAAGAAAACTTTATTATAATTGTACAGCAATTACTACAATAACAACAACAAAACATCATTTTGGTTAAAAACGTTTTGCTTCTTTTCTGTACAATTATTCATACAATAAAATGCAGCTGGACAATGTGTCGTTTGTTCGCTATTGACCGAAAGTATTGTTGTGGCTAAATCTCACACCGCTGTTGTTGACTTTAAGTCAATAGCAATTTATCTGCCAAGTCAATCTGAATAGACCCACCAAGGCAGTGTGACATTAAATATTAGGCTTGTTCAAGCCAATCAGGTCTCACACATGGATTGATGATGTACAATGGGTTACAGAACCATCAGCTGTGTTGTGCCCATTACAAAGATGGCCCCCACCATTCCTGAGATGTGACCATTGGCTGGTATGAGAGATTTCGGGTTTGTCCTCCTGGCGATGAGGTTCTCATCTTATACCATAACCCATCCAGCATTGGTCCTTCTTAGTAGACTTGTTTTCAAACCAACCTTCAAATAAACCAGAATTCATAAATCGATATTCTCCTGAAATCCAAAACCACTTTAACATGTTATTTTACGAACGGTAGTATTTTGGTGAAAAAAGTCGACTGTGACTCCTGCATGCTTTTCACTTTCCGTTCTTATTGCTCCACCATGTCACGGGAATCTTTAATGCCTGTCAGGAAATTAACTGGCTCTTGTGGGCGCACGTTCCCGCCAGCTAGCCGCAGTCGCCAGGGAGCCTGCCGCCTGACCAGCGCTGCGTCCGCCTCCCCTTTCAATCTCCACAGTCCTTTCAGCTCAAGCACCGGTATCAAGCACGTCCGGACTTTGCAGCTCCATGCCCTCGCTCTCCTCGTCCTGCCCACCCCATCAGACCCCCTCACAGCCTGCTGCCCTCAGACCTCTATGCAAGATACAGATTCAAGATCCTTTATTTACCTTTTGCACATCAGCAAATACGAATTCTTACTTGCATGTAACACAATCAGGCACTGAGAAAACATCAAAGCAGACTTATAACTAGCTACTATAGAGGCACAGGTATCCTCCACTTTATGAACAATCCCTTTATGGTTTATGTATTTACTATACTGTACTTTTTATCGTTATTTAGATTAAACCGTATAGGCTAGCTGTATAGTAGGCTAAACCATCTTGGTTTGTCTACGTGACAACGTGTACATGATGTTCTCCCAATGGTGAAATCGCCTTATGATACAATATATCCCAGTTGTCAAGTGACGCGTCGTCAAGAGCTGTGCTTAACATTCATTTTCTGAACTGGAACTGGAATTATTTTAAAAAGTATTGTATGAAGCCAAAATTAGACATGCAAAATATGACTAACAAAGGCTCTGATTCTTAATGATAACATGTCATAATATATCATTAAGGTATACAGTCTTTGTGAAATATCCTTAAGGTATACATTACAAATGTTCGTAGCCTTGTCATAAAAAAAGAAAAAGTTGCACACTTTGAGTGAGACTGATTTGCAAGCCAGGTAAAGGGCATATATATGATTTGGTTACCGTTCATAATGCAGTGTAACATGCTTCAGTGATTCAAACTAATTGATCAATAGCCACCGGAACCTGCACTGAGAAGGGGCATTTGACTCTTCGTAAGGCCCCTGTTTCCATGCACCCCAGTGTGGTTGTATCAGCTGCACGGCCGCTAATTCTGCCATGTCTTCTTTAGTACAGATTGGATTATATGTTTTTGCTGTATGGTGACTTGAAGGCTATAGAGAGGTGAATCTGACATATGAAATTTGACTTGCGTAAGGGTTTGTAGAACGAACTACTTATGTAGCTCAAGATTATTACAGAATTCTTGTTAAAGGGAATTCCAGCTAAAAACATCAATAATGAAATTCATTTTGTCCATCACCTCATCCATCCATCCATCCATCATCTTCCGCTTATCCGAGGTCGGGTCGCGGGGGCAGCAGTCTCAGCAGGGAAACCC
>JABFEA020000042.1:15587772-15602421 GCA_019775915.2 Cyphomyrus plagiostoma
CGGGCAACTTAGCTCCTGGGATCATTGGAACACGCAAACCCCTCCACCACGATAAGGTGTCGGCTCCAGGAGGGGCCATCACCTAGTAATCTCAAACATTTCCAGGAAAAATGAAAGAAAAAAAGCATGCACCACAAACAGAGAATTTCTTTGGTTTCCAAAGAATTTTGCCCTCTGAGATCAGAGATATTTTTGTTATGATCTGCATGCACGGAATCTGTGTTTTGCATATTACGATCATCTTTCGAATTGCCATATCAACACGCCCGGCATGTCCAACATGACTCGTACCCCTTTGGCATTTCTAATCTCCCTTTTCCCATGAATCCTTGATGCTATAAAAACAATATCTAACAATAAGCAATATCTAGATAGGACAGACTGCTATCCAAGCTGCAGGACACACAGAAACACAATAACACTCAACTTGTTTTTTACAGCGATTTGGTGAAGGTTCCAACCTCAGCATAACTGGCAATCTCAGATTCAGAAGGTCGGCTCCTCCATCAGACATACGGTCACGTGAGCTTCCATCAATCTCCTCAGAGTTTCAGATCCCCAGATATAGCGACACTTTTGAAATTTCCTACCTGGTCCCCTAAAGCAGAGAACATCATACATGATTGTCTCTCTGTCAGCTCTCCATTCATCCACGTCCCTCAAAGCCTGGACTGACCTCACGGCACATGGGGACATCAGTAGGTTATCTCCCCACCCTCGCCACATTTTCTGTGGCCCCCGAAACCCGAGCTCGCCTCACTTAACTGATCTGGCAAGGCCGCTGCATCTTTACAGGCTCTGCTTTCCTTTCCCCTCTCCAGATAACTGACACGTTCTCCCCTTCATCCCAGCTTCACTCGTTCCTCCACCACTGAGAACTGCCATCTTCAACCATCGCTCAAAAGCAATTTTTAAAAATCATTTCGGGTCAGATGTGATCTTGTTTCAAAACAAGTCAGGTCTTTCCGATAATACTTTTTCTCCAAGAACAGCAATATCATAGATCCAAACCAGAGCACGCTAATCATTTATCATTTTAATCCTCCTAGATCTGGCTCCAGCCTCTGTCACCTTCAAAGCCACATTCCTGACATGTCAGGTGAAAGCTCTGCCTGTTATCCTTAGAAAAAATGTGAGAAGACTGACAGCGCCACGAAAACGCAGGTTGCAAGGCTGGAATCTGGCGACATGAAACCCAACAAGTTTATCAATATGATTTTAATCTATTACGAGCTACAATGTAACTGGTTTTAAAGGGTTAGCTATTTATTTTCATCTTTGATTTATGAATACAATGCCATTTTTTCCCTAAATGGTTAGCTTTGGTTTATGAATACTATCCTGTTTTCATTTATGTTTAGTGAATGGCTACATTTGTTTAGAGAATACTGAGAATACTGTGCTATTTTCATTGTTTTTTGGTACTTGAATGGCTTCTTTGTTTGCAAACACTGTTATTGCTGTATTTGAAGTACTACATTTTCACTATCTGTTCAACATAACTTATCTGTTCACACTCTGTTCAACATAAGCCAAAAATTTTAAATAGATCGATGTATGCTTTGCATGCTGTGCATATTTACAGATTTTAAAAACTAGTTATCCTTTGTTGTGAATATTCCCATATCAGAACTGATAATTACGGAGCCCCTGAAGGCACCTGTGCAAAAAACAAAATTATCTTACTTTCACGTGCGCATGCGAGACTGTCTCGTCCGTACACGAAGGTAACGTCATTTTGATTTTTTGCACATGTGCCTTTGGGGGCTCCATAGATAATGGCTTTAGAAATATCCTTTGGCCTATATTTCATTAAAACTTAAAAGAATTAAAATCTTTATTGAGCTTTTACATCTAATATATCATTGAAATATGACTTTGGCAGTAAGTTAGGTTGTGCAATCATTCCACCAAAATGTCCATGTTGTCAAAGAAATCATGTTTAGCAGACTGGAAGCAAACCCAGACAGAAAGACAGTAAAACCTGAAAATGGCATCATTTTTGTATAGACACAAATCACAAAAACAGCAGTGACCATTTCAAGCAAATGCACATATAAGATAAATATCCCTTCCAGAAGAAAGAACGAAATGCACATAGATCAATGCAATTATAGTCTATGGAACTATACTGACAGGGTTTAACCCACTGACTGGGTAGGGACGGCATTCAAAAGATTTTAATAACCCGGCTCACTACGAAGATGGAGAAGGTCTGTTCATCAGCTAGGAAAGTGTCAGGTTCCCAGAAACCCCTTCAAGATATCAGATTTAATGGACCTCCCCTTTAATGCATAATTTATTTTGCTACCTTTACAGTTGAATGCCTTCTACATCAGGGCTGGAGTTTGCTGATGTAAGAGTGTCCTATGAATGCCACGAGGACTTTAATATTGCAATAATAAATAATAAAATACCGTCTTCATAGTAGAATAGATACATGTTTTAAAGAATAGTAGGCCTATCCTCGTGTAGTTATTGTACTATCCTGCTCTTCTGCGCTCTGAAAAAAGCTTTAAATTATCAAGACATATCACTCAGTTTAAAAAACCACAATCATTTTTTTCGGTTGTGCGTGCATGTATTTACAGGTATGTGTATGTAGCCTACCTAATATGATAAGTTGGTACAGTTTCACGACCGAACTGCTTATTTTTTCGGATTTTCAGTGCTCATGATCTTGGACAGTATCATACAGGTACACTGCTAAAGTTATGCTTAAAATGAGTAATGTTTCAAACGTTTATTTATTGCGAAGGGAGCATGGAAGGTACTTTCGCAGCGGGGAAGAGCGCTGAATGTCCCCGTCTCCCCTGCCCTCTGCTCCGCATTTTGCACCCGGGATCCATGCGGTGCTCGGGAAGCCAGCACCTTCGCAGCGGTGAATTATCAAAAATCTTGCGTAATTGTCAGAGCAGAATTTTTCAGAAAACCCAGGAACAACAATGTGATTCTTTCAAGATGGTAGGTGGACATAGAGTATCGTGTAACAGAGCATGAACATCAAAGTAAGAAACCAAAACCCGCTTTAATTAGCTACATCCATCGTGACAGACCGAGCTTTATCTGTGGCTATAATCGAGAAGAAATTTCCGATTAACTGGCATCGAAATTTCATTTCGTTAACTAATATCATATTTAATTTAATTACTCTGCCCAAGTTTATAAAACATAACTGAAATTACATATCACTTTCTGTAATTCATTTTTATGAAACCCTTTTAATAAAACAGCAGCACTCCTTTAATTCCATTACATTATTTAACGCTTTATTATTTTATTGCCCATATTTGTGTTGATTTGCACACCTCCAAATCACTAAAGTGGTGCTTAATGTCCACCCTGGCTAAAAGACGGCAGCTTCCCAGATGACAACTACCTGGCAGGATGTAGGGGGAAAAAAATCAGAAAATGATAAATGCCCTCTTCTAGACAGAGAGGTCTGCGGGGAGCTCAGCAGGGAGGAAGATACAGACAACTGATTCAAGGCAGAACGCCGGAAGGGCTGCAAAGACGACCATTTATCCATGGGACTGAGTAATAATCACTGTGAGTTTGTTGCAGGAGCGGAAAATTATTACATTGCACCTAAATAATTTTCTAGTGTGCCTTGTAGCCCTCGAACCCACATTTTCACTTGATACGAAACAGACAGTAACTTCAGAAATGATGGAGCGGTCATTTAAAATAGTAAATAAAACCAGCACATAATTACATGCTAAAAGAATAAGTGAGGGCCTTGAAAGTAATGAAAGAGAAGGGGTGGGGGGGGCACTGAGAACAATACCACTTCAGATTAAGGCTCTTCACAGCCGCTGGCCTCGGGACAGACGCGGGCAGATCACCACCTTAACACTGCCCCACCTCCCCAGGACTGAGACCTGCCTACCAGCCACAACCAGCCTTCCATTTGTGTCACCTGACGTTCGGGAATGTGCCACCACGACTTCTACTCGATAGATACACCCGGTGTTTGTCCTCTCAGTTGATTTTTCCAACACTCTGGTGAAGGATGACTGACTACATTTCTTCTTCGAATGATACAGATTAGTTAAGGCACAGACCCAACCTGCCCTGTACCTAGACCACAGGGCAGGCAGACAAATTCAGGCAGATAAAGGCAGGAGAACATCCAAGCCCCTTCTAATGCCCGTAAATGTGTTGTTGTGTTCAGGCTACTTCAAAACAATAATTTATTTCCATTACAACCAATACAGATATCGATAAATAGCATTTCAGCCTGACCGTATGGCTTCCCGTAATAATTTACTGTAGCCAATTAGCAGCCAATTTGACAGCTGATTCATCCCAAAAATCCTTCAGACAAAAGTTCATCTGAAAGCTCTGGACATGCAGCACAAACTAAGGGAGCAGAACTTGATTTCCACATCTGGGCTGAACACTCATCCCATAACTGGTCCTTCATATAAATATCAAACTGGCCAGAAGCAGCATCTCCCCCAATTGTTACACTGAATGTAGCAAAGCCTCTGAATCATGTGCTTGCGCGATGTATTGCACGCCAGTGGTAAACGCATGTTTAACTGATAACGAGCCTTTAATTGATTTAATTTACGACAGAGCATTTTGTTGATAACAGTCCTTCTGAGATTGTGAAACCACAGAATTTTTTTTCTCCCCTGTTCAGCATACGGCCATCCTTGGTCACAGAGCCGGTCTTCCTTACAGATGACATAGGCAGAACACCCCCTTATTAAACTATATTTTAATAAAAGATCATTGAGGGCCATTGGAAACAAAGTGCATAATCAGAATGTTAAAGCAACATTGCAAATATCCAAACGATTCTTCCGAATGTTTCCTGTCCAGCTAGGGCCTTTACATATACTTAGAAAACATCGATCTGTAATTCTTCCAGAATTCTTTCAGTCCAAATGTAATTAGAACAAACTCTTGGTTTTATCCATACATGGATGCAGACAAAGACATACACACACCAACACACACCAACACACACCAACACACACCAATTGCTTCTGGACACTGATGCAGGTGATTTATCACCGATACATTTGGTCGGAATGTATATTCTGGTTGCCCCAACATTCAAAAAGTCCCTAAATGTATTTAAGATACACATTATAATGCGCAAAATATAGTTCCATAATAAACTGAACCTCTGCCTATAGCACTTGAACCCTGTCCTGTGTGTTTGTACTGTGTAACAGTACAGGCACACAGAGCAAAACCTCACCGTTAGTTTGGAAATGAAATATGATTTCATATTTAAGACCAATTAATAAGAGCACAAAAGTGCATCTCCAATTTGAGAAAAAAAAAAACAGACTGGATTTAATAAGATCCTGCAGGCTTGCATACTGTCATTGTTACAATGTGTGATAATATATCTGTTATCCATCAATTGAAATTCAGGGCATTCTTCCGTTCCGTTCTCATTCCGTAGGGATGTGCATTTGGACTGTTTGCATGTTACTATCATTCCAAACATTACAGACAGTATCTCAATAACTACCTGTAACAGCGCAGTCCATGATAAGACAAGACTTTTGGAAGGAGGATTTTTAAGAATGAATACGGCATCCCCCATTATTTATGGAACTGATCTGCTGTTTGGGCACAGCTAGACATGTGTTTCCCATTATGAAATTCCAGAACGAGCATCCAGAGCAAAGCAGGAAAGGTCCACCTGATTTCATAGACAATCTGAATGGAAAAGTGTCAAACAAACCATCTGGCAAAGTCAGCAAAACACCCTAAATGAAGGCATTTATCGCACATATTATTGGACAAATGCAAAATAGATTCAACTGCTGGACTATGTCTCAGAAACATCAATTAAGTAATTGTAGCCGGTTATAGAGAATCTAGGGGCTATGAGTCAGTCTTCCAGAAAAAAATAATGATTTGATTATTACAAGGCACAAGAGTAGAAGGGTTTTAGTGTTAATTCTGTTTAACAAAGAAAAGCAGTCGGTAGCGTTATGATTTTCCATTCCTATCGTATGCTATCACAGAAAAACGCGTATAACATGAGCATATCGCACATTTTACCCACACGGTGTTCGAACTACGACATATTCTTTCTCCCCCTGAATTACCTATTTTACCTATTTAACCACTTTCTCTGGTAAACCACGTAAATAACAGTCTGAAGTAAAAATGTTCTAAAACGGCTTATGGATAATTTTGTGTATTTTACGGAAATCGATTGTAAAAAAGGAACACTTCTTACAGTACGTGAATTGAATTTTATACAGTCATAAAATATAAATGGAAAATTCCGTCCACTATTTTTCCACAATTTTCTAAATAAATGTTATATATGTGTGTTTATATATAACACACACACATACCATATATATATCTCCACTCATATTCAGTCAAGTGTTTTATTTTTTTAAATTATACCCAGAAATCGTTTAAAACTCCATTACGGCAGTGTGTAGACGTGCAGGAAAATACGTGCATATATCATAAGACTCAAATCGAAACAAATAAATATTTCATGACTTTCTTGAGCGATGGAGAACTTGGCTTGGCTTTGTTTATAGAAGGTGGTTGTTTATTTGTTTAGAAAGTGGTTGAGAGAAATTAGTCTTTGACCTTTGTAAACAATGAAATAAATTACAATTAAATGTTTTAATTGCATTTATTTAAAGCAAATTATTACCTTTGTAATAATGAATGGTGCAAACGAGCACCTTCACTGGTCATGCATATTATTACTGAGGATTGGCAAAATGATTAACACTGAGCAGTGTGCAGCTGAAGTCGGCCATCTTTACTCATAGTATAGTTAATGTTATGAACATTATGTTGAAAATGCACTGTTGAAAGTGTCTTACTCTTGAATTCAGAAATATAATCACAATATCTGGAGAAGGTGTCTGTATGATTACATTTGAGTATATGGAAATTCATTTTTAAATATTAATATATTTTTTATTAATATAATTAATAGTAAAATGAAATTATTCATTACTGCTATTTCAGTAGTAAGATCGTTTTACTATAACAGCTGAGTTTCAAAACAATGTATAATTTGAAAAACAAAAAGACACAAAGACATTGTGTTTGTGCTTATTATTTTTATTATTTTATTTTCCAAAGATATAGACCTACTATATAACTGGAAGCTGTAAATGGTTCACTGGAATAGCTGCCTTTAAAATAAGATACTCTATGCAATAACGCAAATTAGTTATAGTATAATATTGTATCATCTCGACTTTCAAGTTGCTATTTAGTTTGGAAGCAATTTGCAATTTACAATTCTAGGATCAGTATTGCTAAGAAAATGTGTGAATATGTGAACTATTATAATTTCACCATTTAACACGCTGTCAAAAGCTAGATTTTTCCAAGAGATCAAAGACGTAAAAAGATACCTTTTACCTAAACCTTTAGACACACTGAGCCCCACATGTTCAACAACTTTTACTAAGAGTTAATACGCAAATCTCAGACTCATCTCCTAGCAGTCTCTGTTCTGCAAACGAAAGAAGACCCTGTACTTTAAATTTAAACAAACGTCTTGGCCCTTTCTGTCCCGAATGGTCAGGTGTGTTTTCAGCACACTTAGACACACTGGCACTTTACAGGAAGCTGTGACACTATGCCATCCCCCACAAAACCCAGAGTAGTTTGAATCCACAGTGTCACAGGAGTGGCACTTTGGGCTTGGACTGGAACACCAGCATTCTAGCTGTATGAAGCCCCCCTTAAAAACAACTAACGAGGATTTCTTTTGGTACCACAACAGCCAACAGTTAACCTCTCTTTTCCACGATCATCATTTAGCGCTGGCTCTGGAGATTCGGCTTTCACACATGTAAACATACCAGCTGCCAGAAAAGCGGTAACTTTAAGAAAAAAGAATGAACGAGAGCTTTGTGTTGTCCCATCTTAAGTCTTTTTCATTGTTTATCAGTCTCCTAGGAAGAGTATTTTTTTATTTGATTCTTCATACTGACCATTTCACAAGCCCAGGATGTAAATGCAAGGCGTGCACATGCTACTGTTCAACATCTTCAACGCTGCATTCTCTGACCTTCTCAAGATGCATTTTATTCCAATTTACAAGGTACAGTGTCCTTTCCGGGAGATGTAAAACAGCTGGGGTTTCATCGTTCTCCCTGAGCTTCCTTTCCACATGCAGCTGGCTGAGAACCGTTAAAATCACGTTCTTCTATTATTCGTGTCTGTGTTTTCCACCGATATCTGGACATTTGGATATTCGGAACACCCTGAGCAGTGACAGGTGCATCAAGCCCTATCTTTAATCACAACCTGTAAGTCTTCTTGGCCTCAGCATTTTGTTATAATAAGCAGGATTACACAAATGAACTGATTGGATTAAAAAAAGAAACAACACAAAACTGAAAAAAGACAGAAAAAAGAATAAAATCTGTGCAATTGAGCTTAAGTTGCCTCCTTAGTAGATTCTTAAAACAAACAAAATTGTATAACTTCAAAAATGTTCACCGTATTGGTTATATTACATAAATACCTTAGGTGTAGACAAGAGTGATTTACATTATCGATTTTACAAAATGTTCATAAATAGCTTTGCAACTAAAAGCTAAACATAAAGCAGGCAGTTTTTCAGGAGCTTTTCGTACTTTTTCACTATTTTATTATGTCACGACCAAAACACAGTCCATTCCGCAAAACCCGACAGTTCATGCCCTCCCAAGTCACATCCCAACGAGTATGAGAAGACCAAGCCACCGCTTTTTTGACGACGGCGATACCCGTTGGATGTGGCCACATCTCTATCCCCGTTATCTGGTGACAATGTCACTGTGACAGGCGGTGACAAGCAGGAAGTTTTTCTCCCACGTCGGGGCGCTTGCGCACAACGAGGGACTTGCACGCCCCGTAGAACAGTATTACGACGCTCTACAAGGGGGCGTAAAAACACGTACCTCATGGCACCTAGTTAATAGAGACAGCGCACCTCCTGTTCCGCCCGCTCCTGCATGCAAACGGCATTGC
The DNA here is from genome assembly GCA_019775915.2 of Cyphomyrus plagiostoma. NCBI lineage: Eukaryota > Metazoa > Chordata > Actinopteri > Osteoglossiformes > Mormyridae > Cyphomyrus > Cyphomyrus plagiostoma. The sequence continues at coordinate 15,596,752 of JABFEA020000042.1, forward strand.
ACATGTTGTAAGCATCGCCCCTTACCTCGCTGGTCGTGAGAGGGCTTGTTCGCCGTTGTTTTTTTGCTGTGCAGCTCAGTCAGGAAGGGTCTCCTTAACCCAGCAAGCGCTACTCGTTCATTCTACTGAAGGAAAATAAAAAGTAGCGTATGGTCTCTTCTCGTCCCTTTACCTATCATGCACCGTCGCCCATCTGCACTGTCTACTCCATTGCAGCGGCTGATCATCCACCGAGTGTGCCGGAGTTGGAGACCCCACCGCGGCTGCTCCTGATCCCGTGGCCCGAACAGCCACGATACTTAAATGCGGGCGACTGGCTCGCGAGGTACACCGCGCGGCTACTTTATTCGCCATCTGCTCCTCCCCTTTCGCTGCCGGCTTTGTGCAGGGCCCTAGGGCTCCCCCCTTCGGCCTCACCGATGAACTGCATCTTACATCCTTTCTTTAAAATTTATTTTACATGTCTTTTTTTTGAGGAGGGGGGATCCCCTCGCCTTATACCTTTTAAACTCCAAGGGACCGTAGCCTTGGAGGCTGTACTAAGTGAAATTCAGACATAAGGAGATGTTCCATGCCTCCTCATCTGTGAATGCTGTCCAATATTTTAATTTTAGATTTTATTGGTATACTTCAGCTCGTACCATGCTTCTGCTTAAATAATTATTATCCGAACAACAATATCATCGGGAAAATCTAACCAGTGATATTAAATGAAATAAATCTATCTATGCTGATATATTCCCATAACATATTTTACTTAACAGTTTTCAGAAATAATTTATTACATTAATTTTAACACTCAGATATTCGTATGACCCACCCAGTATTCAGTTTCTTGTCCCCCATTTTAGCTTCACATGATTCATACATGAATTGTGGATTTCACGTGACCAACACTGTAACCAGTGCAATGTCACAATAACATAAAAATCAACCTCAATCACATGCATTAACATCAAACATTGCATTAAGTATATATTTATATTATATATAAAGTAATTAGAAAGTTCTCACCTAGCATATTTTTTGAAAGCCTTGACTTCAGAATCAATGCTAAGATCTGGGTTTTTTGACCTGGTCACCGAATCGACAACGACACTCAGTGAGATCCGATAGATAGGTAAGGCACTGACCCTAGACCAGTTAAGAGCTTAACCCCTAGTGGATGAAATATCCTTATTTGCACCCCCTGACCATCCCTGGCTTCAGCTGTGTTTCTTGGAGGGCGTAGGAACGGTGATGCTTGTTGAAAGATAAATTTATCATAAAATACTTCACTATAGAAAAGCTGATACTTTGACTGGAAGGACAATTTTCCAAAACCTCATCGGGTCTTTCATTATTATGCACATATATCATATATTCACCATACACGCATACCTATATGTTTGTGTATTTGTCCACAAAAATAAATAAAATATTGCATAGGCACCATTAAATATGCGTGCTTGTTGGTGTCATTTGAAGTATGCATATAACAGTTGCAGCATATAATTGTCCCCAAGTCCACTCTTGAGACTTTAGTTACACTCTTGCCTCAGGCCTGGAGGCCCTAAGACATACGTAAATATCACAGGCCAGAGTTTAATCAAAGCTCCGCATGCTGCCTTCTACACCTGACCTCCACTCAGCAGAGATTTTCCTTGTGAGCTCCTGATTTGCCTCTGTTTGAGTCCATCCAGCTATCTTGGATACCACTTATACTGTGCCTACGAGAAGAGCTCCATAAAGATTGCATCTTTTCCTTAAACGGTTTCTGAAACATTCTTGTCGGGAGAAGCAGATCCAGCAAGTTTATGCAAGCATGCAGATAACCATATGCTAGTGAAGCAAACGACTGTTTTCCTTATTTTTTCATTATAAAGCGCTCGCAGATGATATAGAGGCGACAGATGCTCTATATTTCACCCAGTTTTGCCACAGGGATCTTTGGCTTTGCACACAGGCAGGAAAACACAGGTATCAGAGGGGAAAAAATGGACGCATAAGTGAACAGACAAAGATAAATAACAATGAAAGATTTCCTGCTCTGCTGCTGTGGAAGGGGAAAAAAAACACCCACTTCACGCCTGATGAGTGCGTTTAAAGAGAAAAGGAAAGCAAGTCCAAAAAAGGCATCCGCTGTCACAATCACAGATGGCAGGAAAGAATGAGATGTGAGGCAGACAGCAGGCAGGAACAATGGAGAATGAGAGGAGTCCAAACAGCACAGCGAAAGGAGCATATCCCTAGTCTGCAGGCGTCCCGGCCTCAGCCTGACAGGGGTTTTTCCACAATTATTATACACAACACACTTTTTTTTTACATTTTTATTTAACTTCAGCCCAGATTTAGCATTTATAATCAGAGTCATTTGTGGATAAATTGTGATACAATAGCCAGGTTTAGTGTAAGTAGCAGGAAACCGCGTCTCATAGCTTATGGAGTCGCAGAGGTTAATTAGAGAACTGACTCAAAGATTCCCACAGCTGCTGAGTAACGTAAAACATTTTATTTAACAGCAACAGTTATCAGACATCTCTTTTGGTTACTAAGGGTGTTTTCTATAAAATTTCTTCTATAAGATTTTTTTTATCTTACAGCCACATAGGCCTAAGAAAACTGTGTGCTGTACAATACTTTGTTTTATATAGTAAATTTCTGCAGAATAAACTCTGACATGTCAGTCACCTAAATAAATACAGATACAGTACAAATCAAGCTAGTAGTTTTTTTGTTTAATTGATTAATTTTACCTTTAGAAATGTCGGCAAACTGTCAGCTGCGTTTCACATTGAAGGTGCATAGGAGGGAGGCAGCAGCAGCCCGCCGGCGGCCTCAAGCAGCGTCGCTGTGCTCGCGATGCGGCCGCCGCCGGTGAACAGATGGCGCTTGTTTTCGCAAACACTGCTCAGGTTAAATCCTCCTCCCCGCCGCAACGCGGCCATACGCTGCTGTTTAACTTTTCTGACATAAACATGAATTTAGGGATATGTGAAGAGGATGACAAACACGCCACTTGCGAGGCAATTACAAAGTGCAAAAAAAGGACAAATAGCGAGGCAGAAAAAATGTAGCCTACTCGCAGTTGCTCTAAAGGTGCATTTTTGTGCAAATATTATACACTCGTCTCTTAATGCAGTTGGGACTTCACTCTATGGTCTGTGCCATGTCCATTACAAAGAGACAAGAAGTATTTTTTACTATAGGCCTATTAAGTGCACACATAAATAGCTGTGAAGTTAATATCGCTGTCTTTGTTCCCCATCGCCTTCTCTCCGCATCTTTTTAAAGGCTGACTGACCTGGCTTTGCAGGCCAGATCCTACTCCTAGGCTGCTGGTGTCATTTTGCATCCCGCTCAAAAAAAAAAACTGAAAGATTGACGGGTAAGCAGCAGGCATCCCAGGTAATTAATTCAACATAGTCATCATTTCATTGTTTGGCAGAAATAACTAAAACATTAAATTAATGCATAAAAAACAACAGACGACGTGATTTGTAAACAGCCTTTTCTATTTGGCAGGCTGCAGTTTATGTGTTTGTTTCCTTGAAGAATATTAACATTACACCCACTTTATAGTAGGACGGTGTTTTGCAGTAGTTGGTAGGCTATGTTAAGAAAGTCCCTTTTTCCAGGTTAAAAATGATACTGACCCATATCTTCCTGGGTCATTAGTCGTTAGTCAGCTGATGGTGAGCAGGAGCGTCGTGGACATCCTGTACCATCCCACAGCGGGCAGACCCAGTCGGCGTGATTTACGACCGTCCGGTGCATCTGCGGCTTTTCCCAGCGCCGCTCCGACATCAACACAGCTATTAAGTTGTCGGCTTCCCCACTGCTCTTTATCCTAATCGGGAGGCAATCATTGCCTTAACACGCTGTGCACGGCCAGATGAGTTAACTTAGACAGCAGTGACCATTTTTATTAGGCATCGGGATCTAGCTAGGGGCCGTTCATTTTGCATTGCGAAAAATAACCATTCAGGACTGAGAATTTCAGCCAGCCGAAATATCTTGGCAAAGATACTCTGAAGGGGGTTCGACGTCGCAGAAAACAATGACACTTTCCTGTCGGTAGTCGTCACTAAAGTCTGAAGTGAAGTCTAGTGGTTAAAAATTGAATTAAATGTCCTTAGACGGCTTAATTCAACACCCATATGTAAATAAAGGCCCTCGGTGAATAACTGCGGATAAAATTATACAATATGTAACTAGAGTTTTGTATACAAAGTTTATTATTCGTCATCATTTATATAGATTGCTTTTAATGTTCTGCTAATATATACACTTAATCCTTTCGTGCAACATCATCTGCAATTAGAAGACATTGTACTCTAAACTATGTTCGTTCTAACAATCAGCCGGCAGGGCTAAACGAGGATAATTGGGCATTGACAAAAGTGAAGAAAATTAAAGGATGTTGTCACATCTTCCAACCAGTTTTTTGGCAGCTTGAAGTCCTGATTATACTGTTTACTGAACACGTAATTTCTGAATCGGACATGCAGCGAGGCATATAACAGACATCGTGAATCATTTTGGTGAGTGTCTCTGTGCCTGTGTACGCGCATGGGCTTATCTGTATATAATTATATTCTGAAATGTGATTATAATCTTATTTTTTTGTAATTTTTAAACATTGAAAAATGTGTTAGATCTACAATGAAGTTTGCAGATGTGTGTGTGGGTGTGTATTTTGGCTTAATGTCGTATATATTAATTTCTGTTTTGTATTTTTTTCAAATGTATAATATTTAACTGAATTTACAAATAACGAAAACATAAAGCGTTGGGTTTGTCGGAGTAGTTTCATAATGCATTACTTTGAATGAATGTATCTGTATATTTTCGTGAAAATTCATATGGGGTAATTATTACAACAAAAAATGTATGCAGGAACACAGTATCCGTGTATATGTATGTATGCATATACGGTACACTGTATAACACATACACATTTGTTGTTCTCTCTCTTCCAGTAGGTGGCAGCATTATGTTGCAAACAGCATCGATTTTGCTTTTCTATATGGTTATGAAGCGTAGCGCAGTCTCCGTTTGCCGCACCAACAAGAGCTTTTGGTTAAACCGTTGTCTTATATATAAAATTCGTACATGAAAGAAAGACAGGCTTCCAATTAATTATGAAAGACGGAGTTAAAAAACTGGAAGTTAACTTTTCTTAAAACATCTTCTACTAAGGAGGAGTTGTGGTTAAACACATTTGAAGCATTTCTAGCGGCACCTCAGCCACATGACAAATACAGCAGGCTTTTCCTGGCTTCGAGGTAATCAGATTTTCTCTCCACCTGCAAGTAACGCCTCAAGACCCATCTGTAGCAGGAACACCCCCACTGGCCTTCCCCCCATATTCCCTGAATACTCTTAGGGTGCGGTTTCTGCTGATTTGAATAGCAGTATTATTAGGTTCTTGCTTTGTTTGGAAGATGTACTTTGATGTTGTCCCCCACAAACAGCTCTTGCTTAATCTCAAATGTGCAGGGATTTTAGGAACTACAGCAGCTTGGACCGAAACCTGGTTAACTGACAGGAAGCAGCGGGTAGTTATTAGAGGCACAATGTCACAGTGGGCCTGCGTTCATAGTGGTGTACCACAACCAGGGGTGCCGCTAGCAATTTTGGGCCCTATGACAAAATATGAGGTTGGGCCCCCCTAGGTAATGTTATTAT
>JABFEA020000042.1:15617802-15634605 GCA_019775915.2 Cyphomyrus plagiostoma
CTAGGTCAACATTTCTGACACCCCCCCCCCCCCAAAAAATGCTGGGGCCCATTTGGAGGCTTTATTATGCCACCAAAACCAGGGGTATTTCTCAATACCAAGAACATGAAGAACGTACTTGCAAACTTGCCTCCCATGAATAAACTTAGGATGTGATGAATCATGGGATTGTTCTCGAACAAGGATGCAACCGATGCCTGCTCGATATCTGGGGTGGGGCAAGAACGACGTCCGGGGATTTTTTTACCATCCTCTTGTTCTCGAGTATTAGAACTGTAACTTGGGAATAGAAGATGATGTCAAACAGGTTTGCAAGAACACGACAGTCAAGTACACATATTGATAAACACCCCTGGAGGAAATCTGCACGAGAACATGCAAGCACACAGAACAGGGGTGGAATTCAGACTCCCAACCCTGGAGGTGCAGGGCAACAGTGCTGCCCAGTCATTGTAAGGTCACATGTGTAAATACAAATGCACTTTCACTACATTTACATGACTTTAGCTGACATGTAAATACAGTGTGCATGAAACGATTTTTTTTACTGTTTAATATATTGCTATTTGTGTCTGGAGTATCAATGACTATCTTCTGAAGAATTTATTTGGATCACGTGAAGTGTGTGTCCACTTCTGCATGTTATTCAGACGTTGCATTTCCCGTGAAACACATTGCATACCTGTGAGTTTGTCTTACCCATGTTTTCCCTAAAACATGTTAGGGGTCATTATTGCATGACTCATTGGGAAGTTCCCCGACGTCACCCCTGACTAAAAATAATGGTATGAGTGATGTATTCCATCAACTAACTGAAAGTAAGGATAAAAATACACAGACACACCTTGTTGTTTGCCAGGTCGAGTTCAGCAGTTAGGTGACGCCCTTAACAACACCTGTATATCGCTGTGCATGGTTTTTAGTTTTAAAAAAATCGTAAAAAGCTTATAAACAAAATCAATACAAATGCAAAATGCCACTTTGTAATGTCATACAGCAGGTAACCTTTGTTTTTCGTTAATTCAGTTTTACCTGTGCTGTTTATCGAGGTAGCAAGATTTGTTTAATCATAACCTGTCAGCCTTGATAACATATAAATTCAACAATGTCTTTTATTTATATACAGAAGAACAATGCGAAATGGGGGAAAACAATACATTTATATTTTATGATGATTTCGCATTTTTGGTCTCAGTATACTGTATGTCTTGATTTAAACTGACATTACTGATGCATAAACTTTGATCCTCAGCAGCAGAAATGGTCTGAAGAGGGATGGATAGATGCATTTCTGAACCATTAATTCCCTTTAGTTACACGTTACTTGCCAAGCGTCTGAAATGATGCTATTCAACAGTGAGTCATTTAAGGGAGACGGAAAAAGTATTTCCCTTAAAGTCAGTGGAAAATCGGATTGCATGCATTTATATGTTCTGGTGTCTTTCCCATAGAACCTGACACGGCGTGACACATATTTAAAAAACGATAATGTATTTCAAATAGTCATTAATCAGTGAAGTGTTGGTATTGAATTTACTGAGTCACCATTATCCTGTGTAAAAATGACCTCTGCTGATATCCCTATATTGCAGTACACATGACATGCCTAAATGCAAGTTTTAGGTTTATATTTTAGTTTTATATATGATTATTAAATATCAAAGGATATCAATTATAACTATGAGTCAGGTGTCATAATACAGAAGACTAATAGTGTCCTTCTCTGATTTTAATTAGCAAAAGCTAACATTAGCATCCTTTTTTATCATGTTATTTAGACTTTGCTTCACCGTGATGCACATGATCTACCTCCCCTGTAGAGGCTGGTTCAGTTTCACACCATGAAGAGCTCGTCACAGAGCAGCCAACTCTGGTCAGCTGGCTGGCGTGAGATATTCGATTCCACAAGTCTGCACATGCATCTATCTACACATATGTACGATTTTTATTTCCTTGTAAATAGTCTGTAGAGTTTGCAAACACTTTTGATGTAGCTAATTTTAGTTATTATAATGCAATAATATAGATTTGCCATAAGATTTCTTGCATGAGCATGAGAGAAAGCGTGTCACGCCAGAGTCGCGAGAGTTGGCAACTCTGATATGATCATATGACCCCCGCCCCCCCAAAAAAAGAAATGCAGCCCATCAAGACCAGTACTTCACATCACCAGAAAGGTTTCTTGATTCGCTCTTTTGCCCAGTTTCAGCATGCTGTCTTTATCACCAAATTTACTGGATGACTGTATTGTCTACCATTGTATCTAGAATCGTTATCGGATGGTAGTTTAGTGTTGTTTTTATTTTTTTAATTCTTGTAACTGCACTCACATACCACGTCAATTTTCTCGTGCACGAATATATACTGCGATAATAAATCTGATTCTAATCCTGATGTAAACGCGTTTCGCGCACGCAGTGATAAAGTTGAGTCAGTCTATCCTGAATCCGCCATTCATCAGCAGTGACACAGCGCGTAGACGAAAACCAAAGGTTCGGCGCTGCCCCGGGCGCATGGGAGGGATGAGCCTCGCAAGCCTGCCAAGGCATTCGTGGGCATGGTCCCGGTGGATTTACTCCGCTTCCTGTCGCTTTGTCGTCACTCGTTAGGTTAAACCGACCAAAATAGATAGACAGTACGCGAAAATCACAGCTACTGCGGATTTTCCAAGCGCGGTCTCTGTAGGAGTCGCCCAGCAATTATAAAAATGCGCAGAGACCGGAGGAATGTAAAATAAAGTTTAAAAGCCTGACGACGAGCCCGACAGATGTTGAATAAGCCTCTTTCTGTCCCTTTCCAAACAAACAAATAAAACTAGAATCTGTAACGTCAGCGTTATAATGATGTCTGGAGTGTGGCAGTGAGCTGTAGGGCGATTCACGTTAAAGTTGTATTAATATTTTGTTGCACCTCTTTTTCTATTTTCTGAACGGAAATAAATGCGTTGTGGACAAATGTCAAGGCAAAGAATATTGAGTAATGAATCTATAATTGCGTTGGTTAATACATTTTCCAGGGTGCAGGTAATTGCGGAGCAGGGCAGCAGCGACGCGGAGGTGAGGCCCGGTCACTGTGGAGGGGAATCCGCTAACTCTGGTCGGCGCTTAGTCAGATTCTTGTCCGACCGCAGTCTGCTTGTGAGTCATCACCCATTAGAAGAAAGAGGCAGAAACTGAAGAACTGTGCAAATAAACGTTTGTAAGTGTGGTTTTCAGCTCCAGGCGTTTGAGTACAAAAGCAATCTTTCCTCTGTCTGTTATGCATGGTTAGAATTAACTGCCATGTGGAAGAATCCATTGAACTAAATATGTGAGCACATATTTAATAAATAATAGGTGCAAGGAAGAAGTCACTGTTGATGATTTGAGTGTCTTTTCCCCCTTCATTTTCTTTTAAACACAACTATAATAAACACCATCTAGTCCAGGGTACAGCAGTTACCATTTTACAGATGCGTGAAATTGCAGCTACATGTTTTAAATAAGTTTTGCTTGAACATTTACCATTTTAAGAATGACTTGTTTTAAAATAAATAATATGAATAAATAGTTCCATACATCAGGTTACTTTCATAAGATGATGCCTTACATTTTTAAAATGAAAACTAAAAAGGTAAAACCCCTTTCTGGAGGGCGCATGTTTTTCTAGGCGGGTCGGATCTGGCCTGTGGGCCGTAATTCGCTGACCTACAGTCCAGGCCAATACAGCACTCTTATTGGAAGGCTGTCAGCAATATTTCAGTTAAATCAATAATCCATCAATGCACGCTTGCTAATGATACAAACATAAGATGTGCAGAGACTGTGAAATAGGCTATTTGATGATAGCGGTAATGTCTGAATCACCAAAATACTTTGGAAATGGTATTGGATTTGGAGTTTGAAATGCCTTTGAAAAACTCCATGGTTACAGGGTGAGAGGAAAACAACACAGATAGTCAATGTGAGTGTGCAAACAGACAGTGCTTCCGAGTCTGACATTGTGAAATGGCACAGCGGACCATCATATGTCACACTTACTGCAAGCATCTTAACAAACTGGCCCTTCTATTTATCATGGGGTTGGATGATGTGAGGAACCGTTGTGACAAAGGTATCCTTTAATGGACACTGACAGACACAGGCTTCGACCTGGAGGATTTTCGGATTATAGTTTTTGAGTACATTGCTACTACTTATTGTGTTTTTCTGTGTTCACAGACCAGAGTAGTTTTCTGATTTGACACAGAATGCCTAAATTCTTCAAAGCAGAATGGTATCCAGCTGTTTACCTAAATTCTAAAGAATAGGGCCATGAATGATATCCAGTGCTCACCTTCCATTATTTATTACACTAAAAAGTAGCTGTTTATTGTCATGGTTAACACACAGAGTTTTTCATTGCATTGTATCAGAAACAGAATGAGGGTTGTTCGCCATGTAATCTTACACTTCTATAGATTTTGCCTTGGCATAGGGTTCACATAACTTGGACAATAAACTATTTAAGTACATGTGTATAATTACTAACCATTCAAAGTAGCAGGAAATGTGTAGTAATTTATAATTTAAGTCCCACAGACTCTAAGGATCTCACTTGGGGAATACATCAAGGTGAAATTACAGATGCCCACAAAAAGACCTTGACGAAGCACAATAAGGTAAATAACATTCCTACAGATGTGGGGATGCTGAGCCGGCAGGACAGCTTATGTCTGAAAATGCCATGTGGTGCTGTCTGCTGGGCCAGACAACCAAAAGAAACAGAATAACAGGGAGGAAGCGGCAAGACAGGTCAGATGTTGGCACTGGAGGAACATAAGAGCTCATTTAGCAGAAACGGAAGGTCACCGTAGAGTGCTGGAGAACACAGTTTGCCTGGTGGTTCAGCTGCTGATCTACTATAGGAACCATGCTGGTTTTGCCTTGACTGGGAATCAATGGATCAACCCTTAATATCCTCATGGCATTCAAGGTTTTCATGAGAATATGATAATCTGGTCTTCATGTGCCAGGTCCAGTTATGGGAAAGTCAATATGAAGGTTTGCTAATGGATTAGCCGCCCCACCCCCCCCTCACCTCAACCTGGATCAACCAAGTGCCGAGGTGGAGCTCCTCATGCGTCATGGGGTCAATGTCTACCACCTTCCCTTGGGCGACGGGAAAGATGTGATCGCTGCCATGGATGGATAGACACAGGGATGTTTTGCTGAATGGCTCCCTGCTGGAGATAAGGAGACTGTGGTTTGGCCCCCTGTTGGCCATAATGAGTCACTACAATAAGTATTAAATAAACATGTTTCTTATTTAGGAGATGCAGAAGCAGAATGTTCTGCTAACCAGCTAGCCAATTACAGTCTTCTTACATACTTGCTAGGCATTTACTTAATTTTTAAACATCTGGGGAGGGGTGGTGTTTTTGAGTGGGACCACAAAAATAAGAAACCCACCCCTGATAAATGACACTGATTACCAGTGCTGGGCTGATTTGATAATTCCTCTGTTTTTCCCATTCCATTTAGTTGTTTTTTGTAAGTTTCCCATTTCACGCATTTTGCTTGCTTCCACAGACATGTACCAGGCAGCACCCATGTGTCCAATTTCAGGGGGCACGGCAGAGACACTACACGTCTCCCGCAGCCCACATTTTGTGGGAGGTAAAAAGAGAAACCATGTCACATGCGGCCACAGTCCCCTTTAGCACAGTCCCATATAACGAAAAAGAATGCTCTCTATTTTACAGTAGTGCTGCCATGGCAACCTGCCCCTGCTTCCACTAGAACATACTGTAGATTTTTTTTTCTTTTTTCACAAGAAAAATAAGATGTCTTTGTCTTTGGCAATGATGCAATTTAAAACGCCTGGAAAAACTGGCATATTGTTAATCATGACCCCGTACAGCTTAGAATTGTGGGAAATAACTTATAATTAGCGGTTATCAATACAATTCCAATGGTTTCAGTCCCACGACTCACACAGAGCAGGACGACCCGCCTTGAGAGGATGTGCAGAACCCTTGGAGGGTGACATAAACCAGTCCGCCATCCTTCTACTGAAGACACACATCCGTGACACTTGTTTGAATATTATAGGTGCCCAGGGCCTCATTTCCAGTTGTGAGCACATCTGACTTCCCTCACACTGCTTCTGGTAGGTGTACTGCACAAGGCAAATGTGAATTTATGGCCGTCGCTTCAAATACTGCGACAGAATTCCATGACAACTGACCGTGGTTGAATCGAAGGCACGTTCAGCTCTGTCCCCATTTGATTGCGCTGTATCCCTGTGCCGAAGACTCCTCCTGCCATCTTAGTGCCGTGACTTCAATTTTCCTTTTATGCTTCATAAACACCCCCGTGTCGATTCACTTTAAATTCCTCCCATGTGTCCTGGAGCTCAGGTCTTGACGGAAAATAAAAATACTCACTTCATTAGCCCGCCTACAGTGCCTTTTCTTGCCTGCTTGAGGGGTGATATTTATAAATTGAGCCATAACATGAAAAGAGCTACAGAGGTATTACCAATATTACCCCAGACACCCACAGCCTCTGATATGGCATCACTGTACTCTGTGACTCTGTTTAATCTCCTTACCCAACGAGGTTGGATTCAACCCGGCTCTGGGCATTCTGGAATATTTACAAGTATAGACTCATTCCAAAAAATCCAAAATTGGTTATTGGACTGAGAAGTCCAACAACATATACCCTATTTAAGCAAAGTGGGACTGAATGTGAAGGGTCTGCTGCAGGTTTTGCTATGTTTGTCCCATCATGCCTGCCGTACTCCCATTGGTACAGTGGCTCTCTGACTCATAAGAAATGGGATGCTGTTTAATTATGTCGCAATCGATGAAGAACAAACTTACATTGCTTTATTATTCCTAATTACCCCATCCTTAACCCTAAAAGCCTCAAGCCTTTTTCCAAAAAATGACAAGCATACATTTGCCAGATAACAGTGCAGTTGACTTCGTTATGTAAGTGTAATTAAGAATGCTGCTGGTTCTCAGCCATAATTTAACTGCTAATAATGTATCATTATGGAATATTTATGATGCAATATTCATTTTACAGTGCTAGTGTTCTGTTCATAAAGCTGTCAGTACTGTAGGAATTCACACTTGACATTTGAACGGATTGAGAAACCTCTCGAACCTGGGGGTTCAGGTTAGTCCCATAAGAAAATAAATGCTCACGGTTTGTATAAGAATTGGGCTGATGTAACTATGTAAACCCAGGAGTTCTGTTAAATTCATTCAGAATTATTAAGCCAGTAAACAGCCCTGAGTACAATTTTCGCTATTAATTTAATCTTAAAAGAGTAACTATACAGGTTATGCAGCATAGTTTCTCAATGAGCCACTAGCATATCCCAGGCTGCACAGGATGCCCATGCCTAACAGGGTGCACACGTGTGCACACACACACGAGCGCACAAACACACACGTGTGCACACACGAGCACACACACACACACACGCGCGCACACTCGAGCGCACACACACACATGCGCACAGTCATGTAATCATATCCTTGTAGGTACCGCTCATTCATTTCTATGGGAAAAATGCTAATGCTAACTATGACAACCTTAACCCCTACCCAGCCCTAACCAAGGGCATTATATTTTATATTAAATTACTTTATTTAGTAAACATCAATTAGGCTCCAAGCTCACCAGTACCCTGACCTGGGTCAGTGGTTTTAGAAGATGGATGGACAGATAGGTGGAGTGATGTATTGATCATTTACCAATCCACAATGAAGAATGGCCACATCCAAAAAGCAAAGGTCATTAATACAAAGGGACAGTGACGAAGATCCGTCCTTCACACAGAAACATTAGAGGACAAGGATCCCTCACTGCCACAATAACTGTTTATAAAGCAAGACTTTTTGACCATAAATATACACTTAAATTTATAATTACAGCATGCACCCAAGGCTTCCCAGAGGGGAATGAAAAACATTCTTAATTTTAGATTTCTTTGCCATGAGTTTCATTTTCACATGACTGCAGCCTTTGACTTATGGATGTGTGTTTTAGGCAGTCAAAGTGACTAAAAACAAAGGCAGCCATGTAATCCAATTTAAGAAAAGATTTTAATGCTTGGTAACTTAATTGCCTGCAGAAGATTTTTGGTTCGAAGAGCTTTCATTAAATTTTTTTGCAAGAATGTCATTAAAAATGTGAATAAATCAACCCCACTCTGTGCAGCTCGAATTATTTTGCCCCAACTGCTTGAATTTGAGGCGTTTGATGGAGAAATGCTACAAAGTTAATTCACTGTTGTGTAGATTCCCAGTTCTGAATGTATGGAAAGCTGAGCAACACTGGATCACTAGACACACTCTACTCCCACCATCTGGGATCACAAACCTTGAACATTCAATTTCTGCTATTAGTGCAGTGGGGAAAACTCAAGGTTCATACCCAAAGAGTTTGTGATTATCACGATGACAGTCACCAACTGAATATGCCAACAGTTCAACATATTATCTGCTCTGTTGGTTCCCACTGGGTTAAATTAGGCAGTGATTGACAATTATAGCTAATCTAACCAGCTGTACCATCTTAACGATTTGTTTGTTCCATCATTAGATGACGGCATATTGCTCAAGCGATTGCATAACGCGATTGGCAGAGAGATACGGTGCAGTAGGTGATCCGCCCAAACCTTTGTGATTTGTCCCATTGAGCTCATGTGACAAGGCTTGACATGAGCATTGTGTAATACCAGAATCCCCAACTGACACCAAGCAGCAGCACCTGGGAGGCGATGAGAAAACAGTACAGGGCAAACTTGAGTCTAATCTGGAAACGCCTTCTTATTAACTCTTAAAAAGAGATCTGTTTATAGCAGTCATCCAGGAATAGTCATCTGGTAATAGTCATTTTGTAGGAGTCATCCAGTAACCTGTAAAGTATCCTGAAATGGACATAACGTTAGGTGCCCTGCAGGCATCAAGTGATGACAGTTCAGTCGTTTGCTTTTATACAGTAACGTGCTCTGTTTTCCAGCAATAGGCGTCCAGTAATGAGCAATGAAAACACCCAGTTTTCTGACATGAAATGTTCACATGGGAGGAGGTTACATGCAAATATCTGTTGCGGGCTTGTTTTCAACTTTGAGTATTGTCCAAATACTGAAAATTGCAGTGCATTATGGAGGTATCAGTAGTGCAGTATAGAAGAGAGCTTCATGGAGCATTCATGATGCATAATAAATATAGCTATAACGTGTTATGTCTTATTGCAAATAGTTATAGCCCGTCTTATAATACTTTGTGAATGCATTATTGTGCTTTATGAAGGTATCTATAATCACGGATTGACGTAACTGGTACGCAAGTACGCATTCACCATTAAAAGCGTTACGTGCTCTAATCGATTGTTGAGTCAATTTTATGTGCATTTGCGGTGATACGACAAGAAATTATCGTGCATTTTAACATTTATATGCTAATTCGTACTTCATTTGCCGTATAGAAGTTAAAATGCACGGTAATTTCTTGTCATATCGGTGCAAATGCACATAAAATACGTATGTAAATTCACGCTGTTACAAGAATCGATTGCCGCACGTATCGCTTTTAAAGGTGACTGCATATTTGCGTACCAGTTATGTCAATCCCTGTCTATAATGATGCATTGTGATAACAGCTTTAAGTAAAGTGTTTCCCATCTTTCCCTGTTTAATTTTCACAATAGACTTCCACCACCTGTCAGGTTAAGATATCTGCCTTTATCTCTTGGCGTGGCTCTGTGGGTGCGGCTTTGTGGGTTTGCCTGCGATTTGAAGGTTACCGTTCCAAATGCCGTGGTCAGCATAGCGATATCTCCCTTGAGCTAACCCTTTAACCTCACTTGCTGGCCGGCCCTTCTTTTCCAGTTGCTGCATTGGATATATGAGTCTGCTAAATAATATTAATCCTCCTAATTCACAGGACTATGTAGCAATTTCCCCCCAGTAGGTGTATCTGAAAAAAAAATGAGAACACAGTATGCCTTCAGGTAAAGGAAGACCAATCGGTGGGCTGAATGGCGTTATCGCGCCAACATCAGTGTCATGGGAACCACGCTTCCTCTGTCTGACTGTCTGGGGAACTTGAAAGATTTCTCAGCCTCTCACTATTGTATCTCAAAAGAAGATTGCAAGGAGTGTCCCTTATGACTTCAAGACAGGATGAGAATTTAAGAAATTAACTTGGGAATTATGTAAATTCCCATTTAAAACCACCCTGTATGCATATATAACATTCTTAAAAAAAAATTGTAAAAAACTTTAAAGGTTTAGTGAAATATCAATTTGCCGTCCTAAATTCCTCAACAATACCATTAAAAATACAAACTCATACAAAATTAGTAATTTAGATAGTCTCATTGAAAATGGTATGGGATAAATCTTGTTGGTTTTATTTGGTTATTTGTTAATCTTTTCATTGGAGATCATCTAAATTGTGATTACTTTTTGTAATGTAATTCTGTTTATCATATTTTATTTGCTACCAAATATGTGAACATCATAGAAAAATACAGGTATTGTAATAAAAACACAAGAGGTGTCCAAATTCCATGCTGGGCACACAGAACAACATCACAGGAATCAGATACAACATTGTAATAGCTGGAGTCTAGACAGTAAAATGTCTGTCCTCCATTACACACACACACACACACATATATATATATATATATATATATATAGTATTATGTTATTTGGTGCTCAGAACCCACTGGCACAGACTCTGCAGTCACATGGAAGAAGNNNNTTTCCACCCTTGCATTTTGACTGCAGCACACTCGCTTTTCTCTAATCCCCCTGACACTCGCCTTGGGTGCTTAGCTGGACACATGGTTGGCTCTGGATGCAAAGATGACCCAAAGTTGAAATGAAAATCCATCACAGCACGTCCAGTCGCAGAAGCGATGGGCCTCTGCAGGACAGACCCAGCAGGCAGCTGAGAACAAAGTGTTTAATAATCACACTCTTATGACCGTTTGATGGTATAAAGAAGTAATGTTTTGACAGAGCCGTTAGCAATATGCTAATGATTATGTAGCAGAAGTGAACAGGGCAATTATACCTGATGAAGGTCATGTGAAAATGCTGAAAAACATGACTGCCTGTTGGCCTGTATCCATCTTCTCAGTGCTGCTTGGCCTAATTGACATAGACTTGTCATTTCTTTCCGGCCAAGTACCAGAGGCAGTGTGGACAGCGCGAAAGAATTAACGTGGCAGAAATCTGCAGATAGGTTCTGACCGGACGGATTCCGGGGCCCCTGACCAGGAAAGAGATGGGGTGCGGTGCCACAACAGGCCAGATGCTGGGCCAGCGGCCAAAGGCACAGTGGGGGGGGGGGGGGCACCCGCTAATTATTCACGCAGACCATAGGAAAAAGAGCAGGGGCTCAGCAGCAGCGAGCCGGCTGGGGGTTTCCGCTGACATCACCCTGGAGCACTTCCTCTGAAAACAGAGCACCATATCGATCGCCTCTGGGGCCTACAAGCCTTTTATGGAACCAGGTGTCTGTGCAAATGGATCTTTGACATTTTCTATAATTAGGACACACATGCAGGTACAGAACAATAATAATCCTTTATGTCTTGAGCTATATTGAAGTAGCATTATCATTTTACATGAAGTCATGTGTTTTACTCTTGTGATCAGTCATTCTGAATAGGCTTGGAGCAAGAATATAAACACAGACCATGTGCTATGACTAATCTCTCTTTGTTACTGTGGTTACTGGAATATCAGTGAATTATTTTAATCTAATTTACCTTTTTAAAATTGTGTGGGAGTGTCAATCTAGGGTCCAGAGAAGTCTGTCACTGTGGTAAATGAGATGCTGTCATTTTCAAATGACAAAAAAAAACTGAAAGAAACAAATAAATGTGATAGTTGTCTTTTTCTGAGGAAGAACCAGTATCTGAGTTGACTATTATGCGCTGCAGCAGGAATATTTGGAAATCTGTGGCGGTTTTCTGGAAGGCTTAAACAAATCGGCACCATGGAGATTAATACTGATAATATTGTGCTGTGTGGGCATTAGTCAGGTTTATTGGAAGAAATATGAGTGTAAGCATTTCAGCTACGACGGTAACTCAGATGGAGTGCCAACGTCTTTATGGTTTAAGAGAACATGGATCAACCCGCACTTATTCGACACCGGAAATAATAGGTGGAGAAAATTATAATCCAAATGCATACTTCAGTTCAACGAGGGACAAGGACAGGCCGCTGCGATAAGCAGTTGGATGATGGATGGGCTGGTTATTAAGGATTCTGTATGGGAAATTCCTCTGTGGTCTCCAAAACAGTTGTTGAACGTTTGCATCTTTGAAATAAGAAAGGAATTTTCCCGGGCTCTGTAAAAACAGCGCTCAGCAAACATATTAAACGATACGTACCCAAGCATGCTGGGAATTTATCTCATACCAGAGCTTGGGTGGAGTGTGACATCCCTGATGTATCAATTACAAGGAGGATATCATTCACCTCAGTATCTGAAGATGCTTTCAAAAGTGGCTTCAAGCTGTGAGATAAAGGCGCAGCCTCTGGCGTGTGAGTGCTGCAGCCACACCAGAGCCCCGAGCCTCTTTCCTGTCTGAGGCTGCCGTGCTTCCCGTTGGCTAATCGCCGCAGGGTTTGTTCCAGAAGGTTCCCAGAAAGCGGAGCAGAGGCAGCCCTGGAGGGCTGGTCATGAGGTAGGGCTGGTCCCCTACCTCATGCCATGGATCATCCTGCACCATGTCGCATGGGAGATCTGTAAATGTGAGGTAGGAATGCCACCCCCACCCCCAATGCCCCACCCCGACGTGGCTGGCATGCCGAATGTGAGCTGTCCCTTCAAACCCCTCCATGACAACAATCCTGCCTTGTGTACGCAGCCCCCTGCAAGGCTCATTACCTGTGGAGATGATAGTAAATACTAACATGTGTTTATCAGCTCACCCCCTCATCTCAGGTGACATTAGTATGGCAACCTGATGCCACAGAGGAATTGTTTATTTGGCAATGAATCTGCTTAATATTCTGAGTGCATTACACCTGGATGCTATGCATACATGTACACATCACATATTTTATATATCATATCTTTATTTCTTATTGACATTAGCCACCTAAGTAATTACTGACATTAGCCTAGCAGCATTTGGTCTTTGATGATCATAATGCCTAAAGATCACTATCTATGTCATTGTGATTGCTGATGTTACATAAACACAGGCATTGTATGCACAGGTATATTTGTCATCAGTGCTCACATACCATAGTAACACGTTCCCAACATGTCTAGCCGGCTCCCAGTCATCAAGTGCAGTCCTGAGGGGGGCAGGACAGTGGTAACGGGATGGGCTTGGATGTCTTTTGTGTCTCCATGACAATGGCTCAAGTAATGAGAGCCAGCTGGCCCTAATTGCACCAATTTAGGGTGTAATCAGGGTCAGCTGAGAGGGTGGGGGGGAGGAACTGGAGTAAATGGAAGAAGCGTGCTGCCTTCCTGGGCAGTATATGCTGTTTCTGTATTTCCTTATTTACTTTCTCGGCTTAAAGGGCCAGCGTCCGCATTTAGTTCGCCTTACTAACTGTGAAATCTCCCTTTGTTTCGATTACGCCTCCCAGGAATAATAACATCCCCATCTTGTTATATGGCTTGCGGTTTATTTTCTCCCTGCCCCTCTTCCATTTTTGACAGTGTTTCCCCCATTTTTATCAGCATAAATTAGATGTCCTGTGTTTGCTGGTATAACACCATCCTGTAGAGAGCAATCCAGGCCCAACTGATCCTTATAATGTGGTGTTAACTGGGGACAAGTCTGGGGTCACCTTTGCTTCCTCCTCACACCAAATAAAGCCACTTGTACCCAGTTACCTTCTTAAACCTCATCTCAATCTCAACATGACAGTGTCACACAGACTAACCAACCCCAACCCGCTTTTAATGACAGTGCCTGACTCTATTACGTCTCCCTGCTGTGCTTGACACACCTCCCAGGATGGAGCCAAGGCATATTTTGACAGTTACTCTAGTTACTGTACTTTCTGCTTTAAATTGATATACCCAGCTCAATATCAGCTGTCGTCTTAGGAACAGTAAGTGGCACGTCAAGGTGTCTAGCAGGATCCCTGAAGAGCTTCATTTGTATCTAACTTTGGGGCTGATAATCCACTTTACTGGCACGCTTTTTCTGTCCTACTTGTCCACTCTTAAATTAGCCTTGTCGTTATGTTTTGAAAAAACGCCGGAGTACCTGAGCTGTTATTTTCAAATAATGCATTATGCCTCCCTCTGGTGTGACCTTCACGAACTCTGCAGCCATCTGCTGTTCTGGGAGGAAATGTTCTCTGCTGTTGCTGGGAGACACAGGGGGGCTCAACCTCACCTTTCGTAAAACTCAGCGCATTAGTCCACTGTATGGTGTCTGCTTTGGTCTCCAGCCGCTACATATATTACCAGCTTGAATGTGTATTTAGCATGTAGCGCTGTTGGACACTATTAAGACGCATATGTTAGTGATTAGCATGTCTGTTTAGCATGTAGCCCCGTGAATGCTGATAGTTTAGCCTGCACTGACCTTGCACAACATTGAATGCTATTAAGATGCATATCTTAGCGATTAGGTTGTATGTTTAGCACGTGGATAGTGATAGTCTAGCCTGCACTCACCATGCGTAACATTTGACACAATTAAGACACATATGTTTAGCATGTGAGTTTAGCATGTAGCGCCGTGATTAGTGATAACCTGCACTCATGGTTACTATGGCTACTTTCCTTTCTATTTGCTTTTTTCTCAGCTTCAGATTCCAACAGTTTCTTCTTCAAGCCTTCAGAGGTCAGTCAAGCTGATCTTCAGGAAACAGTCACGGATTTTATGTGACGGTCCTTCTGGTTTGCGTGTGACAGTCCTTTCAGGGGACAATCGCTGCAGTCGAACAGACACTCTCCCCGTCTTTGTTACAGTCCGCCTCAGGGATTCCCATGGATGTGAATTTCATGCTTATATATTGTAGCGAGAATCACCGCCGCTTACACCGGGTCCCATGACACGCGTGTAATTTAACACCATCTCAACTTTGGGAGGGAAGAATCCCCCCTGCCCACTCCGCCATTCCTCTCAGCTCCACACTCATGAGTCAGTCCTCATATGCATGTAGATGTGTTAGCCACTACTGACATTTTGCACCAAATCCCATGGCAGCCTTAATGGATGTATCTATTTTCTGTATCCCTGTCATGCGTTTTTACCTTAAATTAAAGCTAGTTCAGTCAGGTCCTGCCCAGGCAGCGGCGCCGCATGCTACACACTAATATCACACATCCTGCGGTGAAGCGGGGCTCCTGAGAGAATGCAAATGTAATTCAGGCCTTTAAGCTTCACTCTGCAGCATCCTCAGCTTCGTTAGTTAATGTGCTTCCAACATGTTTCCTTGAGTACCCACAGCCGTTAATTGTTATATCTCACCTTTAACAGACTAAATACAGCAAAATATGTGACTGAAGATGAATTTTATCAAGCTTCTTAATGAGAAGAAAAGAACAAACATTGCATCATCTGAGAAACCCGAGGAGATCTTCCAGAAGCTCTGTTCCATGAAGTGCTCGATACACATCAATATTTTAAGTGCGTTCTAATGTTGTCTGAAGCTATTTGAATTGTTTCAACTGTAACAATTTCTGCATGTCAAGAAAGCTCGTTTCTCACTTGTTCACATTCGGTATTCTACACAAAAGCCTCTTTCCTTCTTAATTATACTCATAATCAGGGATCAGAAATTGGTGAATGTGGCTGAGTGGGTTTGGATGCTGTGTCTATGATTGGAAGGTCACTGATTCAAACCCCAGAATTGGCCGAGTAATTTCACTGTTGGGACCCTGAACAAGGCTCTTAACCCCCAGTTGCTCTGACCCTGCCTTCTGAAAAATGTATGTTCCTTTGGAGAGAAAGAGGAAACTCACCAGCAGCTCTGAAAGAACTATTAGCCATTCAGCTGCTAATGCTATTTACCTCAAACAGGCCATTCCCTAAATCAGGCTTGTAGCTCTGCCACTCTATTCATCCCCACCATAACTGGCAATGTCATGATGCTTTCATCATGTCCGGCTGGAGTTTACCAATGACAGCCATGTCCCGGTGAAGGACATTTGTGGAGATCATCCGGCTTGCTATACTAACGGAGGTGGCTCCCAGCCCGTCTCTTGATCGATTCTCTCCCTGCCCTTCGCATGAACTCCTTCCCCAGGCTGAACCACTTGGGAGCCGGGCAAGTGTTCGAAAGTGCTCGCTGGTCCACAATAAAGACGAAACGCCTTAAAAATGTGCAGTTTGCCCTTAAAGCACCCTGGCTGTCCCTCAGCATCTCACACGCACAAACACTGAGCAGTAACAGGTGGCTGCAGGGGGCCCAGACAACATTTTGCATGTAGTTTACATACATTGTAATATATTTACATCAAAAACAAATGAAACAAACTGTTAAGAGGCACCTTTGCAGTGTCGATTACAATCAAACTCAAAATATATATACTTCACTAATTATGAGAAAATACATGATACATGATTCATTTTATGTGATTTGCAATGAGGCATCAACTATAATTTATATCTGCATTTCCAGGCTTTTTATTGAGTAATTTGAAAGTATTGCTACTTGGGCAATTACTAAAAGATGAATATGAGGCAACTTTGAGCATTGTGGGATATGGGTTGAGTTATATAGGCTATAAGTTGTGTACAGTTGTGTTCAAAATTATTCAACCCCCAATGCTGTAAAGGGTTTTAGGGAATTCAGTGTACATTTGTAATTGTG
>JABFEA020000042.1:15634705-15645532 GCA_019775915.2 Cyphomyrus plagiostoma
AAATGATCAAAATCAATGTCAAACTGGCCAAAACACTCAATTTCAGTGGGGGTTGAATAATTTTGAACACAACTGTAGGTAGGGGTATGGGTTGAGTATTGATGGACACGGGTTGAGTAATGTGGGCTATGTGTTGAGTAGTGAGGGATATGAATTGAGTAATGTGGGCTGTGGGTTGATTAATGTGGGCTGTGGGTTGAGTATTGAGGGGTATGGGTTGAGTAATGTGGGTTATGGGTTGAGTAAAGAGGCATATTGATTGTAGCATGAGCTGATGTGCTGCTAAACCTGCATCTTCATTTCCACGCTGGCTATGAATCCGCTATATCAGGCGGTGCTGAACATCTGCTACATCAGGCCGCTCCCACTCATGCAGAATGCCGCCATATTTCACTTTCCACATCATTACTAATGTCAGGGTAGCATAATTCACCTTGGTATTACCATGCAGCCTTGCACATACAACGGAGCCGTCTTTCTACGGGAACTTCATCAGTGTAATCTCCATCGCTAAAGTCAATGCAGTCGGCAACACGAGGACGTCTCGTATCCACCTCGCCCCCCGGGCCAGATATCATCATGTTAACCTCTGCCTTTCATTCTCCTGCTCTTCTGGAAAATGACTCAAAAACCCACATCTCCCCAGCTCAGTTGTTACTACCTGAACACTGGCAGTATGCAGACGTTCGTGTTTCTGCAGATTTCCAAACGCCCTGAGGACATATAAAGTTTCGATGTTTGGAAGGAGCCCCCCGCACACAGCTTCACTGGGCTTGCAGATACACTGGATATGTATTATTAGGTCCACTGACTCTACTTGTATGCACAGTTGGTGTTCCTTTGGATGAATAAACTCACGTAAATGAACAATAATAAAACATAAAAAACAGACATCAATGCATGGTTGTTTCGTGACACCATATAAAAGGCACTCTATTGTTGCCAAGGAAACGATTTTCAGCAAAATTTTTATGAGACCATAAAAGGTACTTAAATCCCTGTCACCTGCCGTTAGACGCATTCTGGTCACCAACCCTTTAATGCAAGCTGCTTTGATCAAATTAAATTTGGGAATATAACCCATACTGAGAAGCATCTGATATGCCACTGAGTACATTTTACCTTAATTCTTAGTATATATGTGCAATTCTTTAAAGAACAATGATATGTCTCAATGAACTAAAGATATGTCTGAATGCATTTTAAATTACTCCAGCTCTGTGTAACAGGAAATTTTTTTACAGACATAACTGACCCCGTGTACATAAATACACATTGGTTATTTGTGATATTAATATTTTTATGCTACTGTTTATTTTTAAACAGATGCTGATAGACTCCATTAATAGAGTGATGTAAACAATAGCTTAACATAACTGTAAGCTGCACGCGTCCAGAATGAGGACTCCAGGCTGCCACAGCTGCTTTCGTGTCTGTATGATAGACTTTCATATGTCTTCATCACAGTCATGTAGCTCTGGGAACTGACTCCTCTGCTCCTATTTGACATCCGTGCTTTCAAGCACTACTTGATGTTCTGAGAGCCGGTTAGTAACCTTGTATCATACCACGCACCTGAAACACGGCTAGGGAGTGCGAGACAGAGAGGAGAGCCAGAGCTGATAACTACTGTCCACAATGAGGATCCACCATCCATTATAAGAGCAGACAAAAACACTGTAGAATGTTGGGCTACATCCATCCATCTGTCTTCTGTAACCCCTTGTCCTATTCAGGGTCGTAGAGGGTCCTCACCCTTGTTTAGCTACACACACCAGTAATATTTTTAATGTGGTATGAATGCATTTTCCTTAAATACAGTCATGTGATTTCAATTACAAGGTTTTATGTATCAGGACATAATAAAGAATGATCTGGTCCTTAGCAGATCTTAAAACAATCTCAGGTGGACAACAACGCATGACAAATTACATTGCGTTATTATTTATTTATCATTATTATTTATTTAAGAAATCTAAGCCAAAATACACAAGCAGCGTGTGAAAAGTATACACCCCTATGCTTCCACGGGAATTAAGAGGGTTAGCAGCAGCCAGGATTAGCTCATCAAATGCATCTGATTAACTGATCATCAGCAAGTGTGACCACCTTGATATAAGCAGAAGTTCTGGTAGTTTGCCGGGCCTGGAGCATTCAGGTGTGTGTTAACATAAATCCAAAAAGGAAAGACAATGATGTTAGAGAAGCAATTGTTGCTGCCCATCAATCTGGGAAGGGCTAAAAGGCCATTTCCAAACAATTTGAAGTCCATCGTTTTACAGTGAGAAAGATTTTTCACAAGTGGAAAACATTCAAGACGGTTCATCTTCCCAGGAGTGGACATCCCAGCAGATTCACCCCAAGGGCAGACAATGCAAAGTTCAGAGAAATTTAAAAAAAAATAAAACGAGTTTTATCTCAAACCCGACAGGCCCCAAGACACCAACAAATATACACTATAATTACTGAAAAAGAAAATAATCAAGGTGTTACCATGGTCCAGTCAAAGTCCAGACCTCAACCCGACTGAAACGCTATGGAGGGACCTCAAGAGAGCTGTGCATAAATGAATGTCCACAAACCTCAATGAACAGAGGCAACGTTGTAAAGAACAGTGAGCCAAAATTCCCCCACAATGATGTGAGTGACAGATAAAGTCATACAGACAACAATTACTTCAAGTTATTGCTGCTACAGGTGGTTCTACAAGGTATGGAATTATGAGCTGTATATAGTTTTTTTGCACATGGCTTCTCCATTTTGGCATCATTTTTGTTAAACAATGACATGGTGGAATCTGTTGGGTGTTGTCTTACACCTGATGTTAGACTTAAGTAATATTAGAACCTGCCAAGGACCAGATGATTGTTTTATGTCCTGATATGTAAGACCATAGAGCTAAAAGAAAGTGTACTTCCTTTTTCACATGACAGTTTATTATGCTCTCCTAAAAACTCATGATAAATAATAGACTAAACAATCTAGACACGATTAGCATTTTTTGCTGCTTAAAGTAACATTATGCATATGGACCCTATGTTTATTTGCCAAATTTATTTTACGGGAACATGTTTGTTAGACAAAATATTTACTGGAAAACTACTGAATCCATTGTTCATAGTTTATCACAATGCATGTGTCATCCATCTCTCCCTCTATCTATCCACACATCTTTTGTTTGGTATCCTGATCTCTCCCAGTCTCCACGTATCATTTCGTTATACATTATTATAAATAATTTCTGGCATTTAAAAAGTCTTTAGCTAATCATGTTTGTTTGATTACAATCTATACTGCGATCTATGTGATTATCTATCAAGTGCTAATCTATAGTTTACAACTATGAGAAATAACATCTTACGACCTTCATTTGACCTCTAACATTGATTTTCATGCCATTGAGGTCTTTTCAATCCAAAATACTCATATGAGGACACAATCATGGGTAGAGTGTGGGCCTCAGTGGTATTTTGTTAAATTGCAAACTTAAAGCTGACATAGTTGCTTTTGGCAGAGGGTGGAATTGAAATCGCCGCGCACGAACGAACCAGAAACAGCTGAAATATGCTCTCTTCTAGTGCCTGTGGCTTTGAGGAAGCTACACCTCTGCGGCAGAGGCCTCTGGATGATCTGCACTCGCAAATAAATCACCAGGGTTGGGCGGGGGGGCTTTCCCGTCAAAACCATCCACACAGTGCGCACAGGCAGACTTCTGGGAAGGACTCTATTGAGCGACAGAAGGTGGAGGTGGAAACTGTTACTCCAGATACCACGCTAACATTTCCTTTCTCTTTTCCGGGACACTTGAGCACCCTGTCATGAAGAAAAAGTGCACATCCTTGACTTAAGACAGAGCTCAGTGTCTGGCTGAGAATCTAGGGGAAGGTCTCTGCCACTTATAGACGTCTCCAGCAGAAGAAATGCAGTGAAGGTGTCTATTCAGATGGAACGATAACATGCAGACAGGATGAATGGTATATGGCTTTCAAACCCATGGATAATCACCAGGGGCGGGTTTGTTGTTTCTAGGGCCCCAATGATAGAGTCACTGCCGACCCCCTCCCCACCCTGAAATAAATAGCTAATAGGTGGAGTCAGAAATTATAGCTAGCAAGCAGGTTAGCAGAACATGGTGATTCAGCATCTCTTATGCAAATATGCAGTTTGAGTAATGATAACAGAGGGTCAAGAGTAAAAGTCCAGACCAGGATTTTGTTTCAACCAACCAGTTGAGCACTCAATGACTGTGACTCTTTATGCTCAGCTGGTCTGGTCTGGACATTTACTGTCTGGACCATAATTATCCAACTCTGGGAGCAGTATAGTCAGTTCAAACTTCCCTCCTCTAGTCCAAATGCTCTGATTCTGGCTTGGCTCTGAGATATCAACTCAATAGCTATCCCAGAGACTCTTTCTGGGAGTCATGACCTCCCCGCTTTTGCGATTAAACAACAATGTTACTGACACATACACACACATACATCTCCCCATTGATACCTGGGTTTGCATTGATTTTCAAACACTCCTCTGGACTCCTTGAAATGTTTGCGTCACATATACAAGGTTAATGAAAACCTGTTCTCCCTGCGTGTCATAAACATGGAGATGAAGAAGATAATAGAGATGGTCCACATACTGGAAACTCCCAGCATCTGCAAATTTCCCCTGCTTCTGAAAAGAACGATCAACGAAACGGGTTACCTAACTGGAGAGAGCACTCCAGCACTCACCGATCAGCAACGTAAAGAGATGGCTGTAAGGTGAGTTCCTGTTTGTATACACAGCAAGCATAGAAACCCAAGGTCATTTCCTGATATGGTTCTCCTACACATTGTAAACAGATAAAATGCAGATAAAGTCCGTATCATGAGTGGTCACATGGAAGTTTCTTCACAGGCAGTCATAAAATTGTCAGGTGTATCTGTTTGTGATCATTCATGAAAACTGTTCCCAACCTGGCACCAGTATTGGGTGGCGCCCTCTGTCTTCCAGCTTCTGCACCTGCAAGTTGCCTTGCCCTCAGATTATCGTGACTTCTTATCCGTGTGTTCTGTAGCTGGGTTCAAAAGTCATGTTAAGTGGTCATCTTGTGTTAGTGTTTTTCAAACCAACACAAACCTGAGCATTATCTATACTGATATCATCCAAAAGATTGTCATTCAAATTAGAGACAGATATTATGAAATCGAGCTGCAATTGAACATTCCTAATAAGATAAACATTGTTCTTTAAGTTTTAAATTCTGGAACACCTTCACACATGATTTCCTCATCCCTACTAGAAACTGTTAGTCCATCCATCCAGCCATCCATCCATCTTTCTGAACTGTTGCTCCAGTGCGGGGACATGGTGAATCTGGAATCATTCTCAGGAAACTGTGGTGGAGCAAGGGAATGTACAGTAAGGGAGGAAGAATGGCAATACATTGTTCTAGTAATTTTATATTCTATGCTCTTTGGCCTTCACAAGGAGCAGTGAGCTTTAAAATGCAATACCAACATCTGGTTAGTGACTAAATTACATCCAGAGCAATAGAAATCAAATCTTCCAAGCTTCTGGGGTCAGCACTGAGAGTGATTATTAAGGTGGGATTGCCAGTGATATGCTCCATTCATACCCATTCATGTTACGTTACACTCATGTAAACCAAGGAGAACCTACAGAATGGACAGACAATGTATGTTTGTCAGCAAAGGGCACATTTCTGCCTGTAGTACCTATCACCACCTCTAATATCCCAGATCATATTCTCTTAGTATTTCCTGTTTTGCTTTTTTATTACTCTCACCTAAGGGTTAGAGTGAAGTATTCTATAATAAAACTGCTCCATTATCAGTTATGAGAAAATCAGGTGCTGTGTTTTTTCACTCCTGTATTCCCACACACTTCATCGCATGTCTTCATCTGACAGGCAGGTCTTTCAATGCCTTTAATAGTATAATACCTTTCTCACAGTTTTTGGGAAGCCCTACCCTTTGTTTAATGGCAAGATCGACAAAGTGAGAGCAAGATCGACCTTCGTTGGTCTCATGTGTGTAATCTCTTGAGGACAGGCAGACTTTCGAAATGACATTATGGATGCCAATTCACCCAGAAATAAGTGTAGCTGGGAATAGCAATATGGATAATAACTCTGAGTAAAACACCACCCTGATCTTAAAGGCTTTGCCCTCAGCCTCCGCTGACTGCACACTGGGCTCCAGAGCCGTGAATCACTGTTTAGTTCTGCTGTCCAGAGGGTCTCGTTCGGTGTGAGTCATCCTCATTAGGCGGCCAGTCCTGGAACATCTGCGCAGCTGTGAGCTCAACTCGTACTGCCTTAAATTAGGGGCTGTTTCTGCACGCATGACTGGAGTCACTCATGGGTGATGCTTTAGCAGGCACTCCTGAAATTCTGTTCATATCACGAGATTTGTGGGTGTAGGAGAAGGCATGCTGTTAACCCAAGGCTTCCGATGCAGAGTAAAACTATCCGAGGCTGACAGTTGATGTATCAGAATGGATGTCATTCTGCCAAAGTGGCTTATCAATAAATCTGTTCAAGATGTTTTATTTGATGTAATACTATTTAAACACAACTTGGGCCACCAACAAATAATGGACAAACAATGGAAAGATGTATATGCTACTTTTTACTATAAATGTGTGTGTGTGTGTGTGTTTATTTCTCTGCCTCACACTAGTGCCTGTGTATCTTTGTTAACCATATAACCATCAAGGAAGTCAAGCTGCATCGCAGCTGATCTAAGGCACCCTTGCAGGAAAACCATGTCTTTTCAAATTTCAATGTGAGTGCATTGCCTTTTATAAATACTCTAATCAGGTTATTGCCAATCTTTAGTAACAGGTAGCAAATGATGAAATGGATGTACATCAAATGTAAATTATCTATCAACCTATCTATCTATCTATCTATCTATCCCAAATGATCAGTGGCAATTAACCCAACGGACCACTGCAACTAACAGGTGAGCACATGGTTTGACATGAAGATTCCATTGATAGAATAGAAGCTTTATTATCATTGCATACTAAATACATAATGAAACTAGAATGAGAGCTCAGAGCTGCTGCACACTCATACGCTGCCATCTTGATTGTTTCCCTCTTGGTTAAAGAAGAGTGAAATTCATCCATTGAAACAAAACACAAATAAATCCAGGTCCTTTCCTACGACCAATGCAGCAATTTATTCTGTCCATCTCATTTAAGAATCAGGCCGTTGGTTCTGTAAATTGTCAGCTGTCATGTCACTGAATTTCTGATCAAACTGAAGCAGCTCCCTTCAATCATGGTAATTGTTTAATGCTTCATAATCGACCAAAGCAAGCTGTCCAACCATTGTCTGTAGTAATCAAAGGAAATAAGTGGCTTGTTCTTTCCCGGGAAACAGGAGAGAAGTGAGCTATCTGGCCATGAATAACAAGCATCCTAGAAGTCTTCCGGGCAGGGAATTGTCTTGGGGTGATGGACATAATTCGCAAGAGGCAATGCCAAGCACGAAACAGAAGGGGGCAAATGTGTAGGATCTAGTGGATGAGAGACAAGCTGCGGACATCTGTAGGGATAATCTGCTGTCGATAGTGGGGGGGGGGGGGGGGGGCGTCACTGGGCAGAATGCGGTGGTAAATTCGCCAGGCTACAGACTCCTCCCACGTTCTGATGGATCTCAGAGTTTTTTTGTCCAAAAAAAAATGAGCTTCACTGGCAGGACATGCAGATGGTCGCTGCCAAAAAATAAGGGAATCATGCGTAACAGAGGAATCCGTAAGGGAGGGACCCCCCACCCAATTAGCCCCGCTTATTTGTATATAACCACCATCTCCTTGCATGTTAACTTTCCCTCCACACAAATGATCAATAATTATACTATTTTAAATTTGGCCTAAAGTAATAAAAAATAATAATTCATAATCAGTAACAATAATAATACAAAGTATTACACATGATGGGCAACTTTTAATGATAGTAATTCAATTTTCACTTACCCCATCCTGGTCTCCAAACCAGAGACTCCAAATCACCTAAACACAAGCTTTTGGGTGGAAACTGAAGTACTATGGAGAAAATATGCACACCTCAAAAGTGTAAGGCTACAATGCTACCCACCGAACTGCCGTACAGCCCGGGAGAATGCAGTCACATTCAGTAACGCTGCATCTCAGTGGTCTGAATGTTTTCTCTGGGATGTAAGCCTTAGGGAGCTGGATGCTGAGGGTAAATTTAGATCTATTGAGCAGCATTGGTTCCTTCAGCACAAGAAATCAAAGCTTCCTGAAGGTTGGGGTTTCAGATCAGTGCTTTTCTCTCTCTCTCTCTCGTTAATGTACACATTGACCTTGATGGGAAAATGATGCCGTCCAAAATCCATTTTAGTCAAATTGAATCACACAGGGCCCAAGTCTCTGGGTTTAAAAAGCCATTCAAAGGGCTGGATGAAAGAGCTGAGTCTGTCAGTGTGCATGCAGGATTTAATGAATGAATCCAATGTAATCAAATAGGCAAAGAAAACATTTGACCAGAATCATCTCCCAGGCTGAATAATTCAGCTTTAATCAATTTGAAGAGGGCTCCATTTCGTGCCCTGGCTCATTAATAATTACCTTTCAGGACTGTACCTGTTTGCACAGAGCTTGATGGATTGTCTGTGTGAATTTCACAGGTGATCGTATTCATGCTTGCATTTCACTGCGTCATTTCGCATTCAACATGCCAGCTATTCTTCACTTTTTACAGCACCCATTAAAGGGTATAGTAAAAAAAAGAAACATTTGACTTGTATTAAATATTCATTCATATATGAAACATTTATCCAGGTTAATTTAGCAGTGATTAGCATTTTCAATCAGTCAGCTCAAATGATGTAGCAATTATTTAGCATGCAAGAGGTAGTGGGATCAATACCTGCATTCTCCAAAGCACCCATTAGACGTATTTTTTTTTTCTTTACTGCCAAGTACGCACTATTTATGGTTATTTATGATTAGTGTTAATTAATGTTTTGCCTCATTAGACTTATCCCACCTGTTACCAAAGAGTTAGGCAGCCAAGCATTACACTACACACTGTACTGATTGTAACTGTGTATAAGACAAATAAGTCTTTGATCTGATCTGATTTTATAATCCGAAATGGCTGAATAAACGCAGACAGTGCTAACTGCGGTAGCATTTTTAGCGATTCTCTGAGCCCAGCAGCGTCGCCTTGAGTCAGTCACAAATGCTGCTGGGGGTGAATGGAGCGTATGGGGCAAACAACCTGCGGCAGAATGTGGGAGGGTGGGACAGAGGCTACTGGAGTACGACGAACTCACTGCCCGTTCTCAGTGCAATTTGTAAAACAGGGGGATGACCAACTGTCTGAATAAATCTAGACACATTATTTATTGGTAGTTTATTACTGTTTAAATGAGTGTCTTGTGCAACTGTGAACCTGTAGCTTCCTCTATGGTTTCTTTCTTTCTGTCTGTCTGTCTGTCTATCTATGCATGCCATTTACAGTTTGAGCCCGGCAGAGTTACACTATATATTTGCCTTTATTTATTTCACTGTAGGTGGAGGCGACATTAATTACTTAACAAAATATGCATCCTCCATGTTCAAGTCCACATTCTTCACAGTTAACGTGCTGCTCTACATAGTCGCTGACTTGCTCCCAGTCATGACAAACATTTTAAAGCCGCGTAAAGAATGCTTCACTGGGATTTTTTATGAGTCTCTTCAGTAAGCAATTTCCAGGGGCGTTTTCCTTTTACGAGAAACCGCTGGGTTTCCACGGCTCCTTACGTAAGCGGTAGCCAGTTTTCCTCGGTGGTAAAAGCAATAGCGATGTTTGGGGGCAAAGCTGACCTCCGTTCCCTGCCATCTGGGCGAGAAGAGCCTCCACATCTGGCCGTGACGATAAGTAACCGTGAACGGCACTGAACCGAACAGTGAGGAGCAAGTAACGTTAAGGACGCTCCTTAGATGGGAAAAATATCTGCTTTGCCATCAAACGCCATTTAAGAAGCTGCATTTCCGCGTCTATCCACGTAAACTGGATTCCGCAGATGTTTACAACGCAGTGATAATCTTTGCACTGAATAGAGAGCCAAATTGCCAGTATCCCTCACACCTCAACAAGTGCAAGTAATAGAGATTTTAACAATGACCTTTGACCTCACTTTTACACGGCAGAAATGGACTTGATTGGAAATAATTTAACAAAAAATGTCAAATTTTAGGTTTCTTTACTGCAAATGAACATTTACTAAAAACATAAAGTGGATTTTAATTATCTAGAAAACTAAAACGACTTATTGGCCCCTTCAATGACATGTAGTAGCCTACATGTCAGTCATTTAAAGAAAATAAATTTAGAACATTTCGGATATGCTGATTGGGTACAAAATCCTGAACTTGCTTAATTTTCCCATCGTAACGTGGCTTGTTTGGACTTTTTTGTTATATCTGTAGTCCTGCTGAATTACTCTTTAATTATGATATCAGTGCATGTGACAGGGTTATAATTCTCCGGGGCTGAAAGTCCTCGTGTCCCACACACAGCGTGTTTACTTTGCTTACCGTAACAATAAGCCGTCTGATCGCCGGTGTTTCGGGCAATTCAGTTTCCCTGTTTCCCCTGTTCTCCCGCTGATTTGAACACGGTTTCGCTATTGTTTTCCTGTCTTTTTACGAAGCTTTTGAGGTAAAGAACCCATATATATTAAAACATCATATGTCTTTTCCATGTTTTTTGTTTTCACAGATATTAAATGAAAATATTTAATTCGCTGGATAGAGATATTTCTTAATGAAAACGGTATAGTGTTGCTTATAAGACTATATG
>JABFEA020000042.1:15653216-15667691 GCA_019775915.2 Cyphomyrus plagiostoma
TCTGAAGGCGAAAGGGGGTCAAACACCGTATTAGTATGGTGTTCCTAATAATCCTTTAGGTGAGTGTATATATATATATATATATAGTAGTTTGATTCCTATTTAGTTTTATAAACTAAATACGTTATAAAAACATAGTTGGCCTGTTTGTTATCATATGTGAATACCTTTACATTTAAATTGATTTGTAGATGTTATGATCGAATCCAAACACAGTTCCCTCAATTCTCATGTATAGATACTTATGTGGACACTTTGATTGCTGATTTCTTTTTCAGAACAAAAATCGCGTTTTATCTAAACAGCTCACAGATTACGTATAGTTCTGAAACATTCGGGAAAATCAGTTTTTCAACATTTTTTAGTGCCTAAATTGCATTACATCATTTGAAATTATGATAACCCTGTAATTTAGAAGTCTACTAGTCTTTACTTTAGTTAAAGTAAAAACAAAAATAACAATTGTAATCATCCTTAATTAACAACAACATAGGTGAACAGTTTTCGGTTATATTGTGAGTGAAACGCCAAATTTTTATACATACTCTCGGCCACCGTAGCCAGTCTTTGAAGAGGTGTGGCCACAAATCCATGGTGACGTCATTATCCCATCCTATAGATACAGCAGGTCATCGGGTCTGTCTCTGGATTGGTTTAATCACTGACATTTCACCATCACAAGTGGAACTGTGGATGAATAGTATCACCCCAAATCGGCTGTTAAGGACAGAAACTAACCGAGGCGAACTGTCGTTTAAACGCCGAAGATGAGGGAAACGCCCTCTGATATAATGGCACATGTGGCAGAATAACAGTTCTTATTCGTATGCTGTTCATAACCAGCTATACATGACCGGGTGGCCATTGTATGTCACTCGCCATCCATAACAAGGTGCAAAACAGGAAAATAGAAGGATTGCAACTTTTGTCATAAATTTAATAAAAGCTTCTGTATAGAAAAAGTTTTAAAACCGCATAATGAAAATGACTGAAAAACATATTACAGTGTTACAAGATAAAATTTAACAAAACTCCCTTATCACATGAGTAAGTACCTAGCTGCTGTATTATTATTGTTGCTGTTATTTTTTAATTTTTACGTAATGCTAAAGCAATTCATACCCTAATTAATAATGAAATATAATATTCCTCCTTAATGAATCATTTCCTGACAGGCACACCTGTTGTAATGCAGCTGTTTTATGAGGCTTGTCACATATCTGGGGGGTGGCAGAGCAGTTAGCACTGTGACCTCTGGGACCTGGGTTTAAGTCTCTGCCAGGGATAGGCTCCAGACTGCCCATGAACCTGAAAAGGATAAGTAGCTTCAGAGGATGGATGGATACTTCTGTGTTTTGCATGGTGTCAGGCCACCAAACAGGTGTAAATGACTGAACTATGATCTTTCAGGTTTTATTCAGTGTAGGAGGGACATTGTCCTTCATGTGGCATCTTAAAATAATGCGATACTGAATATTCTCACCTCCACATTTCAGGGTGCCATGCACTAGTCAAGGTTATCATTGACCCAGTGAAAATAGCATTATAGTTATTAGTGTGGATTTTCTCATCATGACAGGCTAAGATTATCTGACATTTACTACATTAATGCCTGTTTTGCTTTCAGAAGACAGTGCAGATTGTTTTAGTGACAGGCCATCTTTATAAAAATGCTGGTAAAAATTAAAGGAGTCCAAGGTGGCAGCTTCCAACCTGCTCACATCGCTCCGCTTCCTTTACCAAGGTGAACATCTCAGTGATGTTATCATCCAGACAGAGCTTGGAGATGCTTGCAGAAGCTTCCCCATCCACTAGGCAGTCCTGGCTGCATGCAGTAGTTACTTCAGAGATGTTCTTCTCAGTGGGGACATTACAAGGGACCGGCCTCCAGATATAGTCCTTGAAAACACCAACCCTGACGAATTTGCTGTTCTGAAGACAACGGGGATCACTGGGGGTCCGGGTTGTGGAGAAAACAAGGACAGCCCAGGAGAAGGTGAGAAGGTTCCATCCATAGAGGCCCTTACACTGATCTTCACATGTGGAAAAAGGCCCAGGAAAGTTTCAGTCTGCACAGACCTTTGAGGATCACAGGGAGAGGAGACACAAGGCGGAGACATTGACCAGGAGCACCTCTGACCCATGTGACCCGATGGTCCTCATTCACTAGAACTTGTGCCTGGGGGGTTGGGGGGCAAGGTGGACCCAGCTTGATGCAAGTCCTTCAGCCCTGGAAGTGGAATAATGAGTCACATCATGACACATGGTGGGCAAGTGCCTTATAAGACTAAAGGTTCTGTTCACGTTTGTCCCAGATGTCTTCCTGTCATACACATTTGTGCTGGCTTAGATTAGAATGGTAACTATCTTTTTGCTTTAACCCATCTTGCTCTCTATTACATGTACAGACACAGCACTGGGTCTCTGCCAGTAAGTCTGGGTTAGTACTTTCTGCACCTGAACTTTCCACCTCTGGGTAAAATAGAAACGCTGTCAGCAAGCAGGGATAGTATTTATGTATTGATAGTATTTATGTATTGATAGTATTTATGTATTTATGTCCACTGTATCGATGATGTTGCTTAGGTGTGGATGAAGAAGAATCCCTGTTGCGCTACCTAACAAACACATACTACACCCTATAGCTGATCTACAGTAGCTGACATACTGGATCATATGTGAAGTCAGGTACAGAATATGCGTACGATATACATATAATATGATCTGTAATGTTTGCCTTCGTACATATGAATGACTCCAGTTGAGTTTCTTTATCCAATAAAAAATTAAGATGCACATTCATACTAGTAAGAGTAACAGTAAAATTGAGGCCTATATCAAACTATATTTGTGAGGATTAACCCACACATTATTTTGCCAAATGAAAGTGGAAAACAGCGATCCGTTCAAAGTGGGATAATCTAATTATTGTTTGCTGGCTCATAAGCCAACCTGCACTGTGCTTTGAATTCACATTCCCTAATTATCCCATTGTGACCTGCCAAGCCACAATGGCCAGTCACCAAAAGCAACGCTTCATTTGTACATTGCTGACATGATACATTAATACACTATCGGTATTTTAACTTGTGTCTTGTTTTTTATACAGAGGGTCCCACCTGACTGGGAGTCTAAAGAGACCCACAAAACTATCCCATTATAGACCAGAACGTGATGGATTTTCACTCCTGGTGGAACGTGAAGAAAAGGGCAAACATTACAAAAACGCCAAACCTCTGACAGTAAATTGTGCAAGGAACACCACCGGGAAGCATGATAGTCCATTTGCAAAGGAAGGAGACAGCGATGAAGGGAGCAGAGAGAACAGGGAGTGGGGGCCGGTGTGGGGGCAGGTTTATTGACATAGTACCCCCCCACCTACTCAGATGTTTCAAAAACAAAATAAACGGCTTGCAAGTACAGGCAGAAGATCATAACTAGCTCACTGGATAGCAGAATAAGCTGCTTTACCATCTCCTAAATACGTAATGCGTTTATTTAATATGTAGTATAGCGACTCTTAGTGGCCAAAGACAAATATGTGGTCTGAGTGGTCGTAAACACCGCAACTGGCCTCAAGGCAGTCCAGTGCAGTAGGATTTAGGGCCCCACTGGGAGGCCCAAAGGTGGTATGATTTGAGCCAGCAACCTTCTGGACACAGGGACAAACTCATAACTTGCAGAGTCACACACTTCTCTGTGTTTCAACATTGCAAAGATGCTAATCAGTTATGAAGCTGTAAATGTAATGCTTTCATTTTTTGATTCATTATTTTGTTTAGCTTGTTTATAACTGGCAAAGGCGGTATGAATGAATTAGGGTGGCATGCGCTCACTGGGTTAAATATCTGAGGTTGTGTCAGTAAGGCTGCTTTGCACAAAAGCATCTGCTAATATGTAAAACGTAAATGTCATTTTTTGAGAATAGAGTCCTTCTGTTCTACTTTTACTGTCTTCAATTTATTTGCAATTGTCGTCATCATGGTTTTTCTTCTCTTACCAAAGGCGAGGGACTGTTCATGTGCTACGTGTGTGAGAAGAGCTTCGCTTCGTAGGTGTACTTAGAGATGCACGAGGTCTGCTTCCTGGGGGTGAATCTGTTCACGTGTGACACCTGCAGGAAGACCTTCGGGTGTCCTACTTCCAGCGGTGCTCATTCTGTCCCCAGTAATAATCATCCGCAGTTCCTGAGCTGACTAGTTAATCCGCATAGGTGTACAAAAATACTAATTTGTACATCTGGATGTTTACAGGAGACCTAAAGATTATGCAACTTTCTCTAGAACCCTGTTGGAATCTCTGGTTGTAATTTAAAGTGCGTATAAACAAGTAATCAATTATCAATTTGAACAGAAGCATTAGCCGTGTAACTCCACATAAAAAATCCTTTTTAGTTTCAGTTACAATATTTCTAAAAATTGATGAATCTTTATTAAATAATAATAATAATGATAATAAATTAATTAATAAATAAATTATGATAAATGACATCCAGAAATCATTAGAGACACATTCAAAATGTCACTATTTCATGTAAGTCCACAGCATAAAAGGAAGGCAGAAAAACACCTGATTCATTGCTTTATTTTTTAGATACTAGGCCATAC
Organism: Cyphomyrus plagiostoma; assembly: GCA_019775915.2. Classification (NCBI taxonomy): domain Eukaryota; kingdom Metazoa; phylum Chordata; class Actinopteri; order Osteoglossiformes; family Mormyridae; genus Cyphomyrus; species Cyphomyrus plagiostoma. Next base: position 15,657,824 of record JABFEA020000042.1, read on the forward strand.
TTATGTGAGCAGTGTGGGAAGTCATTCACTCAACAGGGGGCGCTGAGGAGACGCCGAAGGATACACACTGGTGAGAAGTCCTTTAATTAAATGTAAAGCCTGTGAGAGGCCATAAACAGACATGTCCGCTCTTAGGCGACATGTGGCAGTAAGAATGGACAGAAATATCAATCACGTGCCACTTTTCTTTTTCTCCTAAGTAAACATCAGTAAATGCTTTTCGACATCTCTTCAGGTCCATGACAAAAAGGCACAGTGGCGAACTTATGTTAAAAAAAACACGACTGGTTTAAGATCGAGATTCTCTAAGTCGACCGAATGAATAAACAGCTGAAATGTATATTTGTTCTGGAGCAAAAGGGTATGGCGTTCATCGCAAATCTGCACAAAGCTTATATCTCTGAAAATCCAAGATCAGCTGTTTTAAACCATTTTCTAAAATTAAACTGACATCACTTCAATGACTGAGATTCAGTATTTGTATTTGTGCCCAGCTTATGTCGTACTATGTTCAGCATTATCTGTCAAAAATTACATTTGTCAGACTGTACAATTTGTAAGCTTTGGGGGAGGGGGGGGTGCCACGGTCACTCAGGGTAACAGCAGGCCTCCCATCTGCAGGGCTGTGGGTTTGACTGCTGTCCTGTGGTGGATTTTGCATGTTCACCCCTATTTGTGTAGCTTTCCTCCAGTTTGTGTCTCTGATTTGGTCCAGGGTGTCCCAAACGTCGGACAGGTTTCCCGACTCCCCACGGTCCTGTCATGGATATGCACTTCTGGAATATGTGAATGAAAAATAAACAGAGCAATTCATTTTCAGTGAAAGTATCATTTTGTATGTTGAATTCAAATGTATTACGCAGTGCACCTTAAATGTAAAAAAAGTTGTGTTTTTGACAGCAGAGAGAAGATATTTTTATACCAGACCAAAAGTCATTTACAGCAAAGAATTTAATATGATATCCCGTACTGACGTATAGTTAATTGTATAGCAACAATTTACTACACCGTATAGCAACACATATCCGCCAATTATTGTTTTGGGTAATTATATTTTTAACATTACATTTCATTCACTGAAACGTAAACATGCCATTTTATGCATACATCTCAGTTTAAAGGACTCTCCATTTCATACTGCATTATGTTTGACAATTTCTGCAAAGAAGTCTCTGGTGATGATTAATACTATTGCTATGATTTTATATAGCTTTAATGCTGAAATGTAACGTACAGTATAGCTTAATCACTATAATGTATATATGTACTTAATAATAATCAGTGGAAATGAACAGTGGGGCCGCTTTCTGCATTACTGAAATGGCGGAGCTGTAATCTGCAGCGTCGTTCCCCCCGCTCAACATGGCCGCCGCCTGCGCACGGAGGAGCGTTGGGTGCAATTTCTACAGGAAATACTTTCCGGGGCTGGAACCCTGCGCATTTGTCAAGGCCGCCATTTTACCAACCTTACGGTAAGGAGCGCTAAACGGGGGCGATGTGTGTACTTTTTCCCCATCTTTCTTTCTCCCCCCACTGTGTTGCTGTGCATTGAGTTACATTGAGATGTTTTTTTCCCCAAATTGTGCTCAAATTGGCGTTAGCAGCCTTAGCCGGGCGGCTAACAGCCGCTTACAATTTTACCGTTCTTACAAAAACCCCAAACATTATAACAGCTCGATGGTTCTTTCAAACATTTCATTCTTTTTCTTTTAATTGTTTTAAATGTTAACAGCCAGTTAACGACAGGTAAACGCGCAGTCAACATAGTCGTCGCGTTGTTTAATCAGACGTTGTCAGCCGGCTAACTAGCTGCCAGAAAGGCTTATAGCCCGCATGCTAGGTGGCTAACTAGACAAGCGAAGGCTGATAAACCGCATGCTAGCTGGCTGTCCATCCAGGGTCTGATTAACGCACTGCCTGCTGATCGGCTCCTCTGCTTGTCAGTCTGGTTGCCCGTTATTTATCCTGACAAACTCGCGTTTTACCCACTAGCTGCTTTAATGGGTGACGGCTCCGCTGGCTAGCGTTAGCCGGCTGTTAAAGCTGCAGATGATGCAGTACCAAATATGAACGAATATAGAATCACATACATATCGTCTGGGGGACCTTATTTTCTATGATCCATACCCCTGAGAAATGCAATATTTAAAATATGCCAAATTTTCCTTTGCGTTGTATGTGGCCGACATGGAATTACATTAAACAATTACCAATACAAACAACTGTAAAAACCGGGAATGTTATTGGGAGACATTTATGATGGAATGTTTTTCTCCCCCCTCCCTTTCCAGCAGACTTGAGAAATCATGAGTGACTTTTCTCTTCAGCTGGTTTCTGAGGGGTATCATGAGAATTTGCTAAGGCAGATGTGTCAGTTGAGGACCATGGGACATCTCTGTGATATCACAGTTCACATAGACTCTGGTGGCCAGATGGAGACATTCAAGGCTCACAAAGTGGTATTAGCTGCATCCAGTGGTTACTTTCGAAGCCTTTTGCTAGAAAAGGATCCACCCAGCGAAGTCTGTTTAGACAATCTCTCAGCTAATGATTTTGCCAGCTTTTTGGAGTTTGTCTACACTGCCAATTTAGAGTTTGTAAAAGAGAGGACTTGCAGCATTTTGGAAATGGCCAAGGCGCTACAGTGTCAGGACCTTGTGGAAGTTTGTAGTGGGGTCAATACATTTATGGTCTCTGAAACAGACAGTGTTGCATCCAAAACAGATCCTATAGCACACGATGGCAAAACCACAGCAAACACCCAGAGTAATGTAGCAGCAAGTTTGCAGTTAGAAGAACCTGTTTTAGATCAAGCTACCTCAGAGGAACTTAATGTGGTTGAAAAGCCAGATTCTCCAAACAGGACAGTGAAGAACAAAGAGATAAACCCTGAAGTGCAGGGCAGGAGGTTGAGTAATAGATTAGCGGGCCGAAAAGTATGCGTAAATCCTCCCAAGAGAAAGTACGGGAGGAGGCTGAAGGAGCAGCACAAAGCACGGCAGGGGTCAGGGAAAACGCAGAGCGAGAGGGCGCCGCAGGAGCCGCGGCTCGGGGCCGGGGCTGACGGGGAGAAGAGGCTCGGGGCTGACAGGCAGGCGTCTGATGAATTGCCTGATCTGAGCGACACTGACGAGCTGGAAGCGGCAGAAGACGATCCCAACGACCTGGACTTCCAGAGCAATGAGGGTGAGGAGGAAGGCAACAAGGGGAAGAAGAGGAAGCGGAGCGTCCAGTTCCGCTGTGAGAAGTGCCAGCGCTCGTTTCACTACAGGAAGAGCTACCTGAAGCACTTGATGGTGAGCCACGGCGACCTGCCTGAGGTGACGTACCGCTGCAGCACCTGCCAGCAGACCTTCGCCAACCGCTGCAACCTCAAGATCCATGAGCGGCACGTGCACAGCGACGAGCGCCTCTTCCCCTGCGACGTCTGCGGCAAGGCCTTCAAGCGCAAGAAGGACGTCAAGAGGCACACGCGGCAGGTGCATGAGGGCGGTGCCGACCGCCATTTCTGCCCCATCTGCGGCAAAGCCCTCAGCTCCAAGACGGCCCTGGTGCTGCACGAGAGGACCCACACCGGCGACCGGCCGTACCAGTGCGGCGACTGCGGGGCAAAGTTTTCGCAGAGCTCAGCACTGAAGACCCACCGCAGGTATGTCACTGTTTCGGTTGGAGGGAGGATAATGGGTATCTGAAGACTACATCGAACGCTTGTGCTGACTTGCTATTTGTGCTAACTTGCAATTTTTGTCAAACAGGACGCACACGGGCGAGAAGCCTTTCTCCTGCGACCAGTGTGATGCTAGGTTCACCCAGAACCACATGCTGGCCTATCACAAGCGATGCCACACAGGTATGGGGCTGGCCAGCCAATCAAATGTAGCAGATAAGTATGTATAGTATCCATGGTTTATTTTGACACCTTCTGTTAACATCCATATCATTTAACAATCGTTTTAGTAATTTATTTATATATTTTTTGGCTTCGACCAATCAGGCGAGAAACCCTACATGTGTGAGAGCTGCGGGAAAAGCTTTGCATCCAAGGAGTATTTGAAACACCACGCCAGGATCCACTCGGGGTCTAAGCCGTACAAGTGCGAGATCTGCGAGCGGGCATTCGCGCAGAGGAACTCTCTGCACCAGCACATGAAGACCCACACAGGTAATGTGTAGAACGCCGGCTGCCGTGTCGGGCCCTGTTGGGGTGACGCGACACCCTGACCCATACGCCGTGTCGTCCCTGTGCCAGGCGAGCGGCCGTACAGCTGCAATGAGTGCGGCAAGCAGTTCACACAGCTGAACGCCCTGCAGCGGCACAATCGCATCCACACCGGGGAGAAGCCCTACATGTGCGTGCTCTGCAACCGCACTTTCACGGACAAATCCACCGTCCGGAGGCACACCATGGTGAGTGGTGGGCCGGGGGGGGGGGGGGAGAGAGATCAGGTGGTCACGTGACCTAAAGAACATTCTGTCCTTTAACAGACTATTTAGGAACCTAAATGTTTACACTTTGGATTTGCAGTACACTTGTTTATGTATGATCTGATATATCGTTATGGCTGTAGCTAAAAGTGGTTTCACCTTTACATTACATTTACATCAGCTGAGCAGATGCTTTTGTCCAGAGTGATGTACAGGAGAGAGAATTTTGGGGTCAGAGAACAGGGTCAGTCAGCGTCCCCCGGGGCAGGGGTTAAGGGCGTTGCTCCTGGCCCAGTGGTGATGCTTTCACTCTGCCAGCTAGGGAATTGAATCCCATGACCTTGTGGACATGGGCGCAGATCCCTAATCTGCTGAGTTTTGCTAGTTAAAAATTATCTCTAGTGTATTTTGCAGTGTTAATTAAAATATCAGTCTGTACCTAAACCAGGTCCATATTTAAGCGAATATTTTAGCTGGGCTGTCGTCCACAGACTCATGACAAGGACATTCCATGGAAGAACTACCTGGTGGTGCTGAAGGGGAACGTGGAGAGCGGACCGAAGAGGATAAAGCAGGATGGCACCGAGGAGAAGGAGGACGAGAACGGACTGGACGGTGGCGGAAAGGGTGTGAAGGCTGAGGAGACGGCCGCAGTCCAGCCTGAGTCTGTCACCATCTCGGGGGACTGGAGCACAGCCGCACACGGTGCCATCGCCCTGGTGAGCCACACGACGCTGGGCGGCTTCGCCGTCATCCAGACCGACATGCAGGCGAGCCAGCTCCAGCCAGCAGGTGGCGCTGACCCGCTGCCTCTCCCAGTCACCGTCTCCATCCCCCTGCCCGTGTCGCTCTCCGTCCCCGTCTCGGCACCGCTCTCCGTCCCCGTTTCGGTGCCCCTGTCGGCGTGCGTCACGGTGCAGTCCTCGGAGCTGGACCCCGAAGTCGACCCGGAGCAGGCGTCTGAGATCGCCGCAGTCGGACACCTCGGGGTGACCGAGGACGTGCCTGTAGAAACTATGAGCGTGGAGATGGAGGTCACTTCCGAGGGCATGTCTGACACGGCGATATAGGGCTAAACTCTGCTGTCCTTATTTAGAGAATGAATGTGATCTAGTTCCACTGTAGCTGTTGTAATGGAATAGATCTCAGCTATCAGAAGGTTTTGTCTAAAAATACATTAAATGCATATAATCTGCCCATACATCATTTTGAACTAAATAATTATATATTTAACAGTTCTGTAAATAATCTGAGTGCCTGGTTCTGTTCGTTTTAGTTCTATAGCACTGAACACTTGAACCATTGCTGAAGAATGATGTGGCATCTTGTCCCTTTGTGTAGCATTTAAATGTTTATGTTTGACATTTCAAAGCATTGAGACATTCTCATACTGAGGGCTGTTTACACCCATTGTAATCCGCACATAATGTATATTATTCATAACTGACCAGATGCTGTACAGTGCTCTTTGAGCTACATTAAGTATTTCAGTATGTAGACTTCTTAGTTACAGACAGCTGGAGAAAATACTATTTTTTCCGTTAGGGTCGGCCTGTCCTTTTGCCTTAACACGTAAAGGTAAAGGTTCTGTTGTCCCCTAGTGCAGTTTTTAGACGTGTGATAGATTCTCTAAGGTCACGCTTTCATGGGTGAACGTGTGTGCATCTCGCTGTTACCGCTGTCCTTTCAGTCGAAAGATGTATCCGAGATCAGATATTCCTTGCATGGTTCCTCGCCTGGAATGGTTAAGATGGTAAATGCAAACCCAACGTGGCAGAACCTGTCATACAGATACAGCTTCATTACCATCATTCCTCATCTCCATTCCTGCAGTATGTACCCAACAACATATGACCTCTGCTTTGTCAGACGCAGGTTATGTGCTGGTAGACTAAGAAATAGCTTTTTAATGTACTACATTTGTGTATTAGGATGAATATAACACAACTGTCTGTACTCGGGTGCGACATACCAAATGTAACAGTACAACTGCAGTGTCATTTGGTGTTTAAGGAGAATAAAGTTCAGCGTTGAATTAAGGGCAGCTGTTTATGTACTTTGTGACGTCGACAGAACTGCAGAGAGATTAAACCTTGGGTTTTAGCAATTGGTATGCCCTGGATCTGGCACATGTTACTGCCATGATCTTGTAGGACAGGAACATACAGAATCCCGCAGGCTTGCAGTCCAGGAGAGTCCAGCTGTCAGCCTAACTAGCCTTTGCTACATATATGAAGCGGCAGCTGCTCCACACAGACAAAATGGGTTTAAAAAGAGATGGGACAAAAATCGAAGACCCATGAAAGGCTGACCAGCTCAGAGACCCTCCTTTATTATTGTACATTAGCAGAAACTGAAATACGATAATACATACAGTAGGAAGTGGAAAGACTCACGGGTCACTTTCTCTTTTTATTTTTGGTTGTTAAAAACCGGGTTACGCGTCACAATACCTTAACACTAATTACATGTGATGACATGCTCGTATGCGGGATCCTGGGGATAGCTAGTTCACCTCTAACAAGTAGATACAACACGGACATTAAGCACACTGAGACGTTACACAAGACATAATAAAAGTGCCATTGTACCAGAGGGGACCGGATGCGTCTCTCTCAGTTAACCGTGCAAAAAATTACAAAAAGAAATGAATCCATCCACAGGCCGCTCAGCGTAGGTATAGTACTAGCAGTGATGGGAAACAGTCAGAATTATTTGGAGGGTGATGGTGAAGAGGGCAATAAACCCAGAGAGCAAAGGGAAAACTTAAAAAAAAAAAAGTTTTGGTACCTCTTACAGCCCCAGGATTCTTAGCATCTCCCATGACCTGAACAGAGCATCACGATCATGTAACAAATGATTTCTGAGCCTAAAGCAGACACCCTGCCCTTAAACTGTCAATAAACAAACATTTAATTTCTCTATTTCATTGCACAACTACATCTGTGCTACGTTGTGGGTATCTGGGACCAGATGAAACCTAGATTATACTCTTTACTGCGACAAAACGCAGTATTTAATACTTCGTTGCACCTTCTGGTGACCATATCTCTGCGTTTATCCTTTCGCTGCAGAGCCAGATAATGCTTTTAAAATAAATTATAAAGGGGTCTAACTAGTTCCTCAGAGGTTCCTGCCTGGAAAGCCAGATGGCCTTAGCACTTTAGCATCTTGCGTCAGACTCTATGCATCTGAACGGTGCCTGGAAATGAGATGGTGTAACCACAAGAAACAAACAGCAATGAGAAGAAATGAACACTGCTTTAAAAAAAACAAACAAACTCGGAAGTGATTATTTAAATATTTCAAAATAGACTGAATTTCCACTCCATCTAAATAATTACAGCTGTACAATAAGCAAGACCTTCACTAGTAACCAGGTAAGAGTCTAAATGTGGAAACGCCATTTTTTTTTCAGTGTTCTGGAATGTTCTGGGCTGCTTAACGTTGAGGAAATTGCACTCGGAATTGCCACCAAAGAGCCAACGACGTTCAGCCGCATCCTGCGGGAAGAGAGAAGACGACCTGGGGGGTATAAACCGGACAAATCTGCAGTGATAGTCATACGGATACATGGGTCGCATTCGGGAGGGGGGGGGGGGGGATGGAGACCCTAAAGCAGACCTTAGAACACAAACGTAGAGAAACGTGGGATCCCTGACTTCACTTCAGATCCCCAGCATCACCCTGGATTGTCTTCTTAATGCGTAAAAGCATGGTGGTCAGCCACTGGTCCAGGCGAGAGATGGAGTCAAACTCCTTAACCTTAACAAAAAGGCACGAAGCACATGAGGCGAGCGCATACAACACAAACCTATCTGTAAATTGTAAATGTGCTGACCGAGACTGGCTGACGGCACGAACGATTTAACTTGGAGATAACTTACTGCTTCAGTAAAAGCCTCACTGTTCTGTTCCTCATGAGCTTCTAGAAGTTTCTGTAGAGAGATCACAAGGATTCTGGATAAGCCAGTTAGATATACATAAACTGCTATATATAAAAACAAAAACATTATGCATCTCTCAACTGCTCAGAAAGTGCAGGGTGGTTTCTCAATTGCACTCAGATTCCCAAAAAGTTTCCTTAAGAGCCCAAGAGGTAAAAGCAGATGCACTCTTATTTAGTTTGCCTGGTATATTATCCAATGGCAGTTAAAATATGTAGTCTGAACTACACAGATGGGGAACATCCAGATAGTCCTATTTTGGCTTCCTGGCTTTGGTCTGAACCACAGCCTTGCTTGTATATTGCTATGCAGACGAGCTCGTAGTGTTACAACAACAAATTTATGAAAAATCAATACTCGTATCATGATTCAGAAAATAGCATCTCAATCCAGGGCATAATTTATTTAGTCTCACAGGACTAAGTTTAAAGGAATACTGATTATATTATTTCCTAAATTGCAAAGATCTGAAGATTTCATGCATTGCCACTGATTAGCCCCTCTATAGACGGTGCAGTGCTTTAAATAATCCCTAATGAAATTTCCTGTAAAACACACAAAAAAACACATCCTGCATTGACACACTCTCCCCAAATAATAACTAGTGTTAGTCCAAAAGTGTTCACAAGAAAAGCAAAGAACAATAAGAATCTCCATCAACATGATGCCAAAATGATCATTCACTTTAGGAAGTGATGAATGTCCTGAGGCCTCCCAACCATCACTGTCAGTGGGCTCCGCTCTTTCCGCAAGATCCTTCCTTTTCCTGTAGTGCTGGTTCCTAACCCCCACCTGAGTTTCCTGCCGCTGTCAATCCTCGGACCCCCCTCCCTTTTTCATAAATAAAATGCTTTTCATTATATGTCATTCAACATGACAATTTTTATTTATGATATTCAACTGACAGAAAGAAGGTGGAATATTAAGTTGTTCATTTAACATTAAAAACACTGAAATAAAAACTACCAAACTAATGTGCAATATTTACGAAAACTTGTACTCGTTCTCCTGTAATTAAGATGAATACGGTTCATTGCACAGGACTTATTAAGCAGTGAGTCTGATCCACTTATGATCAAAGTCTGCTTTTATTTCAGACGGTCCCCTGTAATTAACGTACCTTCAACAACTTGCACTCTCTGGAGTCAGAAAATGCTGGAAACATTTCCTCATATTTCTCCACAGCAAGCTAAAATACATAAATAAATAAAATAAACGACAAAGGAAAGTGACAAGATGAGTCATTTTACACCACATTCCCGCGCAGGGCTTTTGATGTGCTACCCACTGACGTACAGTACAGGGACATTTGTAGATGTAACTGGTGCAGCTTCTTAAGCTTTGCGTCACTAATGAAGTTCAGAAAGACTCCTGACCGCGCACACACACACACACACACACACACACACACACACACACACACACGCACACACACACACACACACACAAACTCCCACAAACAAAAAAACTCACACACAAACAAACACCAAACAAAA
>JABFEA020000042.1:15675727-15699301 GCA_019775915.2 Cyphomyrus plagiostoma
CCCCCCCCCCCCCCCCCCCCCCCCCCACCCCCCCCCCCCCCCCCCCCCCGCCCCCCCCCCCCCCCCCCCCCCCCCCCACCCCCCCACCCCCCCCCCCCCCCCCCCCCCCCCCCCCCCCCCCCCCGCAGTCCATTGCGTATTCTTTTGCATCACCGTAGCTGTCCATGTATGAACATTTACTAGATGTCAACACCCCCGCAAGCACAAAGCGAACTCTTTCTTTGCCTTTCGTCATCATCGTCGTCGTCACCATCGTAATTATCACTATTATTCTTCTTATTTTATTATTATTATTAGCATCAGCAAATAGCTTAGCTCTTCCCCTGGCTAAGGGCGCGCTGACACCCAGCATCCTCTCCCTATGACCTGCTCAGATTCAACCCCCGGCCCCCACACCTCTCCACGTTCCTCTCCTGCCCTCCGCAGTCCTGCGGACAGACGCCCCCCGGCCTGGGGGGGCGCAGGCTAGCCGGTTAGCGTGCTAAGGAAGCCGCATAAGCGCGCTGACCGCCGCAGTGCTTCTTACCCAAACATCCCCCCTAGGAACGACGAAGAGGACTTCACTTTCTTATCCGCTTCGGCCATAAGCTGGATCGCTTCCTTCTCTTTACCGGAATTGTCCATTGTTGGTTATTTAAGAATAACAAGCTTTAGGTGCACCGGTATATTTACCGTTACCTAGATACAAAATATCTGCATCGGCTTATGGTGATGTAGGATTACAGTCGGTGGTTTTATGTAGCGTAGGTGTACAGCGGACAGTGCGGGTAATCGTGGGTTATGTAGTTTTTGAATCTCTCAATAAGCAACGGTTTACGTAATATTGAACTACAGCTCCCGGGAACCCAACGGTCTTGCTCGGCGTAGTGTTTGTGAGATGGCCAAGTGGTCATCATATGCCCAATGGTCTTATTCGGCCGCGGACAGTACTGGAAACTCCTTCGGGGAGCGTGACTGCGTTTCTGCGTGATTTATCGGTCAACATGAACGCAGGGCACTAGTATTGAGGAAGGACAACCGGCTTGGTGCTGGTACTCTGTATAGTTACGTTGCATATTTTAGACATCACAATATAAGTGTCAGTAAAACCTTTTTCAAGCCTATTATTTTGAAACGCACTAGAAACGGTGCACAATATATGTAGAGGTGGATAGTGCAAAGACAGGACCGACATAAATTGGTTTTGGGTATTTTAATTAAATATAACGAAGTATGTAATAATCATGCGGTTATAAAAACAAGTTAGGCTATTAGTAATATTTTTCTAAGACTAATTTTAAGATGATATAATATATGCACATATATACATATATGTGTGTGTTTAGTTATTTTATTTGGTAATACAGTGTTTGCTGTAAATGTCTAGTCAGTCTCATTGGTGAAAACTGGAAATTCTTAAATGTTTTATTGTACAATGTTTTATTTTGCTTGCAGCGTCCACTAGTGGACAGTTTGGTTAAAAAAATGTAAAGAAATACGTATTCCCTAAATTGCTGATTAAACTCAAAACAGACAGCTAGAGACCTTTAGCGGGGTTATGGGGTGCAGTACATAGCGCGAAGTGAAATATAGGAGCAATATAAATATAATATTGTAAATATAATATATATTATAATATATATATATTTAAAAAGTATGAACATGAAATATAGGAACATGCTCGCTGGCAATGCAGAGATTGCATTTAACCCAGTTTCATGTCTTTAAATTGAAACCGAAAACCGGAGCACCCAGAGGAAATCCACATGACATGGGGAGAACATACAAACTCTATACACTGCTGCCTCACACATTCAAGCCTGGGGGTTTAAGTCTCCCCTCCGATATCCATTATTATGTATTAAAATGGCATAGAAGATTATTTGTTGTTTGTGTAATCGTTGTTTTTTTTTTTAAACAAAACTCAATAAATAATATAAAAACATTAATTTACATTGAAATTCATTGTATGTTCATGCCTCCGCTTTCATAGGTCAGGCATTTCAGTTCAACATGATAAACAGCAGATAATGTGAGAAGAGAGACTGAAGATGGACTTTTTTCATAACTTTAAATGAATGACAGGAATGTCAAGGATACATCCATCCATCTTCTAACCAGATATGCTGGGTAAGGATTGCAGTCCATCACGGTGCATAAGGTTGAATGCATGTCCTGGCCAGGATGCTAGACTATCACAGGTTTCACACAGACAAACACAATCAGGACATAAATTATGGGAAATTTAGAGATAGTGGACTGAACTGCATACTTTAGGACTGAGGAAGGAAACTGGATTACTCATGTTTCACAGGGAGATCATGCATACCCCCCTCACACAGAGCAGAGGTGGGATTCAAACCCCCAAGCCTGGAGGTGTGAAGCAACTGTCCTGCTGGGATATGTACAAATATATATGGGCAGGGTGATTACGTGGCATCCTCATGCAGACCAGAGTTCACAAGGACAGATAAGGGGACATGACACCCTACAATGCAGTGACAATAGCAGAAAATGGCAGAAAGACTTGTTTCTGTAGTTCTCTCTCAGTCTTTCTAAACGTTGAAAAACAGGATGCATAGTCAAGGCGAAAAATTGGCATCAAAATATCAGACATACAAGATTTGGCATAAATCACATATATACATCACATTCACCAGGAAAATAATTTTGAGAACTATGGGTTAGTTTGGCACTCATAAGCAATAGATACACACACTGCTCAAGTGTCACCTCTCATTTCATCTTCTATTTAAAAAAAACACTAAAAACAGCAAAGTTGCTGTTCACATTATCACATTTTCTCTCAAATGTAGATTCTGTACATTTTAATATTTTCACATCCAAAAGCAGGGCAATATTTATGGGAGCCATATTTATTAATTTTTACAGTATTTTTTTTTATACTGATCCAAAAGGATACCACACATATTTCATTTGGTTTTACCCAAAAAGCCAGTGCTCTAGCCAGGTTTCATTGGTCTTATTTTGTTTTATTTATGCATTTCCATTTTTAAGAGTGGTTTATCAAAAATGGCATTCAGTACCATTTAGAATACATTTAAGACATCTGCTGTTCCACAGAGGATAACAGCACAAATGTACATAAAATGTCAGATACAGTGCAATTAAGCATACATGACTGAATTCCTGCATCATATCAAGCTGCAGCTATATTGCCATGTAACATGTGAACAAACGAACAACATGGAAGAGTGCTATGCACACACTGAAGTGAGGTACTCCTGGGTATGTGGACAAACACCTAATAATGTCCAGTGCTACCACAGAGTGTCACATTAAATCAGTTATACAGGTTCCAATGTGAGCACACAGTAATTTGAGTAGCAAAAAAACAAACAAACAAAAAAAAAACATACAGACAAGGATGCAATCTGCAGCGACATCTGTCTGCTAATCACGGTTTCAAAATGCCACCTATGCTCCATCACCGGCTCACGTAGGGCTTTTTCTGGCAGCATCTACCCAAGGGCAAAACAATGCAAACAAGTTCAGATGAAACCATCATACATTGTAAGGAAATAGAGCAGCATAATCACCTTTTCACCAGTTATTCTGAAGGTAAAGGAGATTTTTTTTTCTTTAAAAACAGCCAGAGGCGTTCATGTTTTTCAGTGTGACTTTCAGCATTTCACAATGTCATTATACGCAACAGGTTGTCAGCTATAACAAAGGCAACGGGATGTGTCCTGCAATCACGATAAACAAGCTTAGACCCTAAAATAAATCATGTATGAATTTACAGGCAAAGAAGTACTGTAAAAATTGAGCTCTGCAAGCAACAGATTATTTTATATGAATTTGTGCATGTGAATTATTAGGGAACAAGCACTTGAATGTATTTTATATAAGCCGCAAAATTCAAATATGTACTGAGCATACATTTTATAAATAACTGCACATTTATATATATGTATATACTTGTTATAAGGTGTGATGCTGTGAAACAGGATCCAGACCTATAAATGAATGTTTATGAAATCCTCCACTGTGCCTGCTTATCTGTACTGAAGTATCAACATAACCACGACTGAGAAACATGTTAAGGCTGACAACCCAAGCAAGGAGAAACATTTTCTTAAAAAAAAAAAAAAAAACAGCAGTTGCAAAATGTGTACAGGCATGTATAAACATTTCAAGAAAAGGAAAAACAGATTAATGATTGCATCTGGCATAGTTGAAGCTAAGCTTACACTTCTTAAAATAAGGAGTCATGGAATAAACAATTTGGTGAAGCTACACAATGATGATCTATAAAAACAAAATAAATAAACCTGAGGAAAAAAGTAAAGGTTATAAGTTGTTCAGCAGCTCTGCCACTGTTACATACAACTGTGGGCCACATAAATGAAAAGACTGGTTTTCTGTGCATTTACTTCTTGAGCCACAAAGCTGAAGCAATTTTGGCCACAATCACCTGCCAGGCTCAAATTTAGCAGTGATGGAATAAGACCAGTCTTTACACATCTGCTGGCTTCAGCACTCGGTGAAAGGTCATGATGAACTAAGGCCCGAGTCGGATTCAGCACTGCCTGCCCCTGCTCTCCTGGTACAGGGCAAGGAGGAGCACGGGATGCTGTAGGCAGAGCAAACGCAGCTCTTCAGTGTCTCCTCCGGAATGACTGCCTTCAGCGACACCTCCTCCTCTACTTTGAAGATGTTTGACTGCTCAACATCACAGATCCTAAAGCAGAGAGGAAAAACAGCTGAGTTAGTCATACTGGCACGGAGGTGATAGGATCCAGCCAGGTGTACTGATATATTCCTCCACCTTAATGTCCTCCTTTATTTCTGTGAACCCTCACAGTTCACTGGGCCCCCACAAAAGACTGAGGATTGGAGAATTTCCTCTGAATCCATCCTTATTTGACAGCATGCAAGGACTGCTTGTATGAATAGCCAGGGGCCCAAACCAAATGAATGACATGCAATAAAAATGTTTATACGTTTAGCCATCCATATTTAAGTTAAACCAAGCAACATGCACAGCAAAATTTATGAAGCGAAGTAAATGTTAACTTCAGAAAAGAACAAAAGTGTATTATTCTGACCAAAACTGCTAGGTAGGAATACCATTGTAACACCTACCCTTGCATCTACATGCAAACTGTTCACAGACACCCTTTCAAACATCTCACAGTTTGTACTGAGTAAATCAGAACCACCACAATACAATGGGATCCAATCCAGAACATCTTCAGCAAAACCCAGTGCTACTTAACAACGAGAAAGGTTTTACTCAATAACAGACTGCACAATAATTGCTGAGAAAGACAATCTTGAGAAATATCACTGCCTTGACAAATTCCAGTTTGCCAAATATAAATAAAAATTTACATATCAAATTGTTCAGCTGGTAACAAGTACAAACTTGCCTGGGTTAAATCTTCTGTGCAGTATAACTGCAATGGTTGAAACTATTCATGGTTAAGTTAAGAATGTGATAAATTCTTACAAAATCACAATCTTTTCTAATCAGAACTACTACACATGACCTTTGCTGTTTGCAAAGCATACCAGCATATCAAAATCTATATAATAAATGATAGCATTAACAATTAAATATTATATTAAAAACATTCTTCCATTCAGGGTTACTCAAGAAATATGTACAATTCAAAAACTAGAATCGTATTTTTGAAAGTCGACATATTACACAGTAGCAATAACAGATTTCAAAAATTAATAAAGCAAGATCATGAGGAAAATATATAATAAAAAGCAATAATGAAAAACTAGGTGTGGCAACCAGAAGGAAAACATGACCCACGGAGGTAGAATGGCAGGAGTGAGGAGTGGCTTTTGCAAGATGGATTTGAACATCTTACCCAGGAAAGACTATGTCTTCATCCTAAGAGGAACTCAAATTAGACTCATAGCCTCAGAAATGGCTAAACCTCCGTGTTTCACCTACATCTAGGCAGCCAAATCTGCTCATGCAATCAAAGAAAAATCAGGGAAATCACCCTGTACAGCAAAGAAACCACACTGAGGAAAAACTCATGGTATTAAGTAAAGCCAAACAATAGCACCTGGGATTAGAAAGTAAGCTGACTGGGCCAAACTCAAAAACGATGGTCAGCGCAGTTGACTACATCATATATAAAACAGACATCATGTCTCTTATTAAAAATGGGACTGAAATATTTTACTGGAAGAAGATTGCAACCCATGCAACTGTAATAAAGTAGATGATAAGTCAAGCACCAAACATCGTCGTTCAGGAATGTGATAACATTCCCCGTGCATTTTAGTGAACGTGGTCATTCAGTCTGGGGCAAGACATCCAGGTGAACAAAAAAAAAAAACAAAACTTAATTTACAGATCAGGTAGAGAGACATTACTGGTGTCTGTAGAACTCGAATCAATGTAATGTGCCATCTGGCATTCAAAAATTCTGAAAGAAAGAGGCAAAGTTATTAGACAAAAAAAAAATGGAGTAAGTGGGGAAGAAAGGTGATAACCTTTGGGAACTTTTACCACCAACACAAGCAATGGAAACAAGCAAAGTTTTAGGAGGAATTTCTTCAGATTAAGCTACAATACCACTGTTAAATCACAATTTAACCTGATTTACTCAAAATCATGGAGGATGCCGTTCCAACAGTGTTAGTCCTTATGGCAGATCAGCACAGCGGCACAAATGTAAATAGATGTTAACAGACAAGGGCATCCTAATGAGTGGACTGTTAAACCAGCGAACACAGGCTAAGCTGCTACTTGCTCAGAAGGAGCCCTTGATCCATTTCCTTTCATCTGTTCATCAAAATCACCTGGACGAGAATTTAAAGTGAATCCTGCAGGACGTCACCCAAGTCCTTGGTCACAAAAACTCTGTGGCTAGGGTATTACTGCTCCAACTAAAGCAGTGGTTCTTAACCTGGGTTCGATCGAACCCTAGGGGTTCGGTGAGTCGGTCTCAGGGGTTCGGCAGAGCCTCCGCCGCGGAGGTCCGATCACACCCGAATTATCGTGTAAATTCGTGATGACACGCCCCGCTTGGCCATCACTGGCTGTAGATGATCATGCTACACTGCTTGGCCCATCAGTGCTGCGGGGAATTTAGCGCGCTCAGTAGTCAAGTGTGACTGTCGTGGTAGTACTTCGTGTGATTTTTTTGTTAATATTCTAATCCATACTAACTATGTCGGGCAAAAGAAGAAAGTGGTCGGACGAATATGTACAACGGATTCAACAAGGTGATGTTCATGCACGGCTCATTTTGTGCACCAGTAAAAAACATATCTATGTCTTGAATTTGAAAAAAAACATTTTATTTTTCACTAAAAAGGGGTTCGGTGAATGTGCATATGAAACTGGGGGGGTTCACTACCTCCAACAAGGTTAAGAACCACTGACCTAAAGGGAGCGGTATTGCACCTGGAGCTGCCTACCTATCGTAGATGAGGCCGTCGATGCCGTGCTCTCGCAACTTCCTCCTGTTCTCGTGATCATTGTTGTCATCCCCCCAGCAGAAGATCACCAGGCCCTTTGACTGGGCATCTCTGATGAGGTCCATATTCCTCAGCAGATCCTCTGTATGTGCGCTGATTCCCTGAGGGAGGACATCTTACATCATCAGCCAAAATGGGGAGGATCACAGTGCAATTAAATAAAAATACTATTGTGGACTGTGGACAGATCACTAGTTTGAACCAGTGAGTTGAATTAATCTTCCAGCAATGACTGTATTACTCTGTACTATACTTGATACTCCATGGACTGGAACACCAGCACAACACCTACAACTCCACTGGAGGTCAATGGCCAGCTGGCCCCTAACCCCCCCCCAAGTAGAGTAACCATGTACAAGTTAGAAATGGGCTCTCTGCTACAGGAAGTAAAATTATTAACACAATTTAAGGTATTTGAATAATATACTTTACTCATCATAAAATGAAATGAGCCACCATAAGGATGCGCTTCATCCCTCACCAAAATATCCTCACTCTGTGCAAAACTCATAGCGATTTCAGTTGTGCGGCAGCGAAGGTCCATCAGTTCTGGGTAGATGTCAGAGACGCCTTGAGTTAGAAACAAAATGGGATATTTGTTCTGCTTCTGGCGAACCCTGCAAACAGAAAAAACAGGCAATTTCCAAGCTTGCTCTCACTGTATTTCAGTAAGCTCTGATTCCATACGACACTACTATTCATCTATTGTGTACTTTTTTTTGCCCACTGTTGTAAACAATAATATAGAGTCGTTCAACACTATCGACACCAGGTTACTTGTCATATCACCCAGCCCTGTTGCATGTGCCCAAAAAGGAGAGAATTTTGCTTGCATGATTATTTAAATTCCTCATTTCAAACTGCTACTCATCCACTCTCAAGCCTCTCTCAAAAAGTTTCATGGAAAAGAGGAAAAAAAAAAAAAAAAAAGAGACCAAAGATTTCTTTCAATGACTGAAATTAACAGCACTAAGCAGATCAGTGTTACTGGTGAATAATAAACACCTACATTGTGCATATATCAGGATCAAAGGAAGAGAAGACTATTCTTCGTTTGCCTGCAAGCTGGTGCACGCATACTAGGATGGTGTCGAGAAACATGTTCATGTCAAAGTACGACGAGAGGTTTCCGTCCCAGGTTCCATCCTTGATTTAAAAAAAAAAAAAAAAAGATAATTCCAGAATTTCTTCGATCCTTCATTCATAAATCAAGTATCCTTCACCATGTATGATGAAAAAGAAGATAACAGCTCACACATACCTTCATCTGAGAAATCCATTTCAGCTCAATGTTGAAGCCTACATATTCAGGAACTGCTTGAAAGATCTGGGGGGAGAAATTTAAGAGTTGCTGTATGCACCAGAATTTCCCCCTGGGACCAATAAAGTTAATCTTAATTTTGAGAACTCAGCTGAATGATCACTTAGGGTTAGGAGCAGGTTCAATTGTGTTTAATAACCAGAAAGACAAACATAGAATACCTGAGAAAGTGACGGAAAAGGCTGGTGTTCAGCGATATACTCCTCCTCGTCAAAGCAATCTATCACAGCAAACCAGAAGAAAAAAGAAATCACTCTGGATGTGAAAGCTATAAATATGACAAAAGTTAGATGTCCTTCCCTGAAATTCAAACTGGCTTTTCATTCTATAAGAGTGTTCAAACAGTAATTCAACCTTGTCTTATTTGCAGATAATCCAATGGTGACGCATTAAGATCAAAAGATCCTGTTTAACAGTCATTCCTGGCTGGAATGAAGGAGAAGTAAAAGACAGGATTTGATGCAAAGATGTACCTTTGTGGTCTGTCACTTTCATGGCTGTCACATGGGCCAGCTATAACAGATAAAAATTGAGAATATCCTCATTAAACACAGAGGCCCTTTCTACTACAGCAAGGTACTGAAACTATTTCAAGGTATACTATACCTTCAAAAGCTGGAGCTGATCAAATGTAAGATCCTTCACAGGAACTTCAAACAGTTCAAGAGGGAGTTCCTGATTTTTCTGAACGGGGCAGAAAAAGACTTTATGTAGCACAAATTAAATACACATACATACTTATTCTTATAAACAATCAATTGCTTCGTAAAGCGATATTTTCCCCCAACAAGTGATTTAGAAATATATTTACCTTTTTTGTAGAAATACAGCATGTGAGATCATGGTACACAATAGGGACACAATCCTTGGAAAGATGGACATCAAACTCAACATAGGCAGCACCCTGAAAAAATAAACACATCATTAAAATATCCATAGCTATTTATTATTTTCTGTTATATTCCACACCATTGATGTAACAACAAAAAAAAAGTGTCTTTGAACATCAGGTAAACCCTCTCAGAGGACCTACATGGTTTGCAGCACTTTTGAACGACGCGATGGTATTTTCCCGGATCTTGGTGTGCCTAAAAAATAAAGAACGTTTGACAGGCGTGGGCTCAGTGTGGTATGCAGGGACTGCCTTCACACTAATGCTTTCGTGTTTTTTACAGACAGGCAGTATCCATTTAATTTTCAGTGAGTGCACTCAGTAGCATAGCTGACATTTCTATAATCAGCATTAACTAACAATTTTTCATTCTAGGAAAGATTACTGATTGAACTGATGTTCCTATAACATTATCCCAGTACTAGGACTACAACTAAGGATAACATAGCAACAAATGATTAGAGCACCGGGTAAAGGCTAGTCCGTACTTCTCCACATAAGCACAACACTCGCATATCCACTCTGTGTATGCGTGCACAGAAACGTGTTGCATTTATATAATTTTTTATAAAAATATAGTATTATACAAATTATTATTCTGATATTCCCTGCATATTTACCAAAGCAGTGGGGTTTGTGTCTGTTTCTGTATGTTTTACAAATTCACAGAGCCAGCTCAAAGGATTGCAAACTTTGGTCAGATGGCTAGTGTGAGATTTTCAATTCGAGACAAGTATCTCACACACACACATTTACATGTACTGTATGTAACAGTTTTATTACCTTGTAAATAGTGTTTAACGTTTGCAAACTAAAGCATCCACGTCGGTGTTTAAAGTGGATGCTAGCAAATTAATCATGCGCTCTGTGTCCCGAGCTGTGCGTTCACAAATTTGGAGTGCAGCAGGCGTTCGTCCGCAGAGGCGCACAATGACAAACGCATCAAACATTCAAGCAGATACATCCACTAGTATACATGCAGAGAAGTATTAACCAGCCATAACACTGTGACTTAATGGTTATGGGTTCAAGGCTGGATACAGCAGTTTTATAAATAATATTTTATTAGAAAATAATATTTTTCAACATTAACTGCATTAGGAGGAGGTTGAAGTAGTAACGTTATGCTGACACTGACAGAACCCTTGGTGAAATTTAAAATGTGGAAATAATGTTCTATTAACATTACAGTAAGAATGTTTTTGAACTTTAAAAAGACCTTTGAGAAGTTCTGGGAATGTTCTCTGTTAGCTGGGAACCATCTGTAACCCACTCTAACACCCAAGGATTTCACTGAAATGGATCACCTTAACTATCTCACTCAGAGGTAGTAGACTAGAGTCCCTTCTAGGTCTCGAACCAGCAACCTTCAGGTTACAACTCCATGTCGTTAAACCACTGCCACCACCAAAATGGGCAGTCCACACTGAGGAACAGGCTGCTAATTTTTCAGCAGAAACCTAGTTATATTTTTTGGATCCATATTTTCCTTTATTAAGCTTCCCAGATAAAGAGTACACCAGAACTTTCCCTGCACCCAGGATATACTAAATCACACAGATACGTTTGTTGCTATTCTTGTCACTGCGACCAAACAGGCTGACTGCAGAATGTCTCCTTGAACTAAAGGCCCAAATTGCAGCTGAAGCAGCAGAGACTTACTTTGCATGATGTGAGCAGCCAGCACCTCTGTGCCCAACATCCAAAGCACTTCTCTTCTTCCAGTACTTTGTGAACGAGGAACGCATGTCACACATAAAACCTTTAATTGGTCTTATCACAAGGTAGTCCACTAAAATGGGTTGAGAAGACAGGAAGACCAGGTTAACACTGACAGTTCTTGTTATGCCTAAATTCTTAACTCCAATCTGCCCAACCCCAAAATGAGTCTACAGAGAAACGTTCCAAAGAAGATGAACCAATGAAGTTGAAGTCACTATCAGTTCGCTGAACACTTAACTGAGCGTAGGGGTTTTCTAGGCTTTTCTTGACAGGATTTACCTCTGACTTTGCCAATGGTTTGCCTGGAATTTCTGCCCATTATGGGAAGAGTGACCACTCCAATGTTCTTCCCACTTTCCAGAAAGGAAGACGAGAGCAGGCAAGCAGTACCGACATGGCCAGGATGAACATCGCCTTGGACAACCGTCTCACTCAGCTCCTCCTGCAAAGGTGACCAGCACCCAGCTCATCATTTATACATAAGAATCACAATATTCAATTGCATTTATACACTAAACATCTCCTTGCACTTACATTTATATTTCAAACAAACTAAAATATACTTCCAACACTGCCAATAAATCTGGAGCTCTGTAACTGAAATATGCAGAAAAAAAACTGCCCGTGATTTTCACAGAAAATCCAGCACGTGGCTAATTTTTTCCTTTATGTAAAAATATACATAATACTCATCATATCTAAAGCTATATGGGAATCATTCTCATTATATAAAGACATGATTCTAAACAACAGTGACTTAAGTTAATGTTCAAGGACCAATAACATACTAAAATGCTGCTTTTGTAACAGCTAATTCAATTGCTTAGGCCAAAGACGAACATCTTTAAACATCAAACAACTTAACCCTACATAAAAAGCAAAAGCTTCAAAATAAAATCTCTATAAAGAAACATTGTAACAGTTGCATTGCTTAACTAAGACCTACCAGTGTGAAGCTTTCAAAACGTAGATCATCATAACATCAGTTATGGAGCAATTATTCTGTACGACACCTGGAAAGTGACCAACCTCAAAGAACTCAAAGGTCAGCTCAAGGTTGTCGGGATCCATGGTAAGGATGCTGTACTCAGTCCAGCGGTCAGGCTCAAGGGCATAGCCACATTCAGGCTGTGAATGCCGAGACTTGTAACCACTGCTGCTGATCATGCTGATCTCCAGTGTGGTGGTCATTTTATTCCAGGCTGTGGGACTCTGCTCCTCATCATCCTCCTCCTCTTCCTCAAAGCCTTCCAGCATCAGCTTCAGCCTGCAGAGAATGTCAAGAACACAACCTCACCATATGCCGTGTCCAGCATTTCTGAAGCTGAACCCTTATTCCTCCTGCACTGCGTTACAGAAAGCAGCCTATGAGCATACCTGAATCTCGAATTCTTGAATTTTTTCTTTGTGATCGACACTGGGGACTTCTGGGAATGATGGAGGCGCAGACGGATTTCCGTCTGACATGTCAGCCAGCCTGAATCCACACATTCTATGCCGTCTGCAGGGACAAACATGTTAAAATCCACCAGCGTGAACAAAGTACTGCTCTGCTGTATTGACCAAGTTCCATAGCAGTTATTACTCATTTGTCATGCTGTTTTTCTGTATTGAAACAGGCCCTCTCTATCCTGGCCTGTGAAATATAGGTGGGTGACATGGCTAAAATATCACATAATTATGTTTTAGGCTAGAATCACAATCCACGATATAGATCACAATATTATTACATGTTTACAAACCATCCAAATTGTTATGTATTGTGACACCATGGAGCCAGTTCGGCATACATGCCGCACCCTGATGCAGCCTCAGTGTAATAGATGTTTGCTTTTATATCTATATGTTGTAAATAGTAAATGCTATAGCTGCATAATTCTTTGCTGTAGAGTGTGTGTTCATTCACACCTGACCCCAAATGTGGACGCCACGAAAATTGTTGGCTTCCGTGTTTGTGCGACCGCTAGTTTGCACTGGTATTAAACTGTCCTAAAAGGGCAGCATGTCCATGTTAAAGCGTTATCATCCGAAGGATCGTCACAGTATGTACTGATGTTAATTAATCAGGCCACCACTTAACCAGCAATTCTATCCTAACGAGAAACATCGCTTGTAGTACAACACACACTTATATTAAGGCATGTAATTTTTACATATTAAAAAAAAAACCTCATTTTAGCAAAAGGGGTTTTTTTAATTACCAGAATGTTTGTTATAATTGTGTTGCTTGCTGCACTTGCGCCTCAGCATTCATGGGAAGCTTTCCCTAGCCACACCTGCACGCTGCTTCGGACAAAAGAGTCAGCTACACTAAAGGGCAAACGTTGTGCTGTATTGCGATTCTTGCAATACTTGATACACGTAGAGTGGAAACACTGGTTACAATGAAAGACTCAAATCACTTGCTTTCCCTCATGAATATCTTGACAGAAGGAACCCCGGACAGCACTATTTATATCAGGTTTTTTCAAAAATTATTTCAGATGAGCATATAACTCCATTTTATTACTGAAGAGTATTAAAACCGAAGAGACTTACTGTGAAAACCGAAATGTCCATCGTTGATGAAGATGTCTGACTCTGTAATGCAACAGCATTATTAAAACAATGAAACAAACATGCCGGGAACAACTTAAAGGTTAATAAGAAAGGACACAGTATTTCAATTTTCATTTTTACTTTTAAAACAATCTATTGAAAAAGTATGCTTGATTAGTGTGGTTTCAATTATATCGAGTTTCATGACTGATCAGATCCTGTGTTTAATTTTCTTTGTTATCAGGTTAAATCCAAATACTTCATTATGCACACTAATAAAAAATAAATAAAATCAAGTAGTTTAGTGCATTATCTAGATGAATTACAAGGAAGTCAAGTATTTATATTATTTCCTACAGTTTGTAAAAAACTAAAATATTTGGTAAATTAAGGCATGGTTCCCTACCCCAAACTATCAAGTGTGTATTAAATAAACAATAAATACACAAGAAATTAGAATTAGGAAATAATTACATCTGACTTTTTACAATATTTATTAAATCTATAAACTGCCATTTATATATAACCTGCTGAAATTTCTATGATTCAATGAACCATCCTTAAACTCAAACCAAAGTAATATGTATGGGTGAATCAGACATAATAGACCATGAATCCATTACATTTAAAAAGTGTGGTTAAATTAAATGCAGATACAACTTGTTCAATTTTAAAATTGAACATTTTCCGCAAATAGAAGTCCTAGTTAATGTTTTCCCTACAAATTACAGCAATATAACTGTACACCTAGATAGGACCGCTCGATAAGCATTGCTAAACTGAGTTCAAATCTATTTTGTACTTTAAATGGAAAAAATACTTCTCACGTTATCATTTTCGGTTAAAGTATCTATTGATAATTTAGGGTGATCAGGCAAATTCACTGGGTGAAAACACATTTGTAAAAATTTTCCTTCTACAAAGACTTCAGACTATACTTTAGCTTTCAACTTGCCAATAACATTAGTTATGGCATGAAAATTATAATTAATACATACATGCCAGACTTACACATTGTTAGCTAGGCATAACAGACACATATACAGAAGTCAATATGCAAGTAAATATACATTGCATCATATGTATCAAATCTTACATCCAGTATCTATAATTGTTCTGAAAAAATGCATCATCTCCAAAACCTCATATCCCTTATTTATGAAATGTGGCAAAACAGCAACTACAAGCATCTGGGGTGAAGCATGTACTCCTGAAACAGTATCTGACTCCAACAACTTACGGGATACATCCTTTAAAACATGCATAATGCATAATCAACAATGCATATGTTAAATGCCAACACAGATCACAGGTCTGCCATAAAAGACCTGATTGCACGGCAATCAAAAATTAATCCGTACTAATTGAACAGATTGTATTCACCCAGCTTTGCCATGTTTACTTTAGCTGCACAGAAGGTGAAATAATTCCTGCTTTATCCAGAAGAAAGTTTCCTAGGAGAAACAGAGTGAAGCTGTATAATGTTACCAAGCCGTGCAGTTTTTGGGTATATACCTGAGCACTGCAAAGTTCGGGGGTGTTGGTGAGTCTCCCACTTATTGACTATGACTTGACATGGAACACCTGCGTTCTGCAATTCCAATGTTTAATATAGTGTTAACAATAAAATAAGCACTCTGGTTATGCTGGCTGTTTTAAACCAAAATTTGTCTCCAAACAGTTTGAGTTGGAATATTCACCAATCTCCCAGCCAGTCAGCCACGTTTGGGTGAAATCTGCAAAGTGGATTCATTAGTCAAGAAAACACTTTTAATCACCGTTGTTGACCAGCAATTATGATCTAGAATGAAGGCAAAATATTTTAGTGACCTCATTTATAATCAAAAACTAAGACTGACTCAACTGTGACAAAACTGAAATCACTGGAAAAGTACATAATACGAACTTCAATAATTTTCAAATAGGAACAATAAGGCGGTTGAATCACATTTTAATATCAGTGGAAGATCAAAATCCATGGTGGAGGAATTCCTGAAAAGAGATCACAGTTTTGTCTTGAAATTACCAGCCAATTAGCAGTTCGTGTTAACCACTTATATGACTAATAAATCTGTTCTTCCCTTTCAAAGTTCTCACAATGATACACTGTCAGTTTGTATATTATTCTTTTCTTGCTATTTCCTCATACATGTTCACATACTTGCATGCACTCCACAAAGTCACCGTTCCCAACCTGAGGACTATCACAGCACTCAAAGCGTCCCCAAGTATCACACCATTCACTCTTGCCAGAAGCTTTAAAAAATCCCTTGTGCTTGAGATTAACCAGTTATTGGCACTTTTCCAGTAATAGACCCAGCACCACCACCAAAAACAATGTCCAATGAGAACCATGGAGTTCAGCTGCAGGATATAATAACTTCCCTGGAAAAATGCCAGTAAAAAACGCAGGCGACAATTTGTTTCTATAGCACAAACATGCAGTCATGGGATTGAGTAAACACAGTGGAACACTTAAACATCTCTGGTATGGTGATTACCTGTCATCAAACCAAAAAAAATAAAGCATGAATGCTGCAGCAATGGAAGAACGCTGTATTAGAATAAAACTTAATTTTGCAAAGAGGGGAAAAACAAGAGCCCACCTCTTTGAAAAGTAATATTCATTTTGAGTGATGGTTCATTTAAAGGTTATGTGCAGAAAAAAAACAAACATCATAATGAATCCTTAATCATATCAACAGATATCCAGGTAGCTACAGCTCCTTTACCACATGTTGTAAAAATATTAATATGGGAGACCTCCTTCACTACACATCCAAGTTGGAAAAATGATTATCATCGTTATATGATTATGATTAAAATATGCAATATATGTCTAAAGATGAAAGAAACCCAACAAGAATGTGTTAGCTACAAGGCACAAGGCATCAACTTGACAAAAAGAAGATCTTTTCTGCAGGTTCTCCCACATTAACATTAGTCTCACAAACACAATTAAAAATCAAAGTTAAACTTCAGTAGCATCCTCTGGCTTGAATTCAGATACTTCTACTGTATCGTATGTTTAGCACATCAGTAAGAATTTGACTGCTGATCACCACTGGACTCACAGTCCTGGTATTAACAGTGAAAGAAGCAAGTACTTCTGACATCAGCATCCTCTATGTCAAAGGTTATTATTGAAATGCAATCATTTGCCAAAACGGCTCATAATAATGGAAGGATCTGAAAGACCATATTAGCGCTGCATTATAGCTAACTAAATAGAGGGACTTCAAGATTATAAATTAAACTCTCCCGATGAAAACAAAAGGAGATCTTCTCACCTTAGATTCTAGAAAGTATCCTTTAAAATAGCGATAATTTGCTACAACTCCCCTTGGGATGTCAATAGTCTGTTTCCACAAAGTGCTGCGGAAAGAAACGAAGGCTATTACTAACACTAAAAAGCATTATGAAAAGTAGACATGAAAAGCAAACTGATGGAGAGTTTTTGGTGTTTACCCATCGCCCTCGGGGTGAAGTATTACGGCTCTTTGGGCACACCAGCTGCCAAGCGTCTGACAGCTACCCACGACCGCGATGGACTCTCCTGCAGAAAAACAGCACTGTGACAACTGAAGCATCTCCCAGCAGCACCAGGCACTTCCATGAAATAAAGGGCAGGCTACTAGACTCTGGCACAGGGATGGCATCAGAACTAACTGACGATACCTCTCAATTCCAAAAAGCCATGGAAAATGATAGAAATCATTGCGGTGTCTACAAAAAAATGGTCGCACTACTATCACGTAAATCATAGTACTGTATTCTATTCTGTACTGTTGTTGCTTTCATTTACAGAAATGCCATTTTTATAATGTTGAAATGTTTTTGCTAAAAAAGCTTATGTTTACTTATGTGGGATAATCTTGTTCTTACCATGATATCGAATTTGGAATTGAGAATCATGTAATTCTACTGGTATTGGTACAGGCTACTAAGTTTCTTGTATCGTGACATCCCTACTCCTGTGTGATGAAGCTTATTTGCATAACACTATTAACATGACCATGCCCTACCTGAGCATGTCGATCCTCTTATACTGAGGGTTACTTGAATGTAGTCCATGACTGACGAAGAAAAAAAACCTAAAAATGAAAATAAATCATTAAAACAAGAAGTTATTACACATAAACTTTATAGACAGAAAAAAACCTAATGTGGAAGAAGGGGATAACGAATTTGTCTCTCCCTCACATAATCATTGTTCCTGAGAATAACTTGTCAAATATAACAGTTACAGAACTACGCAGCTTTAACAACAAATTACACAAGTGCCACATTACTGTTAAACAACCTTTTGCATTGGCGATGTTTTTTGCTGCTACACGTAAAAAGCAAAACTTCAGCCTTTGTGAACAAACACGTTTTACTATGAGGAATTTGAACTTTGGCCAAAGACAGGTCTGTGCTTTAACACTGATAATTACAAAACAACTCTGACAATAAGCAAATGTCAAATGCCCTGGCAGCAGAAACCAGGTATAATGAAAGCAGAATATAGTACAGCAGCATATACATTCTCTTGTTTCATTCAGAGAATTAGATGGTGTCTCAGCTGCAGTTACAGACCTGCAGGTAGGGCAGTGGTTAAGGATGAGGCCTCACACCTGGAATGGCTTCTGGTTCCGCGCCCACAAAGGGTCCTGCTGTTGTACCCTTGAACTTGGTATTTAGGCTGAACTGCTCCACTAAAACAACCAGCTATGCAAAAATAAAAACAAAAATATGCATCTAATAAGCAACTTCACAATATTTCAGCAGCCTACTCAATTTACACATGTAACCATTTCTTTTCACTCCTTTGCACCACCTATCACTTTTACAACCAATTACACACTACGGATATTTATGATTAATGTTTATTGGCTAATGTCTAACGACTAGTCTCTTTATAATTGTGTGTCTTTTTTATTTATATCACCAGTCTTTGAGTTAGAGAACCATGCATTTCATTGCAAACTGCACGGAGTATAACTTGTGTATGTGGCACGAAAAAAACTTAGTCATAGAGCTTATAGCGCTGCCGGTGAAATCGTAAGAGAAATAATTTTAGGTTGGGCACACAACAGACCGAGGTGCCAGTGGGTCTCATAAAAATCGAGCAAAAGCTGACACGTCACCATGGTAAAATAGCATTAAAAGACGGCGATGGCAAAACACCAGCATTTAAAGACTGGCAGTGCGGTTTCTCATAGCCCTGACTGTAACGTTAATCATCCTCGCATAAACAAAAGTTAAAAAAGCTCAAGCAGTGAAAGTACATACCGGGTTTTTGCCCCTCCGGCTACCAAATACCCATAGACAGCGCGGCTAACATGATTTTTAAGGCCAGTTACACTCTAAAGCGTATATCTATGGATGCCAATAAATACAGTTCGGCGGCGATTTGGTGTTATTTAGTAGCATTATTCCGGCTCGGCTGGTGAGCTCAAACCGCCCCAAGCCGGATCCAGCTTGACGAGCAGTCTCGCGAGCCACTTAACCGGCTAGACATTGTTAGCCACCGCTAGCTCACCTCCACAGAACGGTAAGTGACCCGTCAGCTGGCAGAGCGGTCTACTTTCACCGGCCTCCCGGAGTCCACTCTTCGGCAAAAGGCGACACCGCAGTGCCGTCGTACTCCATCTACCCCTCCATGAACCTACCCTTACCGCGGTCACGATATCCCAAGATCTTCCGCAAGACAGTGGATGCCCGACTCTGAGCCGCAGTGCGATTGTCGCTGTCAGTAAAATGGCGAGCCGCCGGCGCAAACCAACCAAGACAAATACTTAAAATACAAACCACGGTTTCCTGCATTAATTCACTAATTTGTAATCATCATATGGATATATACATATCCATTGCACCGACGCTTTCCTGTACGCGGCGACTTTACTCAGTGAAGCTGAAGGTGGAAATATACTGTACCACTTTTAATATATCTTGGCCCACCATGCCGATCTTGATACACTGTTCATCGCTGTACTACACTGCTCAACACGAAAGTTGTTCGTTTATTGGCCATTCCATTAATCGGTGTACTCAATGATTGGTCAGTCATAGTTGCAGTCGATTCACTAGACGCTTTCTCAGATAAGAGCCAGACAGGAAAAACAACTTTATTGGCGGATGATTCTTTTCCCCGACCCACTGGCTCTCGTCCTCGCGCAAATAACCTCACACGTATAAACCACAGTAAATGCACCAGAGGGACTTATTCAAAAAATTCTAATTCAAAAAAGGAATTTCAATTCAGTAGATTCTGCTACAGAAAGTAATTAACCAAAATAGAAAAGGAGACTTAAGAGACTTATTTAAAGAATGTGGAGTCCTAAAACGACACACGTCTCGATTTCTATGAAGCAAAAATAAACTTAATTCAAATTATAATAAATACTCTGAACTAAAGAACACTAGGCTACAAAGAAAAAAAAACATTAATTAAAAACAATTTCTATAAAACTCCTTATTAGAAATCCAAATCACTCCAAGTACATGTCTCAAAATATTCATGGTACACACGGCAACAGCCATCCCAGATAGCACCATGTTATTGTGTCAACGTTGAATTATATTTAAATGCGTTGAATTATGGTCAATGTCAAATTATCAACTTTGAAGCTGAATTGATTTTCAATATTGAAAAATCGATGGTGGCAAAACCTTGATTCAATGCTGATATAAAGTGAAACAAAGATTGAAGATCAACGTTGTTTCAACCTTTTTGTCTGATATGGAATCAATTTCATCTCAACATACATGTGTGCTATCTGGGATCACAATTCACGTTCAATAAAATAGAATACAGCTGTGGCACGGTGATTAAGTATTGTTTGCTTACAAAATGGTCAACATTACTGCTCCCATGTTTAGCATTTGTGCGTCGCTTGAGTAAGATATTACAATCGCGTGTCCCTTATAATTATACTATCCTGGACTTGTGTAACACGAGGTGCAGCAGCTGTAAATATTAGAAGTATGACGTGAAGTACTTCAATACTACTACTTTTTCTAACAATACTACATAGTAAAATAAACTTAGTCAGGCTAATCTTCCAGGCAGCACAAAGGCTAGCTACACGTACGTGGGTGGGGATGCCAGTCTGCCGCACCGCACACACGCAGTCATAAACTACTTGTAAGTTAAAATATCGTTTAGCCTATCTGAATGTTTTGGACTGTGGACGGAAACTTGCGCAACACGTGCAAACTCCACTTACTCATAGCAGAGGCGAGATACAAACCCTTGAAGTGTGATGCCATTGAGCCACGCACCCAACCCGTAAACGTTGTATACTGTTAAATGAATTACTGCACTTGATGTCTCCAAATTTTAATTACAAATCTCTCGAAATTATGCCAAGTATCCATCCAACCATTATCTATACCGCTTTATCCATCTGGGTCGCGGGGAAGGTGGGGCCAATCCTAGCATCTTTGGGTGAGAGGTGGAGTTTACTTGGCAGGGCGCCAGTCCGCCACAGGGCCAACAGTCACACCTATAGGCAATTTAGAGTAGTCAGTTGACCTAATCTGCATGTTTTCGGACTGTGGGAGGAAACCGGAGCACCCGGCGGAAACCCACGCATGGACAGGGAGAACTTTCAAACTCCACACAGAAAGGCACCCTGGGCGACCCGGGGATCGGACCCAGGACCTTCTTACTGTCAGGCAGCAGCATTATTTCCTTTCTATTCTAGCTATAATATACACACACTTACTTTTCATTCAAGTGATTAAGCGATGGTTACATTTCCCTACAAACGGGATTTTAGCTAACGCCTAATGTAAGTCACAAAGTTTTTTTTACAGGTACGTACGGCTCTGTCCATTATGTTATTACATAATACTGCGTGAACGTAAAGGACACATTTTACTTACGTTCTGAGTTCATTTTTCTGCGCATGCGTGTTGCTGTAGAGGAGCGATAACATATTGATATAAAATTGCGGATTGTCAAATTTTCCAGATAACTAATCTATTTATCAGAGCACACACCTATGTAATGGCACTGGTAGAGGAATTTAATGAGCACCGTAGTACCAATTGAATCCCCCGCCCGCTATGATCGAATCAGACACCCATACATATTTTCAGAATAAACTTCATCTCCGTCTAATGTGCTGGCAAAATGCCTATTTTGTTTTTGTCTTTCATTTATTTATTTTTTGCCTAGCGCTTCTTAATTTTGACAAATAAAGTAATTATCTTCATTGTTATGACACACAAATACACATTCCTGTTATATTACTATGTATTCCAAAAAAACACACGTTGCTCACGAAGGTGCTCATCCCTTGATTACTATTACATAATCACGTTTATTTGTGCTTGCATGTATGTGTTATATTGTTATTGGCTTATAACAACGCGCAGTTCAAAAAAACCGCTCATGTCTTGATTATTACGTAGGCTGTGCCTAAATATTTGTGTTCTTGTGGTCCTTTTGCTTGGTGTCTGTGAACATTATCTGTAAAGGTCCAATTAACATAAGAAGCGTAAGCTGGTCTTCCATTCATACTGCTGGATATTTCACTGATGTAGTTAGGTATTAAGGTAATTTGTTTAAATCTTCAGTTCCATAAGACTCAATTCTAAGTTGTTCAAATTTATTTATTTCAAATTTATTTCTATAGCACACAACCGCAGCTGAAACAAAGTGCCGTACGATCAAAATAGTAAAAACACAAACACTTAAACATCAAAGACGATAGGCAACTTATATTTCATGTGATACTATTTACCATCCGCTCTAGACGCTCGTTCTAACGCTAAGCCCATTACGAAAGTTATATAGGATTTGTTTCTGGTGGCTTCCTTCCATTCCGAATGCAGAATAACTTCCAAGGCATCCGCTGATTAAAGTATCAACTATAGGAAAGCATTGTTTCACAAGACGAAAGAGGTAATCTGGTTTGTGTTTAAGTATAAAATCTTTACTTACGTTATCCTTTTAAATGTTCAAGAATTCCTATGAATATTTGCGCAATTTCCTATCGTTACTCATTCGCCCAGTCCTTTCATGAAATCAGCAATTTAATACATTTCAAGTTAGCCAGTTTACGAAAGTTTTTCTCTGCTCTTTCAAAGCGGCGAGCATCTCACTCCCCACTGAAGGCTATTAGGTGTGTGCCTCCCGCAGGCATTATTTCTAGTTTTTATTGTTCGTCTCCACCCAAACTAAACAAACCAGACAAAGGACGTCAACACTGATGTATGACGGCGCAGGGGAATCTGGTCTCTGGTCAAAATGTGATAATTTTTGTAGGCTATTGCCATCACAATACATTAAAGGAAATACATTTCTTTGGTATATTTTTCCTTGCTATAATAACAAGGGAGCTCAGAGGTCCTACATTGTAATATTAGAAGCCGGCAGCGATTATAATTACACTGCATGGGATATGTTTAATATTTGTCATTTGTAATATTTACCGCGACAACCTTCGATGTAAACAATGAGAAAAGGCCTAAAAACGAATATTTTCCAGTTGGATTTGTACGCTTTTCACAAACTTTTTTATTTTCATGGACATTATGAGATTTGTAATTTGTGCACGCAGGGCGCACACACGCCGGGGGCGGCATGGTGGTGCAGTGGTTAGCACTGTTGCCTCACACCTCTGGGACCCGGGTTCCGGAGTTTGCATGTTCT